>CM069449.1:22872527-23003134 GCA_035610835.1 Ophiura sarsii
CTCTTTTATTTGTTGTTACTTTCGATCAATCCCCTGAATTGTTGTGATTTTTTTTTTGCGGTGGTAAGTTTTGACGTTACTAGACTTGTTACTGTTTCCGATCTGTTAATGTCTCAATCTGTTTTTAAGGTTTAATATCTAGTACACCATTCAATACAAGGTATATAAGGTCACCGTGCATTAGCCCTGGCCATGTCCTTAAATAAGTTCATGTATACACAAGCAAAAATATCAGTTGGTCTCTAGGTGCTAGTTTAGGGCACATGTCTATCCATCCAGGCATCCAGGTAATTACCATACCCTGAAGCTGTTGTGCAGGACACCAACCGAACCCATACAGTGATCTGCCCGTTTGTTACTGTCTCCGTTCTGTTAATGTCTCAATCCGTTTTTAAGGTTTAATATCTAGAACACCATTCAATACAAGTTATATAAGGTCACCGTGCATTAGCCCTGGCCATGTCCTTAAATAAGTTCATGTATACACAAGCAAAAATGTCAGTTGGTCTCTAGGTGCTAGTTTAGGGCACATGTCTATCCATCCAGGCTTCCAGGTAATTACTATACCCTGAAGCTGTTGTGCAGGACACCAACCGAACCCATACAGTGATCTACCCGCCAGTTGCGAACAGAAATTTCTTGTCAGGCATGTCAGGTGATGGGCACAACAGGTGGTGCCATACTATATTATAATCATGCTATAATACTGGTACATGTAGAAGCAGAGCATTTCAGTAGGTAAAGGTTTTTGGGTCATATCAGGGCCTGCCTACTAATATAGTAAAATAATCAGACAATAAGGCCTTGTGAGCCAGGCTATGACGTTACCTACAAAATGTTTTGTTAAATCTCACTTTCGGGGAAGAATTCGCCTGAGGTAGAGTAATTTGTGCTGTGAGGAAGCCTAAATATATTAAATGCATTGTCCCCATTCAAATCGATTTTTTGATAAAGCTGTTAGAAATTTGAAAAGCGGAAACGATCGGTTTGGTAAAAAAAAATTGCAAAAACTCCGAAAATTGCCGTTTTAAAACCATACATCGGCTGGCACGGCTGCATGTAATGCTTGGGAACACGTGTATAAATGTATGTACCCTTTGTTGATGAATGAAGTCGCTATAACTGGCAACTGCTCTGAGCCTGTTGGAAGTAAAATTCTCTAAATCTACGTTGGAAATCCCTATAAGCATGATAAGGAAAATTTATATGTGGTTTAGAATGATGGAGGTTGTGTGGTTAGGGATGGTGGCTAGTAGATGGGAGAAGGTGGGGGTACGCAGGGTACCAAAATAATACATTATTTAATATTTAACATAATATTATATGAGGGGAGGGGGTATCGGGGAGAGATAGGTTGGTACACAAATATTCAATGAAATATAATACAACAAATAAATGTTGTAATTTTCGTGTGATTAAATTGCGGTGTAATTACATGTTCGCAGGATTAACATTTTCGGGCAATTCGATTTTCGCGCGATTAAATGTTCGCGCGATGAAACAATTGGCATATTTTATGAGGGGGAAATATCGGGTACCATTTTTTGTTGTTGTGTGATTTAATTTTTGGGCAAGTAAATTTTCGCGCAATTACATTTTCGCGCGATTAAATATTCGCGTGATGAAACAATTAGCAGGTTTTATATGGGGAAATCGGTGATGTTAACAAAAATATGTACAGGGCAGGGTTGCCATAATATTTAATGACATATAATACTTGTACTTGTAATTTTTGTGTGATTACATTTTCGGAGGATTAACTTTTTCGGGCACTTTTATTTTCGCGCGATTACATGTTCGCGTGATGAAACAATTGGCAGATTTTATGAGAGGGGATATCGGGGGTGTTATAAGAGATAGGGTACCGGGCAGGGGTACCACAATATGTAATGACATATTTCGTGTGATTTACATTTCGGGCAATTCAATTTTAAGAGAAAGTACCGGGCATGGGTACCAACATATGTAATAACATTTTAGTGTGATTTATGGGGGGGGGGGGGGGGGGGGGATGGGGGGTATTGGGGTGGGGGTGGGGGTACATATAGGTACAGGGCAGGGGGATCAACGTGTTTAATAAAATACAATACATGTACTTCAACCAATGATGTAATTTTGTATATGTGATTACATTTTCGTGTGATTAAATTTTCGCAGGATTAACATTTTCGGGCAATTCGATTTTCGCGCGATTAAATGTTCGCGCGATGAAACAATTGGCATATTTTATGAGGGGGAAATATCGGGTACCATTTTTTTGTTGTTGTGTGATTTAATTTTTGGGCAAGTAAATTTTCGCGCAATTACATTTTCGCGCGATTAAATATTCGCGTGATGAAACAATTAGCAGGTTTTATATGGGGAAATCGGGATGTTAACAAAAATATGTACAGGGCAGGGTTGCCATAATATTTAATGACATATAATACTTGTACTTGTAATTTTTGTGTGATTACATTTTCGGAGGATTAACTTTTTCGGGCACTTTTATTTTCGCGCGATTACATGTTCGCGTGATGAAACAATTGGCAGATTTTATGAGAGGGGATATCGGGGGTGTTATAAGAGATAGGGTACCGGGCAGGGGTACCACAATATGTAATGACATATTTCGTGTGATTTACATTTCGGGCAATTCAATTTTAAGAGAAAGTACCGGGCATGGGTACCAACATATGTAATAACATTTTAGTGTGATTTATGGGGGGGGGGGGGGGGGGGATGGGGGGTATTGGGGTGGGGGTGGGGGTACATATAGGTACAGGGCAGGGGGATCAACGTGTTTAATAAAATACAATACATGTACTTCAACCAATGATGTAATTTTGTATATGTGATTACATTTTCGTGTGATTAAATTTTCGCAGGATTACAATTTTCGGGCAATTACATTTTAGCGCAATTATATGTTCGCGTGATGAAACAATAGGCAGATTTTATGAGGGGGATATAGGGGGTGTTATAAGAAATAGGTACCGCGCAGGGGTACCAACATATTTAATAACATTTTTTGTGTGAATTAATTTTTGGGCAATTATATAAATATTAGCGTGATGAAACAATTAGCAGGTTTTATGGGTATCGGGGTGTTAAATAAGATAGGTACAGGGCAGCAGGGCTACCAAAATATTTAATAAAATATACATTCCGCATGATTACATTTTCGGGCAATTAAATGTTCGCGCGATGAAACAATTGGCAGGTTTTATGGGTGTATCGGGAGTTATAAAGAGATAGGTACAGGGAAGGGGTATACAATGTTATTATTAAAGGGAAGGGGTACCAACATATTTAATAAATAAAAAAAACTGTACAAATAAAAGTTGTATTTTTTGTGTGATTAAATTCGCGCATGTTTAAAATGTTCGGGTAATTATATTTTTGCGCGATGAAAATGTTATGGGGGTGGTGGGTATATATCGGGGTGTTAAAAGAAAAATGAGATGAAGGGTCGGATAAAGAGCCAGCGTTTATCGAGTTTCAATCGGAAGCATTTACCGTTTGACATAGAATCAAATATATTTTGTGAGAAAAGACAAAATAGGAATTTCAAGTTTAGAAATTCAGTGTTGTTTGTTTTAACAACACATCATCTATAATAATAAGTTTTGCCACGACAAAGATATTGTCGGGCACGTGCCTTTAGCTGATTTTCTTTAAATCATCTACCGCTTAGTAAGCATTACACTAAGTACAAGTTCACGCCCGACACAGTTTTTGCCGGTCAAAGCCTACTTTTTTATTTTATTTAATTTATTAAATAAAAAAAATTCTGTTTTTGAATACTACATATTTTAGATTTTCTAGTTTCTAAAAATTGCCCGATTGATGTCAAACTTGGAAAAAAGAAACAAGAACGTCGGGTGAACACTTTTGGGTTTAATACATTATAGGTTTTCCAATGTCAACGGTCATTAGCGGTCATCCAAGGTCAAAGGTCAACAAGGGGTTAAATCGTGCAATGAACCCGGTGGAACATGTCAAAAATAATAAGAGGTCATCCGAGGCAATCTGAGGTCAAAGGTCATCCAGAGATAAAATCGTAAAAGTTGCCCGATTGACGTCAAACTTGGAGAATTAATTAGAGGTCATCCGAGGTCAACGGTCATTAGAGGTCATCCAAGCTCAAAGGTCAAAAAGGAGTTATATCGTAAAAGTTGCCCGATTGATGTCAAACTTGGAGAAAAGGTGAACATTTTTGGGGTTTGATTAACATAGGTCTTCTGAGGTCAAATGTCATCCAGGGGTCAAATCGTAAAAGTTGCTCGATTAACTTGGAGAAAAGAAACATGAACACCGGGTGAACATGTCGAAAATAAATTAGAGGTCATCCGAGGTCAACGGTCATTAGAGGTTATCCGAGGTCAATGGTCAACACGGGGTTAAATCGTGCAATGAACACCGGGGGAACATTTCAAAAAAAAAATGTCGAGGTCATCCGAGGTCAAAGGTCATCCAGAGGTCAAATCGTAAAAATGCCCGATTGACATCAAACTCGGAAAAAAGAAACATGAACACCGGGGAACATGTCTTAAATTAATTAGAGGTCATCGGAGGTCAACGGTCCATTAGACTTAATTCAAGGTCAACAATGGGTTACATCGTGCAATGAACACTGGGGAGCATGTCAAACAATAATTAGAGGCCATTTGAGGTAAAAGCTCATCCTGAGGTTATATCATTAAAGTTGCATGATTGATGTCAAACTTGGAGAAAAGAAACATGAACAAGGGGGAATTGACCCCTATGTTATCTTTGACCTCATTGAGTTGATCTCTCAGCCAGGGGGGTTCGCAAATCGTGAATTGCAGTATTTTTGTTGTTGAAACTTCTCATACGTTTCAACACATGACATCAATTACAACACCTAACCATACGCCATAATACTGCATTCCATTACAATAGCATTCATTATTCCATCCATAATACTCTGACACCAACCAAATATATTCACTAACAGGACCCAGTCAGGTTTTGTTCAAATCGTAAACCCCGAGAACCGCAAAAGCCTAGAACCGCGAAAGCCGAGAACCGCTCTAGTTTAATTCTACTTTTTAATCACTTACTGTATACGTTTGGTTGTCTCTCTTTGTATTGTCTGCATGAAATTGTTTAGGTTCTGGAGGTTGACTTTCAACGGGAATCCTGTAAAATGCAACAGGCATCAGTGCCATAAGACCAAGTGTGAACATAATGTTGGCCTGTTGATATAAGGGGTGAGGCAGGTTTTTGTAGGGGGATAAGGGTCTGGAGAATGTTTGTTGTGGAAGGCTAGAGATGATCCTTTCGGAGGTCTCGATCCTTTCAAATCGTGGTCCGGATCCAGATCCTCGTCCTAGGTTTGGCTTATATTTATTGGTTTCTAAAAGAAGGGTGTATTATTTACTAAAGCATTGTGTATTGTATACTAAAGCATGGTGTATTGTATACTAAAGCAGGGTGTATTGTGTACTAAAGCAGGGTGTATTGCATTATTGTATACTACAGCTTGGTGTATTCTTTACTAAAGCATGGTGTAATGTTTACTAAAGCATGGTATAATATTGCTATTACTTCTGTGATAGAAGAAAAATATGTATTGCATTATGTGCATCAAGCAGTGATGCTTTGACTACTCCAGCTCATCCCACATATCAATAAACTTTAGTCTGGTAGGTAGAGGGTTTTCCTGCACCCCCCGGAGATATACTTCTAATCGATGTCTCTATATCAGAAACAAATGCGTAAAAACGATAAGCTATGTTAAAAAAATGTGAAAATGTCCCACGTGTAATTTGTATGCAAATTAGTGCCGCCATTACCGAAAAATCTATTTTCACTATATCTCGGCCAAAATTGCAGATAACTGAACAAATAAGGTGTCTAGACCCATGTTTTGAGGGTCAAAGATCACAATAAGAATATTGTTGAAGTGACCACATGTGTCATGTGTCATTTTTATGCAAACGAGTGCCGCCATTACCGAAACATCTATTTGTCACTATATCTCGGCCAATATTGCAGATAACTGAACAAATAAGGTATCTAGACCCATGTTTTGAGGGTCAAAGATCACAATAA
This sequence comes from Ophiura sarsii, assembly GCA_035610835.1. NCBI lineage: Eukaryota > Metazoa > Echinodermata > Ophiuroidea > Amphilepidida > Ophiuridae > Ophiura > Ophiura sarsii. The sequence continues at coordinate 22,878,588 of CM069449.1, forward strand.
ACCTATTTTGAATTGACCACATGTGTCACGTAAATTAGTGCCGCCAAAATGGCCGCAAAAATGGTAAAATTCCATATATTGGGATATATAAACCAGCATGTATGATCAGAGTATAGTTTTAACAATGGGCTGTATGTGTTAGACCACTAGAAATTCATATTTAGTATTTTTGCTTTTGTTAACATACTTTAAAACCAAAATGGCCGCCAAATGAATGACAAAAAATGGTCAAAAGTGGTCAAAATTCCATAAAATAGCATAATATCAGCTGAGGTACGAAACAGTGGCGAAACTGTTATTGTTCTAAAATGCCATTAATGATTAAGAAAATATTAAGGCAATTGACACAAATAATCGAATGGTACATGTTTACATGAAGTCCAGAGTTTGGAAGTAATGATGCCAACAACTCAGTAATTTGCCACACAAATGATCAATTATAAAAATAGTTGAGCACGCACAAATTATGCACCCTGTCAAATGACCACAGCTGCAATTAAGCATGGCAGTACCTAAAAAATAAGGCTTAAACACGAAAAAAAGATAACAAACGAAAACTGCAGTTAATTGTAAATTTAATAATCATTTTTATGATCAACTCAATTAAACTAATCTATGATAAGACAATTATTCGAGATTGTTTACGAGCCTTATGAAATACAAGCTCAATCATAAACGTAAGTAGAAATGTTGACTTGGTTTTTTTTTAACAACACTTGCAACAGTATACTGTAACACAGTTTTGTTCCATACGCCTATATTTTTTATCTGGCCCAAAATCAAATGACGGAATAGATTAAACATGTTTCTTGATATAATTGATTTCATGTAAAACAAAACAAAAATAAATATATAAAACAAAACCTCATCATAGCTCGACAGTTTTCTTGATATAATTAATTTCATGTAAAACAAAACAAAAATAAATATATAAAACAAAACCTCATCATAGCTCGACAGTTTTCTTTTCGCCATAATCGTATTCGATGTCGAAGCTTTCGAAGTTAGAAATCAAATCATGATTTGAATTGTATCCCATCATCAAAATGGATTTGTATGACGTACCTGATCTTGAAACATATTAAGTCCGCGCGTATAACGCGAAATATACAACCTATAATGTAAAAATCGGGGTCTATTTGTATCATGTTTATAGGACTGCTACTAAGTAGGCCTATTCTTACACCAAATTGTACACCATGACCATGTAGCCTATTATAATACATCAATCAGTTTCTCGCCCGCTTACTGCGACGGCGTGGGCAAATGACCTTGGGTTCCCAACTAAATATGTTTGGCTGGTTCAGACTATTATTGAATCAAAGTGTAACAGGGAATAGGCCTACCCTAACAGGTCAGAAAGGATTGTCAAAAGTTCCCTCTCCCTGGAAAATAGTTGAATCCCATCCGTACCTCTAATTGCGTGTTTTGGTTGTTAAGGCCCCAACCCCTCATGAATGTGACTTGTTAGGCACGTGCAGGATATATTATGTTCATTGTACGGATACGACTGACAATTAAAGAAATACACAAAGGGAAACAAAGACGAAAGAATTATGTGCATTTATGTCGTAGGATTTATGTGTAGCATCCATGCATCCATGTAGCACGCCGTCGTATCAATTACATTATCTATCACAACGCGCTATGCTGGTACAAGATATCAAACAAGTCACCAGCACATACATGTTCGCTTTCCAATATTTATTGTGCAGGCGATTGTGACAGATGTCATACTGAAGAAATAATTTTCAATGATCCGCTTTCATATTTCTCAGCATGCTCAATAACCATAGTGCGGCACCCGGGGTGCGGCATTCAAATCTCAATAAATCTTGTTAATAATCTACAATCTTGGAAAAAAGTCCTTGGAACGCGAACGCTGAGCTGAGCACACGTGCTGGGTATTGTGTGCATGTATTGATACTTAGTGTCTTCTGTTATAAACGGAAATTGTTCAAATGAGATTTTTACTTCCCCACCCCCCCCCCCCCCCCCCCCATCAATCAATGTTGGGACACTCTGGCAAGCTGCAGGAGCCACTGGCCTTGGTCAACATTGTACGGGGGAGTGGGGGGTGACACTTTTCCGTTAATCACACGCAAGTGTTCCAAGACTTTTTTCCAGGATTGTATAAGAGGAATGCAAAATATTTGATCTAAATTTGGTTTTTCTGTCATAAATCAAAAACCGAATGTCGTATGAATCTCATATTACACACGATTTGAGTAAACAAAAGGGGCATCACAAATATAATAAAAATGATGACAGGGAATTAATTTTTTTTAGGGAGTGGTCACTGAAAACAATTATGTATGTCATATTTAACTACAATTTGACCCGTTTCTTGATCCCGCGCGTAATAATCTGATGTTTATAAATCAATAAATCAAAAGTATAAAGTTCTTGCTGAGAAATTGACATGTTTATACTTTTAATAATGTTATCACATTGCCTATTTGTTTGTTATTTGAAATATGAAACTATACATTTACACTTTCCACGCGACAGGCGTCTGCAGACGACAATCCAAAATTGCACAAAATGTTTCAAAAATGTCAAAATTATTGAATGTCATTTTACCAATATTTGGAATCACCTTATGAAATGCATTCAAATAAGTACAAACGTGCCTATCATTTGTTCAGTTATCCTTGAGATAGACATAAAAGTTAGATAAAATCTGTTTTGTACCGTGGTTAAACCAATAGCCGCGTTGAAAGTGTTAACATTTGCCGAGCAGTAAACGTTTATTTGCAATACTATTCCTATCTATTGAAGATAGCTCATAACAGAAAAAAAGGGAAAAAAAGTCACGCCATGAAAGCGACTCGAACCAACGCCAAGCAGGCTATAAACAGATAAAGGGTGCCAACGAACGCTCCTATCCACTAGGCCAAGCGGTCAGTGCTTACACAAGCGTGGATTTGTTTTATTATACATGTTATAGTAATGCATTATTGCAAAGTGTCACACACTTTACCAACACTTTACCATCAGTTTACCATTGGGACATTTTGCTTAAAATAGGCAATTAAACGGGGTTTTTCATACTGCCTTTGATTTATCAAGATATGCATATGTGTTGGCTATACCAATCATGCATGTTGTAACTCCGAAATATAAGCCGCATTGGTCACATCTACGCATTTTGATAACAGTTTACCATTTAAAATGAAAACAAAATATGTATAATAATATTATACTATAGAAACGACGGTAAAGTGTTCAATGAACACGCGTTTCAAGGCAACACTTTACCATACACTTTACCATACACTTTGCCATTACCGTCACAACTCGTCTGATTATTACTTTGTGAATAAAGCTAAATTCATTTATCGCAGCGCTATTTTAATCAATAAATAAAATAAAATATACTACTTAAATGGTTTATTTATGTATTCACGTGTATTATATATTACTTAAATGGTTTATGTATTCACTTATTTAGTTGTTTGGGTTGTTTTTTTGAGGATGGGATTGAACTGAAGGCCTATAGATAATATTATCGTTGTGTTTACTCATCTGACTCATTAGCTCAGTTGATAGAGCGCTGGTCTATAACCATCCAGAGGTCCCAGGTTCAAATCCTGGATGTGCAATTTCTTTTACTTTTTTTTTTTCAATCATTTTATTTTTCATTCATCTATATTCTATACATATTAAACATACTGCTATCAATAAGTTACAAACATGAACAAAAACATGACTCTACCAGCGAACAGCATGTACCAACAATTACCATTAACATGAAGATAGATGGCTAATGATCATCAACGGCACATGATCTTCGCAGGTGAGTTGACAAACAAAGCAATATATATATATATATATATAATATGGGGTGTCATGTACATGTGTTTTACAAGAAGAATAACATAACCTACTATTTACTCTTGTAGGCTTTTGCCAATCATATGCCACATATTTTCACTATGTCTCAAGATACTAATTCTCCATCAATTTCTTTTAATGACTATCATTTATAAGAAGAAACATGTACTCATCATCCAACCATGTCCAACTATTGTTTTTCCAATTATTTTCAAATATTTCCAAAAAAATAAATGCCAACAGTTTTGAAAAAAATGTGTAAGAAAAAAGTAATATTTGAAAAAATCCATAAAATAAGGGTTTGTGAATAACGTGTAGGGAAAAAATACCAGCAATTTCAAAATGTTCAAAATAAATTCCAAAAACTGTAGGCAAAAACACCCTTTGACAATTTGAGCCAAAAAATGTTGGTTACTAATAATATGTGGAAATGTAGAACTAAATCCAAATGTAGTTTTTCAAAAATTCTTTTTAATAAAAACAGCCAAAAAGTGTACGTATAGGCCTATGAACATTCGAGCAGAAAAAAAAGTGTTTTGAAAAAAGGTGTTTTTCTTGCATTTTTTTCTTGGTGATTATTGGGCCGGGGGATTCATCGTCCCTTTGCAACACAAGTGATGCAAAACAACGACCGCAAATCAAAAAATACATAATAACAGATGGGTATATGAATAATGAGCATCTATATATTATTATATTACAACCCGTTAATGCAATACGAAAGATAGCTGTCGAATCTGTCAAACAGAAGGTACTGCTATCTACTGAAGATAGTTATTTACAAGTAGGCCTAAGTTGTTTTACAATTATTTGTGTGACTTTCAACCCCATATATAGATTCCGTTACTTTTAGATACTCTTTTGCATATCTGACAATACATGAATAACTCTCGTAGGAGTATCTGAAAACGCCACATTATGCATTGCAATAATGGCCAATTATTATACATCTTCGAAATGCATTAGTTAGTATAGGGAATTGGTTTCACTGACCGTTCCCGTATTAAATGAATGTCTTTATAAAAAAATACTGGAATTGCCAAGCCTATCATGCCTATGGTCCACTGCCAAATACTGTGCAATTTGAGATACATGTGACATTTAGTTTTCGAGATGTGATAGAAAAACCAAATTTAGATGATTTTTTTTGCAATCTGCGTATACAATCTTGGAAAAAAGTCCTTGGAACGCGAACGCTGAGCTGAGCACACGTGCCGGGTAATGTGTGCATGTATTGATACTTAGTGTCTTCTGTTATAAACGGAAATTGTTCAAATGAGATTTTTACTTCCCCACCCCCCATCAATCAATGTTGGGACACTCTGGCAAGCTGCAGGAGCCACTGGCCTTGGTCAACATTGTACGGGGGAGTGGGGGTGACACTTTTCCGTTAATCACACGCAAGTGTTCCAAGACTTTTTTCCAAGATTGTAGGTCCGGCCATTCGTACAAACAAATTTTCAGGTTTAGTTGTTATTCAAAACAACACCATTCAAAGCAACACTATAATGTTTAGCCTATGGGGATAAACCTTTTTGACTTTATATTGCCCTAAACAATAAAGAGCCTAAGGCCGGACCCTGCGATCGTCATGTCACCTGACTCCTGATGATACTATCGGACGAATTCAGGGAAGAAAACATGTCACTCGGGGCCTCAGCGATCTTCTCAGCGCACCCAAGGAGTAATCATGTCATCTGAGGCACTGAGTCACGTGTGTGCACAGCCGCTCTTAGAGATATTGCCATATGCCAAGAAACTGTAAAACAAAATACAAACATTTATAATTAGGGTGGATAGGGATGGGAAATTTAAAATTCCTTTACAGTCTTGATGATCGACGTGCTACACGTTAGAGAACCTACGACGACAGTGAACGTGAATTGAAACCAAGAGCGTCGTGGCACAGATCGACGTGGCAAACATACCACGTGACCATTGCTGGGTAACCGCTCCCCGCGAGATATGGATAGTAAGTCTGTCCGCACAAATTGGTTTAGCCGTCATGCGCCTATGCTAAACTTTAATATCCATCGCGGCAGTTCCGGGCGGTGTTTACCAAAAGAGGAATGATATGTAAAAAAACAATGCTTCAAAATATGTATATATAAAAGATGTGAACTTGTGATTATATTGGACTGCCCTACTAATGGTTGACACTTGACATTTGTTTGCCCGCGACAACACTCTCGGCACGCGACTCTCTCAACCAATCAGAAGGCTGAAATTGATGATACACTATAGCAGCGTCACAGAACTGACTTCAAATCCTCAACAATGCGAATTGACAGAGAATAGAGATAAATAAAGCGGGGATGGGGGGGGGGGGGGGATAGAAATAGGTTTGGAAAGGATGTGCCATCAGAAAAATGAAGAAAACAAAATGACCCAAACAATTACCAAATTTCTGGGGAAAATGGAAACGTATCATGTTCAGCGTTCGCACTAAGTGTTTGTCCAGTTGCCCGGGACAACCACAATTAGCACCGGACAACCAACATTTACTTTTGCAGTTGTCCGGTGGGCAACCAAAACTGTTACTAGAAGTTTACATATGCATTTTAATAGTTTACGAGCTAATTTGCATATTTTACTTGGCCTTATATTGGCCGAATAAATTGCGCCAATCGCTCATTAGCATAATTGCAATGGTACACAATTTAGAACTTGTGCTCGTGTGTACCATTTCAAGTATGCTTATGAGCTAATTTGCACCTTTTATTTATTTAAACCTATTATTTTGTTTGAATTAAGTCGATGCATTAATTTAACACCATTGAATGTATATTGATATATGCATGCATATTTTCTCACTGGTACAGGAAAGGGAAGTAATTGGTCACTATGTAAATGCAAATACATTGAGCAAGAACATAAATATCAAAGAGCCATTACCATGCAGCCCATTCCCACCCACACCACCATTCCCTGATTTCTAAGCGATAATTCACAAATTACATGTACATTTTAGGAACAAATCAACACATTTTCTATCAACATTTTATGCTGATTCAATTTTTTAACGTGGTCACAACGTTTAATGTGGACATCACACCAACGTTTTATTTTGGCGTTAAAAGAACCACTATTTTCACCTTCCAGGCAACCATCATCCAACGTTAGATATTGACGTTGACACAACATTGTACCAACCAATTTGTGCCTACTGGGATGTATCCTAATTATACCGTACGCGTGGTAGCCGTAGTCTGTATTAGCCCTAGCAGTTATACGAAACGTCATCGAGACATCGACATGGAAATCAGACCAGACATCACACCCGCGAAGTATATATGAACCGGTCATAATAACATATTCATATTCAGCCGCAACAACAACAGCACAGCAACCCTAACTCAACTTACGTGTACCCTAACAATTCTAATATATAACCCGACTTAAATTGTCAACTCAACATTTACACTTACATCATGTGATACAAATATCTATATTAAGTACATGGACATTCAAGTTAAAGTTTTATGTGGTGGAGATTCTCAATCTCACTATGTTTAGTAATAGCTCCAACAACAGAAACTTCTGAAACTGAAAGAATAATTTTTTTAAATAACAAGATGATGATGGTGTGAGTGACTGTGCATGATTACTAGTTATTAGTTACATATCCATGTTTTAAATTACTGTCATAATTGTGACGTCTTGCGCGGCGCATAATCGCATTGGGTGTAGTTAGATTACTAAGTTAAACCAAAATAGGACCTGGTATTTGGAAGCTTAATACATCAGTTTTAAATGATACTGCTTATGTTAAAGGTATACAAGATATAATATGTAATGTCAATGCAAAAGCAGAGTCTATTAATGATGACCACTTATTGTGGGAATACTGTAAGGTACAAATAAGAGAATTCTCTGTTAGCTATTGTGTGACAAAACAGCAACATAAACAGCAGGTTGAAAAGAAGTTAGTGTCTTATCTAAAAGGTCTAAATGCCATCTATTTTCCTAACGCAAGTGTTATAAATGAGATTGATAGAGTAAATGGTATACTTAACAAGATGTATGAAAATACTGTGAAAGGACAGATAGTGAGATCTCGAACAAGATGGTACGAAGAAGGAGAAAAAAGTAGTGCGTATTTTCTTGGTCTCGAAAAGTTTCACGCAATAAAAAAGTCTATCACAAAACTCAAACTACCTGACGATTCCTTGCTTACTAAGCAATCAGACATTATGAAAGAAGAAGAAAGATTTTACACAAATCTATATACAAGTGCTAATGTTGATAGTGACAATATTAAAGGGTATCTGAATACTACAACATTTACTGATATTCTAACCAAAGAGGAACAAAGTAAATGTGAAGGTTTATTGACGCATATTGAATGCAAAGAAGCAGTAGATCAACTAAAAACGGGTAAAAGTCCAGGTTGTGATGGTATTCCAGCAGAATTTTATAAGGTGTTCTGGAATTGTATAAGTAGTTAACTCATTAAATTGCTCTTTCGAAAAAGTGCCATTAAGTGTACTTTAGGGCGGTAGCGCACTATTATCCTTATTAGCGCTAATAGCGTTAATTAGCGTCCGTTAACGCGATGGACACTAACGACAAAACCTAAGTGTCCTAGGTGTAGCGCGCTATTAGCGTTAATAGCGTCCGTCAGTGCGATGGAAGCTAGCGATAAAAGTGTCTTTGGTCTAGCGCGCTAGTGCTAATTAGCGTCCATTAGTGCGATAGACGCTATCGACAAAACCTAAGTGACCTAAAATTACCGTTACTAGCGCAAATAACGCTAACGACAAAACCTTAGTATCCTAGAGGTTAAAGAAATAGGACCCTATTTGGCGGCACATCTCCGTAACCTCTTATCTACTAAGTAGCCCAACCCCCTCCCGGGAATACATAGGCGTAGTAAGTTTGTTTTTCTTCAAAAATATTAAACACATATTTGCATGGGTTTTTAACACATATTATGCCAACATAATGCCTTGGAATCCCCATTGGATATTACGCAGGAAATATAAACCAGACCACAGTTTTTCACTATAAGCTCTATCTAATTGGCGCGTATACATGTCGTATCACATTATATGTAGGCTTGAATATTCAGTATGTCGCACAGATAGGCGTTAACAACCTAACTAGACAATAATACATATTCAAAACACGGCTTTAAGCTAAGCTCGCATTTAACTTTGACCTCCACATCGATTAACTAAAGGTTCGATAATAAATGTATGTTTAACTTTAAACTCGCTGAAAAGATGTCTAACTTTAAACATGGGTGTGGGGGTGGTTTGCAGCTCGATACGATACAGAACCACAATATATTATCATTAATAAGAGTAATAACATGAATAATGTGAATTTAGTCACTGCTGACAATGCTTTGATATTATCTGGGAGTGCATTCCATCAATACCGAAACACTCCTCCCATATGTTGAGGTCTTGGTAATTTGTTCGCAGCTCGTGACGCGGATCCCACTGACAGTTCTTAGCGGATTATAGCGAGAAAGATATGCAGAAGCTTCACTGACAAGAATTTTGAAAGTCAATAGAAGAATTGTGTAGCAATTTATTTTTCGATTAGGAAGCCAGTGAAGCTTGCACATAACAAGGGTGATATGTTCAGATTTCCTTGAGAGGGTAACGACACGGGCAGCCATATTATTTTGGTCGCCTGGAAGACCCGCAAGAATACTGATACTCTAATCGCGAGCTTATAAAAGCATGGATTTATTGTCTACAATTGCTAAGATCCAAGTAGCGACGACGTTGCGAATTTTGTAAATTGCATATAATGCTCGGCGGCAAATATCATTTAATACACTTCAGAGCTTATTCCATTGTTCATTATCCATTGTTGTTAACGTCAATTATATCTACGAATGCACTGACGGAAGTCTCAATCGTGCAAGGTCAACATAATCGCTACCCTTTCTAATGTTGACCCGTGCATTATCTAAAAGCTTTGTCATATAATGCACGCTGCGAGAGGCATCCGATTATGTTGACCTTGGACGCTTGAGACTTCCGGTAGTGCATTCGTAGATATATAATCGACGTTAACAACAATGGACATTGATATAACAATTAAAGCTGTGGAAATAGAAACAATGTTTCATAGTTTTAAGGAGTTAACAGTTTAAGATGGATGAATATTAAAGATTAACGAATCAGTTACTGTTGTCAAGTTGTTAATCGGTTAACTTATACGATTAAATTACACTATGAATGATCATGGCATCTATCACCTCAATGGAATGACAGATTATCAATCCCTTTTCCAAAACCGAATAAATGACAATGATACGATGTAATGTGTTCTGTATAATTGTATTTCACACGATTTAAACATAATATAATAATACATCAAACTCGAACCATGTTATAGTAATTATTATTTAAATATATTCAGTTAGGCCAAGTGAAATAAACAGAGTAGTTTATCGTGCCCTCGCGCATCCCTTTTCAGGAATCATTTCCGTTATATCGTCCATAACTTAAAAACAATAAAAATAAACAGCTGACATCTTGGCAATAGATTAACGTTAATCCAATGAGCATTTTAAAGCAGGTTTTGTTTTAACCAATCCCCCAAAATAATGAAATAAAAATATTTTACAAAGGCCTCATCCTCCTCAAGTTACGAAACCAAGCATGGCAATACCATGCTGGTAATGGTGATTTCGCATTGATTTTTTTTTTTTTTTTGGGGGGGGGGGGGGGGTGTTACAAAAGTGCCCTCATCCTCCTTATTTCCAAAAGGTAGGACGAGAAACTAGGTGGTCATTGTATTTGGCCTGATACCATGAGTAAGACATATCTTTCTATTAATTCACAAACCGTGCCAGATTGGGGGGGGGGGGGGAGATTGGGGGAATTGGGGGATGGGGGGGATTGTTGGACTTGTAAATCCAACTTCAATTTCTACCATACGCATGGTAATTAGCATAATAAGAATACTATTAATTTCCATTTTAGCCTATTTAAATATGTAATCTTCCACTGTCATGTTACTCTTCTTTACTGTGTATATTACCATTGTATATAATACACAAAATGGGTTAACTTGCCTAGTTGGTCACACTTTCCGTAATTAATGATGGATTTTCCCCTTTTTTCAGGATTTTAATTTTATTAGTTGTACTTGAGAATTAAATCAAATTGGTCATGGTTTAGTGGTTTTAATAAGGATTAAATTATTCCATGCTGAAATAGAGTGCTATTTTTGTTGATACACCCTGCATATTCAAATTATATTCCTTTAAATTACACATAAACAATTACAGACTATACAGATTTCCATCCTTTACTTTCTAGAATTGCATTGAAGAGATCCGACACTAACACTATAGTGGTATGCAGCAATGTTAAATGCGGCTATATTTAATACACAGTCATGAATTCATATTCTTTATTAAAATGGTTGCGTGTGCATTTAATTATGGATCTATACTTTATCAGTATTATGACTTTTCAGTTATATGAACGGCGAAATTGTGGAAAGTGTACATCTGCTGAAGAGGTACTTGCCCTCCTTGCTGTTGCGGAATCACTTCGTTCTGTGGTTTTGGCTGAGCTCTTGGATTCTCTTGTATGTTGGTATTTGGTCATTGATGTGAATTTTGTTCCTGAATTTTAGGTCTTGCTGATGCCGATGACACGGAACTTTGCTGTAGATTGTGTTGCTGATGTGGTTTTCAAACGTTTTGTCGTGCTTGAAATGGAAAGATTTGTGCTATAAAACTACATATCTTATGACAATATTGTGGAAAATTTCGTTAAATTTGACTAACAAATGACTCCCGTTCGTTAATGATATACAAAGTTGAACTTTACAATTTTGAGAGAAAAATTAAAAAATACTAGTTCAAATGAACATAAAGTTATATGTTTTTGTAAGGTGGCATTTATTAGCCGTGTCAACTAAATTAATTTACCTTTTTTCATTTTTTCAAGTATTAACTAAATAGTAAGAAATCTATCACAGTGAAATCATTCTGTAAATTCAAAATACCCCCCCCCCCCCCCTTAAAAAAAAAAAAAAACCAAACACACACACCTATCAACTAATCAATACACAAAAATTAATATACTAACAAACAGACCAAAAACAGCAAAAACCAACAAACTAACAATCAAACGATTAAATTCATGCTCACCTTGAATTACATTACATTGGACACATTGGCTTTCTGTTTGATGCTTGTATTAACCTTATACTGATGAGTTGCTGCGATATTATACTCATTCACTAATGTACTTCTTCTATGGTGCTGCCACTGCTGACAGTCGATTCAGCAGAAAGTTTCAACGCTGCATGTTAAGTTTTTTCCTTTGCGCATTTATTTACCAATACGGTCGAAACATGAAAACACCACTCATCCATCCGTATAATAGACCTTCCACAGAGAAAATAATAAAAGTGTCCCATTTGATTACACATAAAATAGGCACAAATCAGCCTCATTTATCTGCCCTTAGTACCCTTTTTGGCATGTCAGGAATGCTTGCAGTCAAAGATCATGCTTTTAATTTTAATAAAAAGTGTTACGTCTCCCAATTAAATTTTACGATATGATTATTTAAACAGCGCCACCTCTATGTTCAGCCTTCTGAACGCCTCAGAGAAAGTGTAATATCCTGAGCAAAGAACAATAGATTATCTTTCATTTTATTTATAACATGCTACCCTCACGCCAAACTGATTCCCACGGGATCCCAATTTATCACAAAATAGTTGTTTTTTTACCGGAACTTAATTACTATACCATTACACAAAACGAGGAGTGATTTAGTGTTGTGCGCCCTAAACATGCTAAGTGGAAGATGCGATGAATAAATAAAGGTATTGTCGCAATAAAAAAAACCTGAGGCGTATTCAATACGTTTAACATCCTTCCCTCATAGTATTGTATACTATATGACCAAATAACCAGTGATTTGAACATTTCCTTGATTTAATGTTGAGTTTATTATTATAAGGCATCGCGTTTTTTTAACCCAAAAACAATTTACACAAACAAGTGTCGATGTTATATTATTTATAATAAGCCGCTGAATGACTATATGACTAGTCGACTCGTTCTAAACTCGCAGTGTGTTTTCATATTATGGTCTGTGTTGTGTTTCATTATCACAGTAGGAACGAGAACAATAAATTATTAAAAGAAATGATAAACTGAATCAGTATTCGATGTCTGTCTCGATTTTTAATTCTAATAGAGCTGTACCTTAATTCTAAAAGTTTAAACAATGAACTCTTCGCCGACCGGGCCGGCCACTATTCGACGTTATTCTCAGTGATACCATGGTTCCCGCTGAACCGTTGCAAACTAACTTCATCGAATGCCTTTAACAAGCAACCATGGAAAAAAGAAAAATTCCCGAAGCCTATTATTTCATGATTTGACATTTCTGTTTTTTCTGTCATAGTATTGCACCATTAACGCGCACTAATCTATGTAGTGTAATTCACTGCGCAATACATATAGGGTGAGTAAATAAACCTCTACTCAACTTTGGGATTTTATTTCTAAAAATCTGTGCAACAACTTCTCAGGTTATTTATTGACAAAGAGGCTGTTTCATTAGCTTTCAAAAGAATTTTAGTTAAAATCGGTTGAGGAAAACATGTTTATGCCCAATTAGATGAAAGTGAACATTTTATAACACGATAAAGATTTGTGATATTTCTCTAATAAGCTCTTTTGAATTTCACTATTTGATAACGGTGCAAACTCTAATCCGATCATCACAAAAGCCCGATTTTACCTTTGCTCTGCTGAATTCACGAAATAATGACATTGTTTTGTCACTATTTTGCATTTAAAGGGGCACTTCGTGTACCTTTAATGTATACAAGTAATATCTGAGCAAGTTTGATTTGTCGGACTAATTAGCTATTGTGTCTCATACATGTACCCACTTATTCATAAATATCATGCATCGTTGAGTACAACTCTATATTTTGTTCGGTTTCCAAAATGCAGTAACTTTACCAAAATAGCTATAACTGGATAACGGTTACCATGCAATGTTGGGATTCGTTTGCTGTAACAACAAATAAATGTAGCTATATATTCAATCATTGGTTGCCTTCAGATTCTGGTAAGAAATATTTGAAATATTTATCATACTTTGAGTACAGTTTTTTTAAACTCACCCTGTACATTGTTAGGTGATGACGCGACCGGAAGGTTAAAGTCCATCATGCAATCTGAAGCGCAGCATGGGGAAAATCCCAGATCTATGTATGCAAAGTCAAATGTATTACGTTGTTTGTGTTACCGAAATCGACATAATTAACAAAACAAATCAGATTTGTTCATTAATTATTATGTTGGGACCGACAAAACAAGTGCTACTCTGAGCAGGCCTTATCAGACTTCAGTGGGAAATATAAAAGGTAAGGTTTTTTTTAAGATTTTTCTTTTAAATGGAGTCATCATTTTTAATTACCAAAACCTTATAACATTTATATATGGTTGGCATGTTTCAGTTATTGTTGAATTACAACAATTAAACACACACCCAACAACCGCTAATTTGATTCAATGTGATGATATCTTAATTTAATTTACATATTTAGGACAAGGCAGCTGAAAGATATTAATTTAGTATAGATACACGTACATAGGCCCTACATGTACATACAACAAATCGAGGGCTCAGAAACAAAAGGCCTTATCTCCATTTTGCCTATTTTGAGAAAAAGACTATGTTACGTTACTAGAAAGAGAATTTCTTTCTGAACATTTTGATACGAAAATCTCATTTTTGAAAAAAATGGAGATGAGGCCTTTTGGCTCTGAGCCCTCGAAATATTTGTGATGCGCCATTCCCGCCCGGAGGCGATTATTTTTTTCGTACATCATTTTAACCAAAATCAGTTCATTTGTTGAAAAATGTAAACAAAATCATTTTATTCAGTGAATTTCGCTTTATTTCGTATTAAAACGGAATAAATAAATTTGGTTAAAATGATGTACGAAAAAAATTATCGCCGCCCGGAGGTTCAAAATACTGTATTACCGGATCTTCATACGCGCATACATGTATAAGCGGCACCGGCACCTATTTTCATGAAGCCTAATTTTAAGTGTTATTTTATGATTGTATGTATTAAGCAGCTTAACCTATTCATTCACTTTAATACCAACATACCATTCCACCCACGAGCCTGAACAAATATTTTACAAACCGTTAAACATTTTCCACCAATTTTGTAGTTCTATGCTAAGGGAGCATTCATAAATACTTTGGTGGGCAGGGTTGGGGGCTGGACAATTTTATTTTTGGTACATCAACATTTTGTTGATCCCTCCTCTCGCTATGCCTAAATTTCTTTGACCGCCCCCCCCCCCCCTCCCCTTTTTGTTAAAATAAAGCTTCAGCTGATTTTGCTGACATGCGCGCGTAGCGCGCGAAAAATTGTTATTTTTATACTTCATTTGGTTTTGATTCCTCCGACTGACGTTATGAAAATAGATGTGAGTAAAATAATTAAACTTCTCTGAATCGGTGTAATTCCCTCGAATGATATATAAATATATGACGCGGCTCCCCAGCCCCACCCTCCATCCCTCCTTTGGACACGCCACTGTTTTTAACTGGACTTGGACTCAGACTCGGCCCTTGAGGGCCTGCATTTGGAGATGGACTTGCATTAACATTCAATAGACTCCTGCAATAGAGAATCCCTGCACACATGTCCGTTAGTTCAGACTACTGTGGCCATGTATATAGGGCTGTAGCTGCCGCACCTGCCCCAGCACCATACATATGGGGATCCCTCTCTATTTGTATGATGACACGACATTATTTGAATTGTTAAATTTGACTGAACAATGTCTAAATATTGTGCATAGGAAAGTAGGGGTCTGGGAAGCCCCAGAAAAGGTTGGAAATTAAAGTCTTAGCTTTTTGACATCCCTCTTCATGGGTTTTCAACACTTTTTGACCCCCACCTCCTTTTTTTGGATTGTCAATACCCCCAAATTGTCCAGCCCCGCCAACCCGCGCCCCCAAAGTATTTATGAACGGTCCCTAATGCTACAGTGCTAGTTGAAACTGTGTAGTGTAGTGTACAATGTAGTGTGCCGGAGAATTGTAACATTGTAGTTATGGTGATTTTTATTGATTTAGTGCATAGCGTCATCAGTAACCAATGTTAACTTGGCGACACATTAATATGCGTATACAATACATGGTCAATGGTATTTTAAAGGCTGGTGAATCATGAAATCGGCTGCGGGAAATTCTTCAATCACAAAATAATCTATTACTCATAAGGCCAGTTAAAAAAAAGAATTCGATTCTTGTAGCCCTCCCTCATCACTTTCTGGGATAAGGTCAACTTTATTTTTATTTTTCAATTTTTAAATGTTATTATTGAGTTTCTAACTCTGAAATTGTAATGGTTAATAGGCCTAAGTATGTATTAATCAACTACAGTCACTCTCAAGTGTTTTTATAGAACTCTAGGGTCTAACCCTTATAAACTTAAACAGAAATAAAAATTCCTTTAAAAAGGAAAAGAGGCGGTCATACAAATTTAAAGAAACAGACAGCAGAGTGTGATATAGGTAACACAAAGAGTGGTTAGTCATAAGTTTTATTTATCAATATAAAACATGAATGGAAATCACTAACTAATGTTAATAATACTATAAAAAGTCAGGACAATGTTGACGAGTCAAAACATTAAAGGCTTTTGGAATCAAGTATATTACATCTTTGAGCTGGTTTATCACGTTGGCATTTTACCACAGATAAATTGGTCATAACTTGTTACTTGTTGACTGACAGTTTAATGGAGAAATTGTAACTTTGTCAATTCCTCAAAAGAACTGGGTATGGCTAGAAACCCACGGTGGTAGCTAATTGCCTTTAAAAGGTACTTTATTTCTGATATGCTTAAAGGTATAGTACGTTATCTTATAAGCATAATTATTTTGTTTTTAAAGAAGGTAGATTTTCTTGCAGATTTACTTTTCTGATCATAAAGCGTGAATATATTCTAGTCAAGTTTATAAATCTATATGAGCATTATACAATATGTGTTTTTATGGTTTTTAAGGGTTGAAAACAGATTGGTTGCACGAACAGTTTAAATGTTATCCAACAAATAGCGAGAGGGACCGGGTTCGAGGCTGTGTATTGTTAAGGTCTTTGTTAATTTAATTATCGCCAGTTTGTCCGAGTCTATATATTATTTGAATATGATTTTGATTATGATTGTTTCAATCTGTAACTTGGAACGTCAAATGAAGTGGCTTTGTTAAAGATTGTCTACAACCAATACATTTGCGTATTTCTATTTAGCTTAGCACGTTCTATATAATTATAAAAATGTTATTGTTTACATCCTTAAGCATTATTTTAACAGTAACAATAAGTACATAGTACAGATGTTCATATAACTTTGCCTTAATAGAAGGTATTATGTGATCTTTTCCATGGGACGCCCTCAATCCCCGAACACATTGGAAGCAGATTTTCTTACAGATTTACTTTTCTGATCAAAATTCATAAATATATTCCAAGATACGATTCCTAATAACCTCAAAATCATGGTTTAAAGAGTGAATTTAGAGTAAAAAAATTTCAAACCATGATTTTGAAGTAATTGGGAATCGCATCGATCTGTAACTTAGAGGATCTTTATGATTTATGATCAAAAATGCAAATCTGCAAGAAAATCTAATTTCATAGTAAAAATCAATGATAGAGGGCGCTACTTGGAAAATATCACATAATATGCCTTTAAAACATTTTTTTTGTTAGGGACATTAAGTGGTGTTGACAATTTTAAAAATTTACTTCAGAATTCAAGATGAACTTTAAAATTTGCCATTATTGTTGTTTCTACTAACAAAAACACAGCAAAACTTGATTAAAACAATACCATCGCTATTTATTGAAAAACGCCCTCTATGCAAATATGGTTCGTGTTATGTATCACGCGTACTGCAGGGGGACCAGCATTTTTGAATCGACGTTTTGTTGTACAAAGAGGGCTGCAATTTATTAATCTTATAGGTGTAAGTTCATACATGTAATACAATTGTAAACATATATAAATCTCAGTTTTTATCATATATTTTTGTAATTGGGGGCGCTGCCTCCACCACATCTCTTAATGCCTCTTTAACAACGGAAATTCATGTCCACCATCGTCTGCTACAATCACGCCCTATCGGTATAGCGCCTCCAATGCTATGCTGACGTCACAAAATATACCCTTTGCACGTAATTGATTCAATATCTTTTAACATCGGAATTCGGTATCTTAATTAATACCCAATCGATTTCCACCGTTCAAACGGGAAACTATACCAATAAAGACACGTTCTTTTCATATTTTGCATTTAAAATTTTCATGAAACAATAAAAAACTTTTTTTTTTAAAGCACTTTGTCTTCAATCAAGATGTAATTATTGCTGGTCCTAACGGTCCATGAATTGCCCGCAGCTGTGTAAACAGACACCTCCCTGGTGCAAACAACTGTTATTTGAGCAGATATGCAGTGTTGCCAGACTACATCACAAATATCACCTAAAACACCACCATCTGTGCCTAAAATACTTCAGCCAAAGCCAATAAGTAGCCCAATTCAACAGAACTCGTTTAAGCACACGTTTAAAACTGGCTTTAATTGAAAAAGGTCAAGCAAACTCGTTGGTGATAGGAATACGCTCGGCCCGGCGCATGGGGAGAATGACCCCCACCAATTTGGCACGTTTTTCTTCCGTGATATTTAACCCGAACCATGCATCCTACACACTACAAATGGTCGCTGATCGGATCGGGCTTCTGGTATCGCGCGCTCGCGCCACGATCTGGTGGGCGATCAATGGAATAATGAAGCCGCAGTCGGTAGGTGTCTGACTTGCACGCACGCGGTCCGGGTTCGATTCCCGACGCATGCGGAGACTGATCACCACTCCCGCCTCCCAAATTTGACCCGTTTTTCTGTTCTGTTTTTTCATTCCCAAAAACACACCCGGGGAGATACGGTTAAGGGACATTATGAAAACAATTTTACGCCATAACTTGAGTTTAATTACGCCAGAATCATAAAACGTGAATTCAATTTACCCATAGAGATTATCCGTATACGTAATTCCGCTAATATAGTATACCTTTTCTTTCTCTCCATGACAGAAAACACGCGCAGTAAAGTGTCAAATTTGAAAAAGAAAACATTGTCCGTATCAGTAAAGAAACTGAGACAAATGGTTTTAATCTGTGTAGCTCTAGTTAAATGCACTCATCCGTAATACGCGAGAACAATGTTGGATATGTTTCCTCTGACTAAAGTTAAAAGAATTTCCAGCGAGTACGTGATTCTATATTAGGACATAATCTCAGCATAATTGCTATTTCTGATCTCCCACTTGTCTCGTCATATTTTTCACCGCTGGTGCAATCATGCAACGATGTGGGCGGCCAAAGGGGCTAAAATAGTACAAAACGCGTTACGAAGTGTAAAAATGCAAAAGGTGGTGTAAAAATCGAACGGTAGTAAAAAAATACGTAAGATAGTTTACATAACATAATACTGTAGAAAATGCAAAAGGCAGTGTATTTTTACACTACCTTTTTATCTTTTACGCTACCTAAATGCGTTTTGGCTCCTTTGGCCGTCCATACTATTATACCCCACGCGCTTATCAAGGGGGAACACTGAACAGCACTAAATAAACCGCCCATTGGATTACACGTAAAATAGAGCTAAAAGAGTCGCGATTTTGGGTCCTTAGTAACCATTTTTGGAATGTCTCGAATGCTTCATTCGAATAAACAAATATTAACATTTCATACAATCGTAAAGAAGTGTTACGTCTTCCATATTAGATTTTACGATATGATCATTTAAGGAGCGCGACCCCTATTATATGTTCAGCCTGGACGCTCGCCTTCTGACCGCCTCGGAGCACGTGTGTTCGTCCACGTGATACATTTATTTTCGGTACAATCAAAAATCAAAATGTTGCAATATCCTGAGCAAAGTACAAGAGATTATCTTTCATTTTAATTATAAAATGCTACCCTCACTCACGCCAAACTGATTCCCAATAAAAATTCCCTTTAAAAGGAATAACCCATGCGCAAGATGATTCCATTTATAAAGATAACAAGGTCTTCTAAAAAAACTGGGTGGACAAGTGTTTTTAGTGTCAAAAGGATGAGAAGACTTGGAATGGATCTGTTGAATATTGTGGAAGTCGGCAAGAGGATCACTAGTGTGTTGTTTCTGGAAGGAAATCACCGAGACGTTATTTGAGCGATATGTGGTGAAGTTTATGGAAGAAAAAAAAATAAATTACGAGAAAAAAGGACTAATTGTTAACACACACTATGTCGTACGACCCAACGCATTTGCACTGTGCGATCAATAGCCCCGTCAATCCTGGCTATACACAGAGAGAGAGAGAGAGACCCCAATTGGTCCTTTCTTCTCGTGCTGTGTATTGGAAATGAGACTTTTAAAATTGGAAATTTTTCTTTAAATGGTGCTAAACCGCTAACTTCTTAAATTATATTCTCTGGTACGTCGCCTCGGAACATTCGTGTGATGGTTGTTCTTCTCAAACTGTGTACGGTATAGTAGCCAGACGCGCCAGCGTCAGCACACAACTTTTTTTGGTTACGTTAGCAATGGTATTATCCCCGACAGGTATCTTACTGTGCCACACTTGATCAGTAATGCTGTTATTAACTTTACTACAGTTCGATCTAAAAGCGCATGAGTACTTGTTTTTTTACACAAGGCCATGTGTTTTGAACTCGCCACCCTTTCCGTTGCATGTCCAGATTTTTACATTTTACACCATCTGAGATTCGAATTAGCATATCGCAATAACTACTTGTTCTACTCCATAAAAAGTATATATTTTCTGAACGGTAATCTCACAAGGAATCCAAATAAGCTACTGGAATTTTAATAGGACCTAATGGTAACATGCTGTGATTAATAATGTTTAAAATATATCGATTTTTTTTTCATATTTTGATTAAAGCCCAATAATAATTTTATACCGATCCCAATCATAATTTTACTGTGCATATTAGTTCCTCATGCAATACCCATCAGAAAAAATGGTTGTAATGGTAACTTGTTGACATATACTATATCGGGAAGTTAATGAGCACAAACGTTTAAATTTCATATTTATTAGCGTTTACAAGTATATTTTTGGGGGTATGCACCCTATCCTGATTTAAACGGCATTTTTGAATTCCCCTATTTGAGAGCTTTACAAAAATGTATAATTTTGCTATCATCGGTTGAATACTTTTGTTGATAGTCATGTATGTAAAACCGATGAATTAGGGCAAGTTCACTGTGTAGCGAATAGGGATTCCGCCAAGGACAATGCAATCGATTCATGATTACAATTGCTACATAATAGTTGTCACGTTTGTTGAAACAGAATCTTATAGAATATAAAATAATCTATAAAATGAGAGCAAAATCATATTTGTACCATACAGGAATGAGGAGTTATGGTTAATTGAACGGAGAATTGGGAACGTTTTCTATATTCCCCATAGAGATTGCACACAGCGCCACCGCCACCACCGCCACCGCCACCGCCGCCACCGCCACCGCCACCACCCCTGACGTTCACAATATAATCAATCATATCTCAGCCAATCAGTTATAGAAATACCTGATTTATTCACACAATGTAGCTAGATAAATAGGCTTTCAAATGACACCTCAACTATAGCTCTACCACATTTAGTTGTTGAGTTTATAGAGAGAGATGGATGATTCGTCACCAAATATGCAACGCCACCACCCTTTTGGGTGGTGAGTTCAAAACACATGGCCACAAACCTATACTTAATGGATTACATACATAGGCATAATTTTTCAAACGGTCCGCTAGTCATAATATATAAAAAGTGCGTTAGTCATAAGGGTCGCTAGTCATAAAATACCTAGTCATAATAGTCATAACAAAAAAATGTTCGCTAGTCATACATTTTCACACGGTCCGCTAGTCATAATTGTTCAAAAGGTCCGCTAGTGTAGTCGTAATATTTAAAAATAAGTGCGCTATAGCCCCTTTTTTAAAGTCATATTTTTGGGCCTACACAAAATAGCCCGCGCGCTATAGTTATGAATTAAAAGGTTTGCCAGAAAAACTAAGATAAAGGCCTAAACAAAAAATAACTAAATTATAATACCTGATAATTAATTTGCTGATTTAAATCAACCAAAAATGTAGCCCATTCCTTATCTTAACATGTATAAATGGGGGAGGGGGGGGGGGATGTGTACGCTTAAGTTTATTTTTCCAAAGATATGAAAAGGGGAGACGGAGAGATTGGTAAAGAAAATGAAATTTTGAAAGAAAAAAAGTTTCAATAGATATGGTTTAATAGAACCATGAAACATGAAAACGCTTAAAGTGATGGCGCTTGATAGACATTCTGGTGAAGCTATATGTGCCGGATTCTACATCGAAATTGCCAAATTGTGGAATATTGCATGATATACTACGAAGGTAATCGGCTTCAGATGGTAGTCCGTATTCCTTTTAAAGTATTACTTTGGTGCAAAAAACCCTCAATGTTCAGGAAAATTGAGGGCGCACTCTCCTACGTATCTCTCAATGCCCCTTTCAATTCAATGAAAGAGAATTTAATTACTATTCTAAAATAGCTAAGAAAGTTTACACCATCTCCATTGGTTCTCATCGCAGATTTAGACTGTTTAGCAATAGGTTGCGCTACTAGATTTATGCTGTTTACGAATTCATCGTAACAAAGACGCAGACTTTTAGAGCCCCGGTTTAGAGCAAAGTCATACACTAGGCCCTGTGTGTATGTTGTACAGCGGGCATAATGGAATGGGGATTCTGGGCCCATAGGTTTCCATTGGCGTAGCCAGGGGCCTGAGGTCCTTGGCCTTCAAAAAAAAAAAAAAGAAGTAGAAGAGGAGAAGGTAAAGAAGAAGGAGAACAGGGAGGAGTGGAGATAGAAGAGAGAGAGAGAGAGAAAATAAAGGGTTTGTTTTCTATTGCTTTTGCTACATATACGAAATGTACCACGCTCCCCACTCTGTACGTTACCGGCACAGGTCTCAATATAACCGGGCAAAGACTTTTGTATGTCCCTGCTACTTCGTCTTTCAGTTGGTCCCCGACATGTACAACGGGTCAGAACAAATGTTATAATCCAAAAGTATGAATGGCCACCAATAGCGTATCTCACGTGGGTCAGGACAGAGTGCCTCCCCTCCATGACGGCTTTAACCGGGATTGCTAGCTCATATTAAACCGGACTAAAAGAAATCGAAGGGAAGAAGAAAGGGAAGAGAAGAAGAGAAAAAGAGGAAGGAGAGGGACAAGGGGAAGGAGAGGGAAAAGGGGCAGGAGAGGGAAAAGGGGAAGGAGAGGGAAAAGGGGAAGGAGAGGGAAAAGGGTAGGAAAGGGAAAGAAAGGAAGAGGAGAGAGATAGAGAGAGAAAAGGAGAAGGAAAGAGAAAGAAAAGAAATGGAGAAGAGGAAAATAAAAATGGAAGGAAAGGGGAACTGAAAGAGAAACACGAAGGGTAGGAAGGAAATAGGGAAAGAAAAGAATAGTGTAGAGTTGAAAATAAATAAGTGGAAATAATTGAAAATTGAAAAGAAACTTGGAGAAGAGAAGAGATTAACCATCCAAACACTTTTTGTGTAAGCGTGCATTACGTAACTTCGGTGACTTTCATGAAGCTAATCATAAGACCGGGTAAGTAGGGACCCCCCCCCCCCCTTGACTTTGGGTGAATTGCACATATTTGAAGAATCTAAGGAATTTACTTATTTTCCATCTAAATAAAGGGTTCAACAAAAGAAAGTATACCACTTTGTTTATGTCATTTTGAGTAATTTTCAATTTGTTGTTGACCAAACAGGCTAAATAGGCATTTAGATGAATCTTTTAGGCATAATTTGATACCAAATTTTCCCCCTAACAACAAAGATAAACCATGATTAGCACCGTTTAAAGGGAAATATCCCAATTTCAAAAGTCGCATTTCCAATACACAGCACGAGAAGCTCTCTGTCCATGTTCTACCCATCCATGACATTCCTTTACATTCAAATCCTTCACCCATGCATCAGTTTATATTAGAATTAGCCCACGCATTGAGGGATATGCGCGGTGATCAGTACGGGATAAATACGGCATAATGTGTGTGTTAACAATTGGCCCTTTCTTCTCGTGCTGTGTATTGGAAATGCGACTTTTGAAAATGGGATATTTTCCTTTAAATGGTGCTAATCATGGTTTCTCTTTGTTGTTAGGGGGCCAATTTGGTATCAAATTATGCCTAAAATATTCATCTAAATGCTTATCTAGCTTGTTTGGACAAAAACAAATTGAAAGTTACTCAAAATGACATAAACAAAGTGGTATACTTTCTTTTGTTGAACCCTTTACTAATTTATCCCATGCCCGGTTTGATGATGGGCAATTTAGTATAATAATGGCAAATATCGCTCTGCGCGCATTTCTCCAGGAATATCATTATAGAACCCCGTTGAAAATAAAAATGTACCTTAATAAGGGCGAGATTCGTGCACATATGTTGTTAAAATCTTGCGCGGTGTGCGCGTAGCAAGTTTAGGGCATCATTCCCTGAAATACGCATTCATCAAAAACCGTGATTCCCATTACGGTTCCGTGCCCTGTATAAAATCCAACTTTCTTGACCACGTCTTTGATGACATATCCAGGGTAAATTATCCCCTCCTACACCACTTATCTGATTTATTTAACACCAACTGTGTCTTGCCAGCATGCGTGCTACCATTTCTACCGCTATCCTAAGCATAGCTCAAGGCTCTTTGTTGTTGGTGTAACTAGAAGCCATATATACTACTTTTGAAAATGTTCTTGTGATAACAAATTCCAACTTTTAATTTCAATTTGTCATAAAAAACTAGTGCTATATCATATTTTATAAAAACAAATGTTCAAATTTCGAAAAAAAATCACATTATATTATCCAAAGAGCAGATTTCAGTTTTAAAACTAGCCCAAATCTGCGGAAAATCACCACGTGTGGAAATAGTCACGTGGCAATATTGCAGCCCCTCAGGCTTGTTTCTAGTTCCACCGCTGCCACACTCAAGGTCCCCCAGCATGCGGTAAATGGTGTTGAATGGAACAAACTTGGGCTCAAACCTTACAGGCAACTGGAATGTAATGCCTAAGTTAAAATGAAGACTCCAGAGGCAAAAATATACTTAATTTTGCGATCAATTTAATTTCGCGAATATATTACAGGCTAAAATTCGCAAAAATAAATACCACGAATTTTGCAATTCATGCTTTATGATAAGTGGTTAACTTGATTAAATTAAGTAACCGCTTAACTGAACATGCACTAGTATTTTTTTAATCCACAAAAATAACCAATTGCAAAAAGAGCAATTTGGCTTGATTTGGCAATATGTTTCCAGATTCGGAAACATATTACAGATTGCCAGATTTGGACATTTGCCCTGACTGATTATGCATACATGAATCGTAATCATCTTTCATTATGTTCATGACTGATCACATACGTACAAACCGAAACAGGCCGATTTTTTGTGATTTACCTGAATTTTGGAGTAAGTGTGCTTGACAAGTTCTTTCATCAGACGTTTTAAACATCGTATTTGCCTGTTGCCAGATTTTTGGCTATTTTTTCGACGGGCCACCTGACAAAGAGGGCCATAGTCTCTGCTTTTCTCAGGCCGAAACAGGCCGATTTTTTGTGATTTATATTCCAATATAAATGATATAAGTTGTATTATGTGGGTTATTTTGGGTCAAGTATGGGTGGTCATCCAAAAGATCTGACGCGGTTCAGAATGTTGCGTGCTGGCTAGGACTTGGTCACAACAACAACTAGCAAAAAATATTCGACCTATACCGACCCTATTTTGAGGAAACCTCTATGGACAAATAAAGAAGTTGTATTTTTTTTGGCGTGGGGGGCGTGGGGGGGGGGGGGGGGGGGGGCTATTATGTGAAATAGAACCATTAACCACGAAGAGCGCAATGAGGCTTGGAATATTATGGGCACATTATAGTCAGTGAGAAAAGCAGAGACTATGGCCCTCTTTGTCAGGTGGCCCGTCGAAAAAATAGCCAAAAATCTGGCAACAGGCAAATACGATGTTTAAAACGTCTGATGAAAGAACTTGTCAAGCACACTTACTCCAAAATTCAGGTAAATCACATTACATTTCTACAAAACATACGCCTCGCCTATGTACCATCATGGTTGGGTTTCGACAAAATATGCCCCTTTTTAGTGATACAAATCTACAGGGAGAAGGATACGAAATGGTTTCTTATCGAGATGATCATAACTTCATACGAGTAAGTGTCAGAATGGATGGACCATTTCAAATAAAGTCAAATTAGTTAGCTATAATTCGAAGTAAGCTGTGTTTTTGTTTGTTTTTTTGCCGGAGCCACCCAACGGATCATAATTTCCATCCACTAATTCAAATTTATTTTCAATTCAAATTATTGAGAACGTCTAAAAAGGTGTTCTGGTTATTAACACCGAAAGGTGTTCAAGATTTGTATATTAGATAGAAATATTTACACATATTTTAAACAATATAATATATTTACAGGATTTAGTCAGCTTAAAAGTTATCATGTTCTATTTTGAACACGGTGTTAAACAAGGAACACCTTTTTAACACCCTTTTTTGTATCAGTTTGGGAACACCATATGTTCTAGAACGCGTCCGGTGTTCACAGGTGCGTTCTTTAACACACGTCTGTGAACACCTTCCATTTATTTAATAATAAACTTAATAACAATAAAACCTAATAAACAGCAGTAATAACCACGATATTTCGCTTCTTGATTTATTTACTTGTGTTTTCAAACATATTGGTGGCATAAATTATTTTGTTCAATACCTCCACTTTCTTATCTTCTCACGTGTCTTGCTTCTCATTAACAGTTCAATTCAATATTACAGAAACGACCATGTTTACTTAGTTGTGCTGACAAACCCCTTTTTAAAGGTTTTTTTTTCAAACTAGAAGTTAGTTTATTGATTTTTCGAAAACCGAACCAGAATGGTTTGTCTCATGCCACTTCAATGGTCATTTTAACATTAAAACACAGAGCACCCGAAAAACTATCACCGTGGGATTATAAGAGGGGCGATATAAAATAAAACTATCGCCCCACACAACACAAGGCGAGATTTGCGGCTCTAGAATCACCTTGATTTTAAATTATGATCAGCGATTATGACTTTATAATAACAGGATTAATTAATTATATTCCGTGCTAGACAATACAACAAAAAGAACAACTGTTTAAATATTTAAACAAGTCTTCTCAAACGTTTAAACAGAGTTATTAAATATTTGTTTAACCGTGACCTAAACAACTATGGTTGTTTGAAGTTTTAAACACATTTTTAAACATAAATTTAACAAGTGTAGTAATCTATTATGACTAGCGGACCCTTTATTCCATTATGACTAGCGAACATTTTCCCCCATTATGACTAGCGGACCTTTTATCCCCTTATGACTAGCGGACCTCTTTTAATTATGACTAGCGGACCTTTATTTTTATTATGACTAGCGGTCCTTTTTCATATTATGATTAGCAAACCCTTTTTTCATTATGACTAGCGAACCGTTTTTCATATTATGACTAGCAAACTGTTTGTCTATTTATGACTAGCGGTCCTTTTTTAATTATGAATAGCGGACTTTTTTTAATTATGACTAGCGGACCTTTATTTTTATTATGACTAGTGGTCCTTTTGTCGCATTATGATTAGCGAACTTTTGTTTCTATTATGATTAGTGAACCTTTGTTTCAATTATGACTAACGAGCCAATTTTCCCGTTATGACTAACGAACCTTATGACTAACGAACCTTTATTTGAATTATGATGAGCGACCCTTATGATCAGCGACCATTATGACCAATGACCCTCATGACTAGCGACCCTTATGACTAGCGAGGTTGACCCGCACCAACGTGTATAGGTGCAGCAAGTTTATGTTTACCAATATGTACAGGGTGTATCAAAAAAATTAGGACACTTTTTGATGATGTGTTAAATCACTGAAGCATGAACAATTTTTATGTCAATATAAAGTACAACCGATAAAGATAAAATCATGAAGAGATGAGAAAAATCCATCATTAATTAAGGACATTGTGACCTATTAGGCAAGGCAATCTATTTTGTAGTATGTACAATGGTCATTCACACAGTAACAGTACGGTCGAGTTACATGAAAGTGCACACTATTTATGCCAATATCATGCTAATGAACCATCTACAGTGGGTTCGAGAACTTTTTTAATTTGCACAGAATATGCATGCATCTGATTTGTGGATTATTAAGCCAGTATTGATTCGTGCCAGTATTGATTTGTGCCAGAATTAAATGGATTACCAAACTAATCTTTGCTATTGACTGATATATTATTTTCTATGTTTATAATTATTGTAGCGTATTGAGATGCTATGTACTGGTCTATACATGTAAATCCCATTGTACAAACCAGTAAATGACATGGTTTACGCACATTATGCTAGTTTTCTTATTTTTCATCGGATTGATCTCATATTTTCAAAATATCATAATAATTAATTGGGCTTTACATTGAGACTAAATTGGTCATGGTCCAATGATTATAACAAGTATTACACCGTCATGAAAAAGTGTCCTAATTTTTTTGATACACCCTGTATGTGCTACGAGATAAGTTACAAACTTGTCGGTGCGGCGAGTCATATATAGTTTTACTAACATGTCTTGGTGCAGCGAGTTAAAGTTTTACCAGCATGTCAGATGCAGCGAGTTAAAGTTTTACCAGCATGTCTAGGTGCAGCGAGTTATAGATGTACCAACATGTCCAGGTGCAGTGAGTTATAGATTTACCAACATGGTTGTGCGGCGAGTTATAGTTTTACTAACATGTCTAGGTGCAGTGAGTTATAGTTTTACCAAAATGTCTATGTGCAGCGAGTTATAGTTTTTCCACCATTTCTAAGTGCAGCGAGTTATAGATTTACCAACATCCCTGATAGCACACTGAAGTCGGCCCGACGTCGCGATATAGTCGGCAGTTGAAGTCGGCCGGACGTTGGCTCTACAGTCGGCTGCTCACGCGGCCTACGTCGGGCCGACGACGTCCAATGGAGGTTGTGCCGACCTCGGGCCGACTTCCAGCTGACGCTGACCTGCCGACTGCAATGCACCGTCGGCCCGACCATATATAAGCAACGTCAGGCCGCGGTCCGTTGGACGTACCTCCGACTAATTGCCGACTTCGGGCCGACTATTTTCCTACGGTTTTAAGCTACGCTAGCGCTAAGCCGCGGTCCGTTGGACGTACTTCCGACTTATTGCCGACTTCGGGCCGAATTGTTTCCTACAGTTATTTTGATACAAAAGAAAATGTACACCTATAAATCGACATTACAAACATACTAAAAAAAATCATATTTTCCCATTTTTTTATTCGGAAAAAATCTGGAAAAACGACATACTGTCGTCTGCAGTCGTCTTCCGCGTGGAAAGTATGAACAACTATCACAATATGAGTAACGTAAAATCTCGTTTTTGAACAAACTACCTCGACTCTTTCCACGCAAATAATGATGGATATTTTTGAAAAATTGGCCCGACCATTTTCCGACTAATTGCCGACTTTCGGCCGACTTAAGCTATGGTCAGTTGAACCATTCTCCGACTAATTGCCAACTTTCTGCCGACTTTAGCTATGGTCCGTTGAACCATCTCCGACTAATTGCCGACCGTTCTGCCGACTTTAGCTATAGTTATTTTTAATGAAAAAGAAAACGTACCATACCGTAACAAATCTCATCTCTTTTAATTATTCCCAGCTATTCAGAATCTATTTTGATGCAAAACGTACCGAAACAAATCTCATCTCCTTGGATGATTCTCAGCTATTCCTCACGATTCATTATCTGATGACTTGCAATTCAATTCCAATAACATCTGTGACCATGCAGTGTCGGCGTATGCTGAAAAATCACGATGTACAAGACATATCCGCGATTTCTGATAGAGGAATATAACACACCGGAAATCGCGGGTATCCCATGCAACATCGGAAAATGCACTTCACGTGTCGATGCTGCATTATTTTCCCATCAAAATCTACCATCAAATACCATCATCTTCGCTGAATTGACATATAATTCCTTCAATTCATTTGAGAACAACACGAACGGTATCGCTAACGTGTCTACAAAATGGCGACCAACTGCACGTGGTAAAGTGAGTGTATGATTTGATACGCGTAATTCGTTAATTCTAATATTTATTCAATCATCAATTTGAACTTAAAATTGTTGCAGATGAAAACATCTATATCTAAATCATCAGTAATTTATTTATTACAATTATATCTTTCTCAATTATGTAGGTGACAACATTATTACAATTTTGAATTATTGAATATTTGTCTGTATAAAAAAATACGTATAGCAAGTTAACCTATCGTTGGACGTAGTTCTGACGTCGGCAAAACGTCAGTACCCCGACGAGACTTTCAGTGTATTTTTGCAACGTGTCGACCAACTGCACGTGGTAAAGTGAGTGTATGATTTGATACGCGTAAATCGTTAATTTTAATATTTATTCAATCATCAAATTGATCTTAAAATTGTTGCAGATGAAAACAATGATTATCTAAATCATCAGTAATTTATTTATTACAATTATATCTTTCTCAATTATGTAGGCGACAAAATTATTACAATTTTGAATAAATGAATATTTGTCTTTATAAAAAATAATATGTATAGCAAGTTAACCTATCGTTGGAGGTACATGTAGTTCCGACGTCGGCAAAACGTCAGTACCCCGACGAGACTTTCAGTGTATTTTTGCAACGTCGGCTCAACGTCCATATGACGTCTTAATGTGGACGTCCTTTTCAAACAGTCCACCCGACGTCCAGCCGACTTCAACATAAGGACGCCGACCTTTCCCCGACGTCGACTACCATTCCCCGACGTTGGGCCGACTTCAGTGTGCTATCAGGGATGTATGTTCGGCGAGATAAGTTACCAACATGTCTGTGCGGCGAGTTATATAGTTTTACTAACATGTCTGTGCAGCGAGTTATATTTACATTGTACCAACATGTCTATTATGGAATTCCAAACTTCTTTTCATTGTAAAATAAATCACACTTGATTGATCATTATTTATGGTGTAGCATAGTGCATTAGTCATGGTCTGCATTTCTAAGCACAATGAGAGGCAAAATACTAAATGTGGTTGCCCGGAGGCGTGCGTACGATTGCATGCGTACGCACCGTAAGGGTATGTGCTTTTAAAATTGGCGCTCAGCGATGAATGAGTTGCTTTCGAATAGCATGTATTCAGTTACGTCACTGTACCTCTGTAGTCTATTTGGCCATCAAGAGACAGTGACGTAACTGCGTATTCTAGTAATGGACCTACGGCACATATTCTCCTGCCCAAAGTCCGACATACGCGGGCGCACTTCGATAAGCTGCGTGCGCATGCTTGAAAACTCATGAAATGCCGCTAACCAATCAGAACCGTGAGGTCGAACTAACGTATTGCGCATCACGGATGTCCGTTGCACAATTTTTTGTTGTTGGTGAGGTTGAGCTCGCGTACTTTACGCGAGGTCAACCTCATGTGACGTGCGTCCAATGCACAACATAACGCGCGCGCCTTCTCGAGGCGCTGGCGTATATACACACGAGCGTTGAAAGACGGAAGATACATACGCGTGCGTATGATGCGCCTGTTAAGTTACGTCACTGTACAGAGGAAGCCAAATAGAGTATAGCGCTAATCAATTTGTAAACACTACTAATGTAAACATCGGTCACATCATATAGTGAAAGCCCTGGAAATCCAGACAACTTTTCATTGTCTCTATTTCGCTATACCCATTTCCAATAATTAACACTTGGAATTCCAGACGTTTTTTTAGAATTCCAAACATTTTTTTAATAGTCAAGGCGCTGGAAATCCAGACAAATTTTCATTATCACTATTGCTCTATACTCATTTCCATACTATTAACGCTTGGAATTCCAGACATTTTTGGAATTACAAACATTTTTCAATAGTCAAGGCCTTGGAAATTCAGACAACTTTCTATAATCACTATTCCTCTATACCCATTTCCAATACTATTAACGCTTGGAATTCCAGACGTTTTTGGAATTTCAAACATTTTTCAATAGTCACGGCCCTGGAAATTCAGACAACTTTTATTTTCACTATTCCTCTATACCCATTTACCATACTATGAACGCTTGAAATTCCAGATGACGTTTTTGGAATTTCAAACATTTTATAATAGTCAAGGCCCTGGAAATTCAGACAACTTTTCATTATTACTATTCCTCTATACCCCTTTCTCATAATCTTAACCCTTGGAAATCCAGACGTTTTTTGAAGAAGAAAAAATGTCTGGAATTTCAAACATTTTTCATTAGTCAAGGCCCTGGAAATCCAGACAACTTTTCATTATCACTATTTCCTCTATACCCCTTTCCCATAATCGTAACACTTGGAAATCCAGACGGTTTTTTTTATTTTTTATTTTTTATTCCTCTATAGGGGGGGGGGGGGGGTTTATCTGGAATATCCCATTAAAAGAGACAACGTGTTCCTGATTTTAGTTTTCAGGTTGCATCACCCTTACCACCCTACCGTATTTATCCAGTCCAAATCCATTTAAACATGTGGGGATTTCCCCACCCGAGTTAACCCTGCGGGGCCTATATAAATTTGACCCACTAATTCGTTCGGTTCTACTGTGTTAAGCCGGCCCATGCACCTCGGCCCTCCGGCCTGCGGTTCTGTAACACCATTCCCCCTCACCCATTCATTGTAGTCCCTTACTCAACCCCAGCATGACACTCTATACTTTTATAACTGAACAATATTGATAGTTGTTACAGTGGCTCCCGTCTATGCCACGTTGATATCTTTCAACAACTGATTGTTGTGTTAGTAATATCTCTTTATCTCATGAATTCTGGATATTAGATTTCAGGTTGCGTCTCATCACCGTCACCATATTTTTTTAATTGTAAAAGTGACTGAAAATGTTTCCGGAAATATTTTAATGTAGGAAGTGATGTAAGAAGGGCGTGACTTGCGACTGTGACCGCATCCTTTCAATGTGTAAACATGTGTTAAATAAATAAATGTATTAATCACAATTTATGAGTTTATAAGGCGTGTGTTTGTTAAGGTTTGGTAATGAGATGAGATTCATTATTCTTGTAGATAGACAGTGTATCTGTCATACAAATCTGAATTTAAGATTATGTTCGGAGGTCATGAGGTCATGTGTCATCTCCTAAATTTGATGTATGGGGCTCCTACTATAGTATTTCTGATGGTCATAACATCGCGGGGCTCATAACGGCATTTGGCATAGAGCAGTTCTCTGTTTTAGTGTCGTTTATAGCATGGCATGCTCAATAAATTATGTCAATGGCAGGCTAATGTTGCACCAATCCTTGGAACACTTTATCATGAATAACCCTAAGAACAAATTGCGGATTGTTTCTGTTTAAACTTATTATCTTACAAATTCGAAATTGTGATAATAAGACAAATAAACTCCTCACTGGAAGTATCGAGACACTTAAACATGATCCAATAATTAACGGCCCGAATGGGTATGGATTGAATGAAGTCAATAACCAGTGAATATTTTTGTTCTGAGTATTTTGACACCTCGATTGAGGAGATACGATATTGCGGAGCGGAGTTATTGTCATTTTAAGTTATCTTTTGCAATTATTTATTCTTCTTATCACACACATATCGTACGATGTTGGAATACAAAGTTCTCGCACTATCACTATTCAGATAACGACACCGGATCGTTGAACTTGATAAATCAGTGTGATACAGATAAGACTCAATTTTAAAACCAGTTACTTTAGAATATGAACAGATTACAGTAACAAATCATGCTATTAACACCCGGGGGGGGGGGGGGGGGGGGTGGAGGAGAGAGAGAGAGGTAGGAAGTGAGTTGTTTCACTTTTTTTAATCAATTGGAATAGATTTTGAGTGGCAAGACCACTCAATCAATGTTAAATGGTCCCTCAAATCACTATTACTCTTTGGATTTACTCCAAAAGAGTGGATATTGACTCACTTTGACATTTAGCGAGAAAGTTTGTTGATTGAAATATTAATTACGGTCATTGGATGACAATTTGTTCATCAATTTGTTTGTTAGGTGTATAATAGTAAGGTATTATTGTATTCATGCAGTTATGGTGAAATACGCTGTCAAGAAACTAACCAATAAGAGCATGTAGTTAGGCACGCTACTTATAAATCAATAACATAATAATAGAGTCTTCCCCCAATTCCCCCACACATAAATGATATTGTCTGTTTTTGTTCATGTTTGTTTAAACTCAAGATATCTCTTAACATTTCCAATATAACATGTAGCTTATTTTCACACAATATTAAAGGTACATTTAGATGTTTCGATTGCTGGACCGATTTTCAACTTGATGTTTCCTATTTTACATGAAAGGTCATCCTTAAAATTGTCGCATTCTAAGGTTTGAGTTGCATAACTCCAACGGTTCAATTTTTAGAAGCACAAGGTCACAACATATTTGCCCATTTAGTTAGTACACAAACTAGTTGGTGGTTAACCACCTTTGGCAGTAATTCACCACATTTTAGCCTATCGTTTTTAAATGGAACATTTCTGGCCCCTAATATTGTACAGACATGATGAGAAAAATATTGGGATTCTTCTGATATCAAAATATCTTGATGTGAAAAAAAAATCATAGCCCCAAAAAAGTGATCGGAACATACACCTTTAAAGATGAGACACCCCTCTTTCTAACCATACCAAATATTAGTAGTAAATGAATTCAAACAGTGTCTCAATAACTAGCATGCTATTACAGAAGCAATTTGAATCTATGAACTGGCAGCTGAGGCTGCCTGCCGTTATATATTATGCAATGCAACGGGCAGCTCCAGCTGCCTCCCGCATGCAAAGGGTTTGGGTTGCTCGCCACTAATATTATGTAAATGTTATGGAAATTAGGGGAAATTAACATTTGTACACGTGCACATATCGCCAGACTTATGACGAGGCCTGAAATGTTGTTCACAAAATTAACATGTAGTATTTCTATGATATTATACACAGCCGCTGATTTCATAATACATGTATATTTATATATAACAATTCAGAGGTAATACTAATAGACCTTCCGGAATATATCGCTACTCTGGAGTTTCACGGACAATCCCACACGGTCATTTTGTCCAATCGTCAGGCGAATAGATATTTCTCTGATCGCAAGTTGTACGCCATAGAAAATTAATAAATATACATTCAATGGTGTTTTAAACTAGCGGTCAGAGCAACATTATATTCCAAAAGAGGTCAATACACATTATCAAAAGATAATCAAAAAGTGCTCAACTGATAAATCAGAAGCGTAATGATTATTGACAACCGTAAACAGCAGAGCTTATAACAAATAAGAGGTATAGACCTTCCGGAATATATCGCTACTCTGGAGATTTATGGACAATCACATACGGTCATTTTTTTCAATCATCAGGCTAATAGATTAATGAATAGATGTATTGTCCATGAAACTCCAGAGTAGCGATATATTCCGAAGGTCTATACCCCTGAATTGTTATAAACTCTGCCGTTTACGGTATTGAGCACTTTGTTCAATGGCTAGTCTAACCAGAAACGGTTGTCAATAATTAGTATTTACATATGTAAAAGGGTAAAAAAAGGAAGTCCCCCTGTAAAATTAGAATACCTTTGTTTACATAACTTCACACACAATTAAACGTTTTGACAAATTGAAAGGATTATGAAAAGATAAAACGCTTGGCTACCAATAGAAAGTTTTCCATTTTCGATATCATATTTACTTTTTCCAAGACAGTCACATTTCCCGAAAATGATGTTTTCAGCCAAAGTGGCACTTGGTCCTATACCAGTAAATTTAAATACTCTCTCTCTCGTGATTTTTTTTGTACGTAAATTAGACTATAAGATTGTTTGCGTAACTCTTCACAGGATTAATCATTTTGAGAAATTGAAAGACTTGTGAAAAGAGAAAGCGCTTGGGTTTTTATTAAAAGTTTCTCTTGTACAATATCATGTTTACTTTCCCAAAATGGTCTCATTTTCCCAAAACGATGTTCTCAGAAACAGTGGCAATTTTGAAACTCTTATACAATTTTGTTTGCGTAACACCTCCACACAATTAAACGTTTTACAAAATTGAAATGTTTCTGAAAAGGAAAAACGCTTAGCTATCCGTACAAAGTTCCCCTTTGCAATACCACCTTTACTTTTCCCAAAAAAGTCAAATATCCCAAAAATGATGTTTCCGTTAACATGAAATTTGGCAAAATCCAATACAAGTAAGTGACACTTTTTCTGAAAACATCCTTTCGAGGAAATGTGACTGTTTTTGGGAAAAGTAAACATGATATCGAAAACAAAAACACTTTCTATTGTTTTTTCTTCTTTTCATAATTGTTTCATTTTTTCAAAACGCCTAAGGGTCCATATCCAAACTCTCAGTGCTTTTAAATCGTTTTTCTAGCGATTTAAAAGCGCTTTTCCAACGGTATTTCGTTCTATTGTTAAAAGCATCGGAAAAAGATCGGTGTTTAACTAGAAACCTCTCTACTTATCTGGCGTTAACAATAGAACTATTGTAGTACTCTGGATGACTCAATTAGTGAAGCAGACACATCAAAGTGCGAGGAAGGTTGTGTTATATTCTTTAAGAAATACTATTTATAAGCTTTTTAAATCCGATCATAAAATGTTTACGTTCACCGCCGATCAATGTATCTGGTCGTCTAGAAATATGAATTAAGCTACCGCTCCATCACTCTATTCATCTATTGTTTGGCGCAGTATTGCCAAGATATTGTGAAAGTAGCCCATTTCCCCCTTCATTCCATTGAAATCAATGCTGAAAACATTTTGGCGATAGGTCACGTAACATATTTGTACAATGGATGGGTGATGACGGAGGGGGCGTAATATATTGACCATCGTGTTTGGAAGTATTATACAATATAATACCTATGTTTATACAATATATAATCCAAGTCATTAGTTTAGAGAGGATATTGTTTCCGACTTTTGTCCTTTGATTTTAGCCTCCGATTTAAGAGATATTTGTATTTTGAACCCTATGTAATGTTTTTCTTCAAAACGTTTATGTATAGCCTTCATTAGCTCAAACGTCAAAGCGCCGGCTTCACAATCATGAGGTCAGTGGTTCGAATCCTGCGGATGGGGATGGTTTTCTTTTCTGTTTTGTTATTACACTGTTTGTTTTTATAAATTGACAGGATTGCTTATCGTTCGCTATATTTATTGAATGTTGAATGATTTTTTCTTCTTTTGCAATTTCACTGCGATAAAGAATGTTCTGTAAATATAATTGTGTTTACTACTCCTAGGCTTACATTGAATGGCCCTAGCTAGTCTATGAACATGATCTGCAAAGGCCAATTGTTATGTAAATAAGAAGCCAGTCGGCTCATGTCCTTGAATCGATTTTCCTATTTCCTACACCACCGCAACATTATTTCAATAATAATAATACAGGCACATTGATTTGTATTACATAACGGCTGGCATTTACTTTACAAGTTTAGCTCAATCGATAATAACACACAACGAGTTTCTATTGTATTGGCCTGTTGCATAGGACTAGGACAGTTCGATGGTATACCGCGGTTCATTCACATTTCAAGATGCCATGCACACTAAACAGTCAGTGGAAAATTAAAATGAAATCGTAAATAATTCCACATTCCAAAATAAACTATAATTGAACAATAATGAATAATTATACGAAATGATAAACAATATCGACAACTAATTTAAAAAAAATGTATATAAACGATTAAAATAAAATTTCAAGACGTGATAGGATTCGAACCCACGACCTCCGGTTTACTAGTCCAATGCTCTACCGCTGAGCCAACTATGCGCTATGTGAACGCAATAACAAACAAAAGTAATATGGTTCAACATACCACTCTTCTCTAAATTAAATGTTTAAAATGCTTTATATTTCTTAATCTTTGTAGTTTTAAGATAGTTTCTCGCTCAAAAGTTGATTATTTACTGTTAAAGAAAGTAATTCTGATTGAAATGTAACGAATAACACTACTTTTTGAAACAATTCTAGATATATTATATTTCGTTTGTACAGCATTTTGTCGATTTATGTGCACACTTTTACGACTTAGTATTGCATCATGGGCTTTTTGCCGGGCACGCGAGGACTTGGGAGCGAAGCGAGTCATGTGATTTTTGTCCAGGACAAACACTTGAGATGTACACGCCCCTATAAGAATCGGTTCACAAAGTACGGGATTTGTTATTCGTTAAATCTAATAAATCATAGACTCATTTTATAGACAACAACACCGTGTTGAAAAACCCGTGTGTATTTAGGGAATAGTTGAATGAGAACTATATTTGGGTATAAAGCGCTGAGGATTTCAGGATAATCGAAATAGCTCAGTTGGTAAAGATTAGGACTCTCAATCAGCAGGCCGTACGTTCGAATCTTTGTGGCGGTTTATATTCCTTGTGCTCTATGCTTAGAGCGGTCGAGTCTGGGTAGAGGTCGGTTAGGGTTTTAAGTATGTCGAAATATAATATTTATTATTGTTCTCTCATTATACGTCCGTTCGGGGTTTTCATTTATATTGGCATAATTTTAACGTTATTTATTTATTTTGTATTTACTTTCTTAATTGTTGATGTTTATTTAATTATTTATCAATCAATTAATTATAAATAGGCCTTAATATACTATTTTATTGATATAATTATTAATCTATATATTATTTATTTACATTAATTACTTAATTTCTTCATATTTATTATTTATTTATTATTGATTAGGTCACGTTCAGAGTGTATGCAACATTCTTAAATAGTCTAAAAACGCAGAAAAATGACACTATTTAGGGGAGTAAGATTCATAATGCTACTTGATTACACACATTATGCCTATACCAGAAAACAATAACACGTTGTATGTTTAATGGCTCCCATATTGTTTAGTATTCAATGATAACATTATCCATGCTTGTACCAGGGAGGTGTCATTGACACCTCCCTGCTTACTCTAAAATCCACGGCTGAACAATAGTCTTTAAAGGCCACTTCAAGGAGGATTATTCTTATGACGTTAACGAGTGGATTACAATAAGCCTAGCAATGAATAGGCGGCTACAAACATATTGTTTGAGTCGGGGTTTGAGGAGTGTCGCGATTAGCCTCTATCACCTGCCATGATAAAACCTGGCACTTGTACCCCGGGGGGGGGGGGGGGGGGGTCACTCAACTTTTTTGGGGGTAGGGGTGTGCCGCCCAGGGTCTCAAAAAGGGGGCTAAAGAACTGAACTGAGTGGATTTTATGACGAAAAATAGGGTCTTAGGAACTAATTTTTTCCCCAAAAAAATTGGTCTTGAGAACTGGCCTATAGTTCAATTTTCGATTTATTTTGGTTTAAGAACGCAACATTTTCGAAAAATTGGGGCTTTGGAACACAAAATTGGTGCTTTGGAACGCAAAATTTCGCGATTTTTGAATTTTCAATGAAAATGGGGTCTTAAGAACTGATGCAGGCTCAAAAGGGGGGGGGGGTCATAATAACTAGCAGCAGAGGGTGAAAAAGGGGGTCTTCAGCGCGGCACCTAACTATACCCTTTTCAAATGTCAGTGCCCCCCGGGACTTGTACTAGAAACCCGATAGGTGTACAATCTGGCAAATGGGTCGCTCTCTACGTCACAACAGGGGTCGGGTGAACACTGGTCAGCTTAATAACACAATCTTCCTCGCGCTTTCATGTGTCTGCTTCACTAATTGGGCCATCAAGAGTACTACAAAAGTTCTATTGTTAACGCCAGATAAGTAGAGAGGTTTCTAGTTAATCACCGATCTTTTTCCGATGCTTTTAACAATAGAACGAAATACCGTTGGAAAAGCGCTTTTAAATCGCTAGAAAAACGATTTAAAAGCACTGAGAGTTTGGATATGGACCCTAACTGTGTGTGAAGTTATGTAAACAAAGGTAACTAATGTTAGAGGGGGACTTACTTTTGTTGACCCCTTTATATTTTGGGTTAAGAAAAATAGCAACACTCAGGTCAAAAAGTCTGGACAAGAATAGGCCTCTGCAAACTTTGTAAAATGCAGATAATTGTGTGTAATAAAAAAGTATGATGAAGTAATTCTCAAAAAAAACAACGAATAAGTATAATATCCTAATTGCAATGTAGAAATTGAAAATAAATTGCCCTATTTAAGGTTAAATCCATCCTTTATCAAATGCGAAATGCAAGAAATTTGTTATCGTTATCAAAAAAATCAATTAAATGTAACCAACTGTAAATCTAGACACCCGAAATGATAGCCCTCGAAATATAGCGCGTGTAAAACTAGCGTTGGGGTGTGTATATCTGATTCACAATGCGACATGTTAAAAAGATAGAGATTGGTATAACCATGTATCATTACTATAGTAGATTCATAAACTCTGGCGCATCGGTATCGATTTTGGACCTCGTCCATTGGGCGTTAGAGGAACCCATTTTGACCAATGATGAAACAGCGGTAATTTTATAGATGTTATTATCATGATTATTTGCGCTCCATAATCAAATGCTATTCATGATAGTGTGGCTTTATGAATAGGGCTGATCATAGCTTTACAATCACGACAACCAAAAACTTAATCCAGCAGCTTCAAATGTGTTATCCCTTTGGAAGCGGTTACCACAATAAAAACAAATCGACCATCATCGACCGTATACAGGTTTCGAAAGAAAAATATATGTATGTCATTTTACCTATTCATAATTTAGTGGATACTTTTTCTTATTTTCCGTTTTTATTATGCACGTGGAATAAAGAAAACATTAAAATAAAAATAACAGTTCTACGTATTTATTTGCGAGAAAAAACCGGAAAATAATTCAACAATCATTTTTTTATATACCTAGGTACAAAACCATTTGTCCTAATTAAATGGAAAAACAGTTATATCAACCAAGATACGGATTATAAACGTTACTTTAAGTATTTCTGGCTATGAGACCACCTGAATACCTTTATCAGTTTATCTGAATAACAATACATTTCTTTATCGAAAATACGTGGGCAATTGACAACAAATGTTTGCAGGCAAAGTTATGCCGATAATCCAGACGCAAGTTCCCTGTCACTAGGTACATAGTGGTGACTACATCACAGTAGTATATTCGCATGAAAACACGGTATTAACCTTGCATATTACGATTACATTCAAGTGCCTCCCCCTTTTTTGCTTCTGTTACCTCTTTACTGAAATGTTAAATCGCTAAAATCGGCCAATGTCTGCGAATCGACTATAATCACTACATACATATAATATCGATCTCGCTAAAGGATACAAATGTTCACAATTGAAGCAGAACAATATTTCCTATGCATAACATGCAATTTTAGGTTCCAGCATTGGTTTAATAATGTTTTTAAGTAATTAAAACTCACTTTGGTAGCAACAGCGCCCTCAGTGTATGTTTTGTTCAATACCGCAATTATAGACATATTTGGCAGAGTTGTCTACTGCTGTCAACCTCGTTAATTAAAAAGAAACATTACAACATTAGCAGTGTGGTTGGATAATTTATTTGTGTACGGTGGTATTGGAGTAAACATGGTTTATACATAAGGTCAACTGGGAGCATCTCTCCTATGCATCATAAAGTAAACGGCCCGTATAATCATGTAGGGGAATATGAGGCAACTGGTCCGAAATGAAGGATTTTGTAATTGTA
Source organism: Ophiura sarsii (assembly GCA_035610835.1). NCBI lineage: Eukaryota > Metazoa > Echinodermata > Ophiuroidea > Amphilepidida > Ophiuridae > Ophiura > Ophiura sarsii. The sequence continues at coordinate 22,920,314 of CM069449.1, forward strand.
TGGGCATACTGCTTTCTTTTGAACAGTACGACTTTTGTTGAAACTTGACATATATCCTTACCTTCTACAATCCAAAACATTTGTAACTTTAGGGTATTTACACATGTGATATTCTCCAGATCTTTGAAGCCACCTCCTTGAGTGACTGATTGAAAATTCACAGACAGTATGGGCGATATATGAAGATGGGTTTAGATCATGTTTAATGTACTTTGACAGATATGCAACAGTAAATATATACATGCATTACAGTCGTCTTAAGATGCTAGGTGCATATTGCAATTGATGGGTGCTATATTGTAGTGTGCTTAGGGACTTTCCGAAATATGATTAAAACCATAGGTTGTTGTTGAGATGACGTAAAATGGCGCACATTGCTAAGTTGGGACATTGGTGGTTTGGATTTGCGATCAATATTACCATTTAGAGAAGGCTTCAACTTATATCATTATTATGGGTATGGGTATTCATTTGGTAAAGTTATTAGTTCATAAATTTGCAAATAACACCATTTCTTATTTTATCTAAAGACACTCGACGTCTACTTGTAGGACCCGAACGCCGTAATATTTGCGAATTCAAAGATACTCGCTGGCTACAGAAATCTGTGTAATGGCTAAAAACAAAAATGCAGTTTTGCCTTTTTTCTGAAATGTATTGGAAATTATTGATAATTGTGACAAATGGTGGTATGTTTTGATACATTTTGGCGTAAAATGTATTACGTCACAGGCGTGTTTGAATAAAGTGCTAAGTCATTTGTTGGGGCAAGTGGTCCGAAGGGGTAAGGGGCAACTGGTCCGCCTGCAAAAACTTAATCAAAATTGTAAAATTCATTTTGAAAATTAGTTGTTAGTGTCAATAAAACTTGACTCGGCATAAGAAATGGTGTACTTTGTTAAACTTAATCAAAATTGTCAAATTCATTTTGAAAATTAGTTGTTAGTGTCAATAAAACTTGACTCGGTATTGAAATGTGAATAGAATATGAAATAATTCACATTCTTTTCAGTTCTTAGACATGTTGGGGCATTTTGGGTCTAATACCACTATTGCTGCTATTGAAGGATTACAATATGACATGAAATTGCTTTAGAATGGTTTAAAACCTCAGTATTATGACTTACATCTTCATTATATTTTGAATGGTGTTTTTAAAGGTATTTGCAATGACAAAATATCATGATTTATGTATTTTATCCACTGCTTTTTGTGTATATTAACCGTTGGGTCATCATTGTCATATTGACTAACTTCCCTTTAACATGAAAAGTTGGCTAAAGATGGTTTATTACAAGTACTAAATGATGATTTTATGAAGTAAATAAAATAATTAAAGAAAGGGGTATATATAGACAAATGTATGGGGCATATCACAACCATGTAACCATCTAACTATTAACTAGGTTCATACCGTTATATCTAATAGATGTGCAGTCGAAAATTTCGCTTGCTTTGTACAGCATTAGTATACTGCTATTTACACGTTAACCAGGAAAACTGTATAAAACATGGGTTTCATGAGACATGTATCCTTTTTACATGTTAAATAAAATGGAAATGTGTTTGTAAAGAAAATACTGCCTAGTTTCCGTGTTGTCATTCACTGATTTCTGTGTATTCTAACCGTTGGAACATATAAAACCAGTTGCCCCACTGATAGGGTAACTGGTCCGTGCCAAGTAAAGTGTTTAGTTAGTGGTAATTGGCCTTTTCTTAAGATATTTGTTAACATTGATTATATGTTATATGTAAACAGTTACATGGGTGATATTTTCATAGCAATTCCATAAATATTTACACGAGCTTTAATCTTTTATATCATGAAATATGCTTAACCGGACCAGTTGCCCCATCCTCCCCTATATAAAGGTATATTTTTTTTCACATCAAGATATTTTGATATCAGAAGAATCCCCATATTTTTCTCATTATGTCTGGAAAATCTTAGGGTCAGAAATATTCCATTTAGAAACTATAGGCTAAAACGTGGTGAATTTAATACTGCCAAAGGTGGTTATAACCACCAGTCAGTTTGTGTACCCCTCATTGGGCAAATGTGTTGTGACCTTGTGTTCTACAATTAAAATCAAGTCGAAATTTGGGCCAGAAATCAAAACACCTACCTTTAAGTATATTATTGATCAATTTGTTTACATGGAAAACATGTTTCATCGCAGAAGAAATCTTTTTTTATCCGAATGCGGTACACAATAATTATATCGACCGAATTCCTCAAATGCACGTAGCTATATGCGCGTTAAACTACCCTCGTACCGATGTTTAGACCATTTTCAGTGAGTTAGACGCGTGTTTAAGATAAAACAAATTTTCGAAAATTACGTTCAGTTAAACGATGTGCTTTTAAAGTCAAATTTAAATGCGTGTTAGCTTAAAATCGCGAATAAATATGGCCCATAGTGTTTGGCATATCTGTTTGGACCCAAATAATCTTACAGCGTTTCTACATGATTATTATCTGCAGATTATATGTATTCTCTGAACCAATATGGCATACGCAAAGATACCTCGTGACGATCTGGACCTAGTAGAACAAATAGGAACCGGAGGTTTCAGCTGTGTTTTCAAGGCCAAGTGGAAAAGCCAGGATGTAGCAGCTAAACGACTAAATGAACCTGACAGAAATGAGATTCAGGTTTTATCTGGACTTCATCATCCCAATATTGTCAACCTACTTGGAGTAATAGATGGAAAGTGCGAGTTCTTTCTGATTTTGGAGCTTTGTGAAGGCGGTTCTCTGCGATCCTATCTTGATAAGCATAAGGGAGAACGATTGAAACAATTTTATGACTGGGCGAAGCAGGCAGCATGGCCTATAAAATATCTGAATAAGATGAAGATCATACACAAAGATGTAAAATCGACCAATTACCTGATCGCAAAGGGCAATGTCTTGAAGTTGGCCGACTTCGGATTGGCAAAAAGAACAGATATCACAGTGACCGCAACAGCAAGAGCATCGCATGCATATATGGCACCAGAGCTCCTGGTTGAATACAAATTGTCTCCAACGTATGATATCTTTTCCTATATGGTCGTGGTTTGGGAGCTATGGACTACTCAGATTCCATTTAAAGGTTCTGGTTCGCAAGAAATCATGTTTAAAGTGTGTGAGTGTGATGAAAGACTACTTATTCCTTCAGACATGCCAAAACCTTTGGCCGACCTCATGAAACAGTGCTGGGATAAAGACCGCAGAAAGAGGCCAAGTACAGACCATATACTATCAGTGGTAAGTTAAATAACGAGTAGACCTATGCCATCATTCATTTTACTGCTGTCAATAGCGTAATTCATATTTTGCAGATGAGAGGCACTAGGCCTAAGTAATGTCATCAAACACGTGATTAACTGAGTGACATTATTAATGTTCCTGCTTGTATGCGTTTATTATGAGTTCCGATTGATTTCCGAAACTTCTTCCTAAGCTTCTTGGATTAACAGATGCTAGACAGCTAGAGGATAGGATTTAAACGAGATAATATAATCCACGTTCATCCTCATCTGACTCATTAGTTGGTAGAGCGTCGCTCTAGATAGTTCTGAATAGTCAGTTTTTCACTGATTGTTATTTATGAACTTTAGCAAGAAGAAATAATTTGTTCACGTCGATTATACACACACACTTACTCTAATTGTATATACTAGCGGCGTACCCTCGCTACGCTTGGGTCCCCGCTAGATGGTTATGCCACATCACCTACCTCTGAAACCACATAAACTCCCTATAACACCCCCAAATCAGGTTGATGTATAACCATGTCCCTCCTAACCATTTACCGTGGCTACTTTATTAACCCCTCCTCTCGAACTCCATCAAGTTAACCCTCGGTACTTTTAAAACCACATAAACTCCCTACACTCGCCCCCCCCCCCCCCCCCCCCCCACACTGCAACTACACCAACCAGGTGGATTTATAATCATAATCCTCCTAACCATTTCCTGCGGCTACTTCATTAACTCTTAACCCTATCCTAAAACATTTCCCATGGTTTACCCCCCCCCCCCCCATGCACACACCCCAACCAGTTTGATGTATAATCACAACCCTCCCTAAACCATTTCCTGTGGCTACTTCATTAACCCTCGGTCCCTTATATTGTTTGGCATGCCAACTTAAAGTAAAGAAATCAGGTTGCTTCATTAAACCCCCGCAAAACGCTACTTGTACCATTATAACCCTAGGCCTATCATAAACCATTTCCCGTGGTTTTACACCGGACCCCCCCCCCCCCCCCCCCCCCACCACACACACATGACACCAAATACCCTACCAACGCTGTAAATGACAGGCCTATAACCATTTCCCGTGTGGCTTCTGCGCCATGTGTAGGAGTGCGTGTGCCGCGGCAGTGAGACCTTGCGCAAACATGCACGCGACACTTTACCACGGTAAGATTACGCTGTAGTACGCGCTACGCACAATGTTGTTCAATTCTAGTGGCATTTATGAGCCAAATCTGAGCGGTTTTTTTGCTTTTTTGGAGCCAATTGTTAACCAATTTCAGTGTAATAAATGAACTTTAACACACTTCTCGTTATTTCCCCTATCTTTCATGCGAATTAGGCGCCACTTTGATCACAACTAACGGAGAAATAAGGATAACAAAATAACAAACACACACCCCAACAAACAAACACACACCGTTTCCAGATTTATAGTAGGATACTATCAAAATACTATTTACAATTAAGAACGTAAATGCATTGAACTGGAATATATATCAAATTACGATAGTTACTATATAGACTAGATATTATATTTCAAACAATAACATCTTGTTTCCTGTAGCTGATATCTCTGGAGGATGAAACACAAAGGATAGCCACTTCTGATGTTGTTGCTGTAGCAGATTGCCCCAAGCAAGTTGTTAAGGTATATAGCAATGAGGGAGAGTACATATTCAGTCTGGATACCACCCAAGTATTAGGTCATAATTATAAATAATACACATTTTCACCCTGATCGATCGTCGGGCCAGCAAGGGCGTTTCCATACCTGTATTGATGGGTAGGGGAATATGGTGTTACCCTTTGAGCGGAGCGAGCAAAACGAGTGGAGCGACCAGCGTGTTGGGGTCCAAGGGCCCGCCTCCTGGGATTGTGGGCATCTTTTGGGTTTAGACATTTTTAAGACAAAGATCCAACATTCCGATGCAGTAATTTTGGCATTTTCATACCTACTAACTAATACACAATTATTCCTTAGGTATTATTAGTAGGTAATATAAGAAACATCCGAACAAAAAGTGTGCACATTCAAATTCTGAAATAAACAACACTACACCAAATTGGTGGAGTCCAGGGACCCACCATTGGACAAGGGTCGTAGGCATTCTTAAGGAAAAGATTCATCATTCTGAAGTTGTAATTTTGACATTTTCGTACATGATAACTAAAAACAATGGTTCCTACATTGATAGGTACCAAGAGTAACATCTAAAACATGATTGTACACTCAAATCCAAATTCGTCTTACTGACACCTATTTGTTCGTTGTCTTTTCCCCCCGTACTCCTGGGGGTCATTTTCTTTGGTAGAAGGGGGGGGGGGGGTGGAGGTCGAGGGGTCCCAAAATCTCATCCATCATTGTCATTTTTATGATCCCCTACTCAGATGTTGTTGATTATTATAAAAAGACGAATAATACTGGTATTTTTTAGATATATGTATAAACCTGGTATAGTATAAGTATAAACACTATGTTTTTCTATCCAAATGTGAGCCATGTATTATGTAAAATAGTTTATTATACAGACTGTTTACTCATAAGACGTAATTCCCGGCGTTAAGATTCATTTTTTTCTCCTGCAACCTCACACAATCTCCCCTTAGAAACGGCAAAAGTATCCTAAACTTACTTTTAAAGTAAATACGATTGCAGCCAAATATTTGAAGAAAAAAACATTATTATATCGTTATTTGTAATTGTTTTGCTAACAGCTGCAGCCGCCCACTAAGCGCATTGGGGAAGAACCTCCGATGGGTCTACCCAGTGTGCAGCCGCATAAGCGCAAGAAGATGGAACTTGCAAATGTTACTGGTGACCATAATCAAGGAGTGTTAGCAAGAGAAGCTTCGTCTCGTCCACTCGCGACATCGACATTGTCCTCACATGTACCTTCCCCTCATCCTTCAAACCACGAGAGTTTAATACAGTATTTAACACCACCCATACCGGTAGACTCTGCTGAAGTATTTGTTCGTGTGGAAGAAGACGCAACTCTCCCGCCTGAATCAGTAAACTTCCAGTCTAATCCTGCCACATACGACAGCGTTGGTGCATCCACATCACAACAGCCACCACGAGTTGAACCTCACATAGAAGAAGTTGCGAATACCCCATCGAATTCATCGCTATCTTCTTCATTAGCCTATATTCAAGGTATTGTGTTAATAAATGATTAAGAAGAAACACAGATACAAAAGTTACAATTCTGAATTATAATTGTTTAATGTACACCTAACACAAACAGTTCCAGACCAGGTGCTTTGATGTTGGCTAATCCAAAATCAATAATCGGTATGAACAATCTGCTAAATACATTTAGTGATCGAATATCTTTTCTTTAGTTTCGTACCTCCTTCATAAAAATCGAGTGGTTAGTTTTTAAGGTATGATTGTTTCATGTCAATAACTACCAACAAAAGTGTTGCACCATATCTCGGGGATATAATACACCTATTAGTTGTAAGACGCACTATACGACCCACGGGAGAGGTGCGTCGTGGGTGCGTCGTCTACCAATAATTCTTGACAGAGGGTACGTCAGTGGCAGCCTTTGGTCCGTCAACATGTGTTTTACATGGTTTACGAACAACAAAATACGATCTTTAAATATACGCTATAGGCCTACTATACCACATAACTCCTTGATACCGCCAACCAGGCTCTACTTTAATACCGCAAACATCACTCCGTCGTCGGGGGGGGGGGGGGGCATATCTGACTATTTGTTTTAGTATACAAAGGGTTACATCGAGTTTGTAATTTCATTTGGGGGAGCATCAGGGTGGGGGGGGGGGGGGGGACTTATCACAATAGCGGTATACATGTATGTGTCGCCTTTTGAGGTGCCTTTTCTCGAAGTATATGGGTGGTATTGATTAAATCAGAAATGTTTTTGGTATTTTTAGATGCCCCCTTAAATTATTTGATGGTTTATAGAAGGTGTAATTTCCAATCCGAAGTTCAAATGTTTAAATACACTTTCGAGAACCCCATTTTGATTAAAATACACTTTCGAGAAACCACTTTTCTACTTTATTGTAAATAGAAATAGGTGCAAGCTTACATGTATAACATGGGATGAAAAATGCCCCCTACCCCCCCCCCCCCCCCCCCCCCCACACCCCCACCCCATCCCCACCCCGCCTCCTGGTTACGTCACTGAACGGGTCGAAGCAGAATGGAAAATGTTCTCGAAATTGTTTCAGGGATCCTCATCCTGACGTTTATGATAATCAGTTAAATATTGTATGAATTTTAGACCAGTCAAACATTATTGTGCATATAAAAGTTCTCCTCTTGGTTCCGTCCATCCCGGTCCCGGTCCGGGGTCTATAGAGGGCCGGGTTGACAACATCGAATAAGGGTAGATCCCCCATGAATCAAAAGTAGTTTCATTTTCAGTAGTAATCGTGTTTTATCCAGTTCTGTCAACGATATCTGACAATGGGGTGCGTCGTCATGGTCCGTCAGAATCCACCAATGGTGCGTCCAAAAATTGACTGAGGGTGCGTATTTGGATGGCAATGGTCCGTCATTTTTTGACACATGGTGCGTCATGGTACATGAGAAGTTGACGCACCTCGGTAAAGTGACGCACCACTCCCAGGGGTCGTATAGTGCGTCTTACAACTGATAGGTGTATAATTGCTTAGTGTGTGGTTACGGAGTGAAACTGTGTGTGTGCAGACACTCTTTAGATACTTGTTATCCTATAAATCCAGATACTAGTGTTCATCAGTGAAAAACAGAGGAGTGGACAACAAACTGGATACAGTGCTTTATTGGAGTATTTCAAGGCTGCCCGCTATCCTCCATTCTATTTCTAGCCGTTTTCAATCTTTGTTTATATATACTTGACCAATCTGATCATCTTGGATACCGCATGAGTAATTCCAACATTCTGTCTTCAGCTAAAGCATATGCCGACGTCCTTACACTGATTGCCAGAAGCACAGAGGGTTGTAAACGACTCATATATACCACCAATGAATTCCTCAAATGGTCAAGAACCATGAAAGCCAAGCCTGTTGAATGTGAATTTCATGCCATGAAGAAAGTGGTTCTGAATGCAGACCAGAAGCGGAGAGGCCATAAAACACAATATAGAGCCTACGGCCCATAACTAATAAGTGACGGACAGAAAATCAAACATATCCACAGCCAACCAATGAGATTCCATGGGAAGTTATTCTATAAAGACCTGAAGGATAATAAGATAAGACAAATGGTTACCAGCAAGTCGTCTGCTATGTTGGTGTTAACAGATGCAAGCGAATTAAATGGTATCATACATATGTGGATCTACAATCATGTGATCATCCCAAAAAATGGTATGGGAATTTACCATCTACAACTTTCCAATCACCTGTATTGAGAAACTGGAGGCAACCTGCTCAAAGCATCTGAAGAGATGAGCAGGAGTAACCAGAAGCACTACATGTACCACTAGTGCGGCCAGAAAACGCTACGGCCTGCAATCAAAGCGACTCACCACCTCAGTGAAATGTATGCAGCTAACTAAATAGAAACTTAAGATATGGAAAACTCAAACACTATACCGAGAGTGCGTTCTTAGAAACGAAAAAGAAGAGGTCCAAATAAGATGGAGTGAAGGAGCTGGAACGGTATCTCATCTTTAATGAAATCGGCAGAGGTCAGACTGACAAAGCAGGCTTGGGGTTCCAGCAGAATCAGAAGCTTATTAAATACATGAACTCAAAAGAATATAGGCAGTGCCTGACCAGTTTGGTTAAAGAAGTAGACGAGGATGAGATTCTGATCTACATTTATGGATGCGCGAAACAAGGACAAAGGCTGCGATGGGACTCTGCCATGCAAGTGGACACATCATGGAAGAAACTCCTGTGTTTGGACACCAGAACTAGAACTCCTGGAACATTTTGCGTTTGGTGTAGGTTATATGTAAACCTGTCAAGATTTGCACTCGTACGCACTGAAGGGGAGGGGGCGGTGTGGGGGGGGGGGGGGGGGGGGGGGGCTAACAACACAGGGTTGCTGTAGTATGTATGTACTCGAGGGCCTAATGGCCAGCTATTGTTTAAATGTATGTTACGAAGGGATGACGTCCGCACTTTATGTTATTTAGTAGCTATTATCATGATTATACTACATACTTACATAATCGATATTTATAAGACGCCTTTCCAAAGAGATCAACGCGCCATAAAACAAAACAAAAAATAAACAAAAAAAACACAAAAAGAGCAATGCAAACAGTTTAGTATGAAGGATATAAATGCGACTTCACAATCTTCTTGAGATTAGGCAGTGTATAAACCTCCCTGGTGTTTTTCGGGAGGCTGTTCCCTAGCGAGGGTGCAGACACAAAGAATGAATTATCCCTAATACAATTTTTCACCATATGAGCAGTGAGAAGAGTAATATCCGATGATGAACGTGTAATAGGTCCAGTGGCAGGTTTGACTTTATAAAAAAGAAAGTAAGTCATGTAATCTGGGTCGTTACCCTGCAGACATTTGAAAACATATACATTCAAATCTTAAATGTGATGCGCTCCCGTAAGGGAAACCAATGTTGTGTATCCATGATTATGATGAGAGGCGATGGGCTATCACTTACACTTGTCAGCTTAGAAAATAGGTTTATGTATCTCTCTCAACGGCGGAAATAATTTCTCTATATTCTCTATGCTTGCCCATTTGTATTGCACGCCCGCTCTAAGACTTTCCCTTATCGTTCGTATCATTATATTATTTGTTCATAGGTATGAGGTTATACAACGCCAGCGAATGTGGTAATATCGGTGACGTTTTGAACTGTCTTCAGTTAGGCGCTCAAGTCACTTACAAGCATGAATTGGTGAGTTTATATGATAGTTATGACATCCTTAATTTGATTGTCAACATTAAATATTATATAAACCTAATGGGATGAGATTTTGCTTAGAATAGTGTTTCATTGTATTGTATGTATATAATATCGTCGGTCTCATCACATACATATCTATTCGACGTCACTTTTTGTTTGAGAAAAAATGTTTTCACATACAGATCCATAAGTTTAATACCATATAAATTATTGTTCATTAAAAGATTAGCGTAAATAATTCACTAAGATTAAATTTTTAAAGTGTTTTCTTGATATAAAAGCCGTTTCAGACAAATTCATCAAGAAATGAATGAGATAAGCCAAATCCAAGTGGTGCGTCGAATAGATCTGTATGTGATGTGTTTTTTTACGGTGCATGGAATAGATCTGTATGTGATGAGACCGACGATATGTATGATATAAAATTATATTACAGATCAACTCATTAGTTAAGATTAAATCATTGTAAGTATAACCCGGAACCATTTATGGCGTGATGAAAGTGACATATTACAAATAACATGTACATTTTTTTTTATCGTTTTCTTACGTTACCTGCCACTCACCAAATAATGTTCAATCTCAAGGCAGAAGTAAATGCAATACAAAACGCCTATGGGGTGAATAAAGTGACACTCGTATTTCATTACCCATTACCCTGTGACTCGGATTCTGACTTGGATTCAAAGTCAAACTTCAATGGAATCGATTCGGACTCATTACCAAAGATTACAATGCATGGTAAAATATGTTTGATATCATTGGGTAATTCAGGGACCATGTTATGGAATGCACTACGTAGTACCGTTTGATTTAGGAACACTCAACATCCGAAGATAATTATAAAAAAGTAACTCTAGTTCTGGAACAAGTAGGCCTTACCACATTTACATGGCTCTGGATTGCTCAATACTTAATCATTTCAAGAAATGTTTGATATCCGCGTTAATGTCCGCTCCATATTCAGGTAAGTCCACGTTTGCGTGAAGCCTAGTTATGCTAAGGATGCCAACAAGTATCTCGATTGTCATTGGCCTGTGAATTAATTGTGTTTATCGGCACTTTAAGAGCAACTCTTGATAAGATACGGTATATGGGAAATAGATCACAACTCATCTCCACATCCCAATGTACGTTTGAACCTGATTTCACCGAAAAGTTAATTAGTTATATAAAGTTCTGGTAAACCAAATCGGTTTCATGATTTTATGTATCATTCAGTATAATAATTAAATTATTTGTTTTAAAGTTCTTGTAAACCAAATTGTTTCTATGATTTTATTGATCATCCAGTATGCAAATTAAATTCTTTAGTTTTATAGTTAGACCTCATTAGTCAAGATTATACAAATACAATTCTAGGACGTATATTACATAACCGTGGGTGGCAATTTATGACGTGTTAAAAGTGATTGTTTATGTACAGTTATGAAATCATTTTTTGTTACTATCTGCCTGCCATTCACCAACTAATGTTGAACGTGATTTCTTTAACTGGAAATTGAATTATTATTAATGAATTTTTGATAAACCAAATTGGTTTTATTATATTATCATCCAGTGTGTGTTATATGAACAAGGGAAGTAACATAAAATAATACATATGGGCAATTTCTTGAAAATCAGACGGAGCAAAAAAAACCTGAAAATTGCTCCCAAAGATTGATTTTTTTACCTTTATGTTGTTCAATGCTCATGCAAAGGTTCAGGAAAAAAATGTTACTATACGTTTGGCTAATGTTTACTATAAACCAAATTCTACTTTTCTTACTCCCAAAATTGTAACACGTGTTACCGGAGCAATATTTTTTTTGAAAATATTTCCTTAATTAATTTAGTTTTAATTTATGCCACTTATATAAATTCATAACCACCACTCCACAATAAGCCATCAAAATGTCGAAACGCGTGTTACCAAACTTACGAGCGTATAGTGATTTATCACTATTTATGGTTAATATGTTAGTTCAATTGCCACAGTCAAAATCAATTTTAATTTAGAAATACAATAAAGAATCTAATGCTATTAAATATTGACTGGACAAAGTGTAACGCGTGTTTCCGTTACATCAAATATTGTTTCAGTAATTGCTCAATACATGTGATGTATAGGCTTTTCTCAACATTTTGTGTCCATTTTGATATGTTAAATTAACTTTTAAGTCCCTTTTTGACAGATTTTCATATACAGCCATTATGTCAAAATATTGCTATCTACTGAAGATAGCACATTTCAGACAATCGTGTTTTCATCAATATGGGCTTGTTTTAAAATCTATACCGATAACAGGTGTTATTTAAGTATGAAACTCACCTTTTCTGCAAAAATGCAGGCTTTCAAGCTGGTTCCATCATGCCTTCTTGTTGGAAGTCTTCCACATAAACAAGTCACACTCCTTCGAAGAACTCGGGGGTGGGGGTGGGGGTAGAGGTCTCTTCAGTGGTCTCTTTTCTTTTCATCTTGCACACCTGTTGATTTTATAATATAATAAGAAAAAGTAAAATTAAACAAATGCACAATACCAGGTAGGCCTAGGCCTAGCTATAAAAGGTTGTTAACTTCAAATTTACTCAGAATTTCATCGGCTTGACCAGACATACAAAAGTTAAGGGTAGGGGATGTGGTTTCCAATAATAAAGGCAGATTAGTGACCATTTTACAGAGAGTCTACCTTTTCTCTGTATCAAATTTTAATATTGGTGTACAATACTACAAGTAATCTATGGTGAAAGCTGCCAAATTTTGATCCTATGCATTTTATGTTTCCAAACGTGTCCCGGGCAACAGAATTTGCCTTTCCACACATCGATTTTGACATTTGTTGCCCCATTTTTAGTGAATTTAGCTATAGAATTACCTTAAAAATGCCCTCGGGCGAAGAAAACAGGCACAATTGAGTAAAATAAGCCTCGGCTAGTCCGTGGAATTGAAAATCACAGCAGACGAGAAAGTAAACACTCGATGCAAGAAATTTCTACAGGTCTCACACCACCAATTAATTCCCCTATTAGATTACATGCTAAAGAGGTCAAATTAAAGTCTGATTTGTTTCAGCTATCGAGCGACTGGGTTGTTCAAATCTTGGTTTTCTTTGAAGATACTGATGTCTGCTATCAAAACTACACCAATTTTGGGGTGGGGGGGGGGGGGGGGGGTTGACCAGCATTTTTCCCCGCAACAGGACGTCGAATACTAGTCTACTGTCAAAATCGCTCTCTGCTAGCTATAGTCGGTGCATTTGTCCTAGAAGAAGTGAAAAGAGAAAATTTGTGTCAGATCTTACTATTACAGAAAACACCAGGGTTATTTAGATAAATATTAAGTTTATAGTCTACAAATCACAAATAACACAAATTTCTTTCATATTAAGCGCACTGTATACATTTTATGTATATTTAAATTCATGGTAAAAGCTGGGATCAATCTTGAATTAAAAACACTGGCTAGTGTTGGCGCTAGCACACACTTCTTTGGTGGTGTGGAATCAACACGTGCTACTGACTATTTCGCAATTTACAAAAAAGTGAGAACTTGAATTTTTGTTATTATTCTAGTTTTATAAACCTTAGAAAGGTACTTGGATACACTAGTGATCAATTTATTGTATGTTGGTTAGTTTAAATACACAAGCAAAGCAAAGTTAGGAATATTTTTAGGTCGTCTTTTTTCGTAACGCGTGTTACCGATTATCGGAGCAGTTTTACAATAACATGAGCTAATATTTCATATTGGTGTTAGCATGAGGATCTAGCTTTAGTCTTGGGTATTACAATATAAAAGATGAAAACTTCATTCAAATTACTTTTACAGTTGTAGAGTGGAGAATAAAGAATGGTGCGTTAAAATGTAATGCGTGTTACCGAGGATCACCCACATGTATCATTAACTTTTTTACTTATTATTAGTATAAAACGGAGTGGTTTGAACATATATAGATCCCAATATGTATCACAAACGTACATAATATTCATAATACAGTAGTGACCATAGGTGAATTATTTAATATGAATGTCTGGTATTATGATTTTATGTATCATATAGTATGTATTTTATAAACAAGGTGACATCAAATAATACATATTTATTATTTACTATTTTATTTACTATTGGTATAAACGAAGTGGTTTGAACAAAGCAAATGTTTTGAAGCAAATCAATCTTTTAAATCAACCACTACTTAGTTAGCATTTACACTAAGTTATGTCGGAAAGTATTATGAGCAATTTTTAATCTGGACGGTCCGAAAGCAGGCACTCTTGATACCGTCCCATTTTATGAAAATAGTACAGGGTGTATCAGAAAGAACTGTACCGAGGCGATATGATTTATAACGGTATGAATACGATTGGTATTGTTCAAACCGTTTTTACATATATCTTGCTTAAACGCCCAGCTTTCATAAGAATTTTGAAAATCGGACATTTCTGATGGAAAATACAGACTTTCTGGTAAAGATGTTAGATTTCCATTTTGGTCGAAATGATCAATTTAAAAATCTGTAAAATAACTTACCCTACCTGAGATATCCATCCATCCATAGGACAGGGTTTATTTTTGGTCGCCATATCACATCACTTGTATAACTATTTATTATTTGCAAACTTTTGTGGGTGAAATTTGGAGATAAATGTTGATTTTTAATCCGCAAATAAACCAGGATTTGTTCTGCTTGAGTGGTTACCTTGATTTTTTCCAAACATCGAGGTTCTGTATCTGTGCCGTTTCTTTCTTCATTTTCTTATATTAGTCGAGAAACGACTAATATACTGTACTAGATTTCGCGGTTCGTGGGTTGGGCGGTTCTCGGGTTGGGGGTTTATGGGATGTGTGTGTAGCCTATACTCTTAAAATTCAGTTATCACAGGTGCCATTAATATTCCAAATCCCCATATACAGGAACCTCATGTGCCCTTAAACCCAGGTAGGCTACCCCATGTGCATATCCATGTAATTCAGTACTTGTGTCATTAGGGTTAGGGTTCGGGGTCTTAGTTCAGAGTTCTTTTAGTTTTAGAGTCAGCGAGAGGAGGGGTCTGTCGTCATGCTCATCTGTTCCCAGTCTTATGTATTTAAATCACGCATGTTTGCGCACACCGATATCCATGTAACATTCCCATTTATATAACAGACATCCCATGATTGGCCTAGGGCGGGCTTATCCGAATTGCTAAAGTGTAAAACTACAACACTGTTACACACTTGCACGCTCAAGGTCTGGGTTTGATTCCTGGCGCATGCAGACTGAAGCCCCCCCCCCCCCCCCCTCATTTGACTCTTTTCATCCTGATCATGCATGCATAGTTTAACTCACAAAAACCGGGACAAAAACACGCCCGAGAGTTAAAGATATAATTGGAGCTAAATGTTTGCTCACACCGTCCCTTTATATTTATACATGTCCCTGTAACATTCCCATTTATATAAAAGCCATCCCATGATAGGCATGATGAGAGCCCGTTGTGGCCTGCTCGCATAGATGGGTCAGCGATGGGATGTTGAGGCACTGACATCATACCACCGCAATTCGCAATCACCGGACGGCTTCCTTTTACCCGCCCCATGAAAAGACCCAGTTTGCGCCACGAACGCGTACGCACCTTACGGTCTGCGCCATTACTCGTGCGCCGGCAATGTTTTGTTTTGTTTATACGCGGGCGCGTAGCAACAGTTTGTTGTGTACGTGGGGCGAAGATCTCTGTGCATAGCGATTACATGGGCAGATGGGCAGGGATCTGCACCCGAACGCGTACGCACCTTACGGTCTGCGCCATTACGCGTGCGCCGGCAATCGTGTGCGCCATGTTTTGTTTTGTTTATACGCGAGCGCGTAGCAACAGTTTGTTGTGTACGTGGGGCGAAGATCCATGTGCATAGCGATTACATGGGCAGATGGGCAGGGATCTGCACCCGAAGGCATTGAACGGACAGACAGACATACTCGCCACAAATAGTATTTAGATTCGTCCTGTTTCTTTCTTTTTCTCCTGTCATGGGACCCATAGCTCCGTAACCATTGACCCGATTTTAACCATATTTAGTCATAAGAACCCTTGTATGCACCACTACTCAGGTTGTAAAGCATAAGGGGTCAAAGGTCACACAGGGGTCACTAGGGGTCAAAACGTGATTTTTACTAAAAACGCATTTGCAATTTAGTGAAATGACCTATGATCGTCAGAATTGGTCAACATATTCCTTTTGACCGTACGCATGTACAATAGTTGGGTTTTTAAAATCAAAAAATATTTGGGGTCACTAGGGGTCAAAATGTAAATTTTACTCCATTCACTCAAAACCCTACTTGTCCGAGGGAAAATGACTGATGATACTCAGAATTAGTCAAAAGATTCCTTTAATCAATGTTCATATAGGGTCCTTCTGCACTAAAATTGACATGTCAAACGGGGTCACTAGGGGTCATTGAACTTTACAGAGGGAAAATATAACGCATGCTCTGATTTTGACCTGATTTCTTTTATTTTGTGGGCATTGATGAGACAAGAACAAAAGTTAATTATATAAGGTCAAATGTCAAAAAAAGGTCACTAGGGGTCAAAATGTAAATTTTCACTCCATTCACTCAAAATGCTACTTGTCCGAGAGAAAATGACCTATGATTGTCAGAATTAGTCAAAAGATTTCTCTCATCCATGTTCATATAGGGTCCTTCTCCACTAAAAGTGACATGTCACACGGGGTCACTAGAGGTCATTGAACTATACAGGTGAAAATCTTAAGACATGCTCCGATTTTGACGGGACTACTTTTTTCTTGTGCGCATTGATCAGCCAAGAAAAAAAGTCAATAATAAGTTTGGGTCAAAGGTCAAAACAAGGTCACTAGGGGTCAAAAGCCCTCGACTAATATCCGTGATCTATGATCACAATCATATCTAGTTCATCTTCTTCTTTCCTCAAACCCACCTACAAAATGCATCTCCTCCTACAGTTTACATGCTACAATCACCAGACTTGGTCAGTAGGACCCCCACCCAGACCTTCATATAGGGTGTTCACGGTTTGGGGTCAAAGGTCACACGGGGGTCACTAGGGGTCAAAAAGTGATTTTCACTTAAAACTAATTTCCAATTTAGTGAAATGACCTAGAATCAAAATTGATCCACATATTCCTTATAACCGTACGCATATATAATAGTTCGGTTTTTAAAATTAAAAATCAAATGGGGTCACTAGGGGTCAAAATGTAAATTTTCAATTCGATCACTTAAAATGCATCTTGTCTCAGAGAAAATGACTCATGATCTTCACAATTAGTCAAAAGATTTCTTGGGTCCATGCACATATAGGGTGTTCAGCGATTAAAAGTGACATGTTATACGGGGTCACTAGGGGTCATTGAACTTTACAGGGGTAAAAGTTAAGACATGCTCCGATTTGGACCGGGTTTGTTGCATCTTGTTTGGATTGTTGAGCCAAGAAAATAAGTCAATTATATTGATCAGGTCAAAGGTCAAGAAGGGGTCACTAGGGGTCAAAATGTAAATTTTCAATTCGATCACTTAAAATGCATCTTGTCTCAGAGGAAATGACTCATGACCTTCACAATTTGTCAACAGATTCCTTTGGTCCGTGCACATATAGGGTGTTCAGCGATTAAAAGTGACCTGTCATACGGGGTCACTAGGGGGTCATTGAACTTTACAAGGGTAAAAGTTAAGACATGCTCCGATTTGGACCGGGTTTGTTGCATCTTGTCTGGTTTGATGAGCTAAGAAAATCAGTTAATCATATTGACCAGGTCAAAGGTCAGAAAAGGGTCACTAGGGGTAAAAATGTTAATTTTCTATTACTTAAAATGCTTCTCTTCCTACAGTTTACATGCTATAATCACCAGACTTAGTCAGTAGAACCCCCACCTAACCTTCATATAGGGTGTTCACAGTTTAAGGTCAAAGGTCACACAGGGGTCACACAGGGTCAACAAGTGATTTTCACTTATAATGCTCTTTCAATTTTGTGAAATGACCTAGGATCGTCAGAATCGGTCAACATATTTCTTATGATCGTACGCATATATAATAGTTCGGTTTTTAAAATGAGCAATTATTTGGGGTCACTAGGGTTCAAAATTTAAATGTTCAATTCGATCACTTAAAATGCATCTTGTCTCTGAGGAAATGACTTATGACCTTCATAATTGGTCAAAAGATTCCTTGGGTCGATGCACATATATGGTGTTCAGCGATTAAAGTGACATATCATACGGGGTCACTAGGGGTCATTGAACTTTACAGGGGTAAAAGTTAAGACATGCTCCGATTTGGACCGGGTTTATTGCATCTTGTTTAGATTGATAAGCCAAGAAAATAAGTCAATCAACCAGGTCAAAGTTCAAGAAGAGGTCACTAGGGATCATTTTCTCATCAAAAATCAAGGTAGCCTGGTCTTAGACCAGAGCAAGATCTAGTTTTAACTTTCCTTTCTTTGGCGGGAGTTTTGAATATTGCTTATGTGGTGTGGGCTACATTACTTGAAATGTTAGGTAAGTGGTAGAGAGGATTGATTGAAATTGAAAATACATTTTTCATCGATTTTCGATTTTGTCTTGCCACACAAAGAACAAAAAGAGATATCTCAATGAAATTAACATATAATATAGGAAACATGTTCACCTTTATATTGCAGGTGTTTAAATTTAATACAATAATAAATTTGGATTTTGTATGTATTTTAGAAACACGGTACAGTTCTTTCTGATACACCCTGTATAAACGAAGTGGTTTGAACAAAGATCCCAATAGTTACCTGTCTCAGCCACTTGAATTTACTAAGTAGGTATTGTTCCGGCCGGTCTATTAAGGTAGCCATATCGGCTATTACACCACTGCAGAAAAACAACTATTGTGCCAAATGAATAATATCTATACTTTTTATTTTGAGACCATTTTTGTGTTAAGTACTATCATTCCCACTCTATTCAATCCATGTTATGACTGTAAATGTGGAAATAATTACATTGAATATTGTGCATTGGTATTTTGGCAAAAACATAATATAAAAAACATAATATAAAAAACAATAATTTATAAATAGAGTGTGTTTTGAAAAAAGAAGCAATTTTGGGGAATTTGGCAACGTGCCAAAAACCTAACACACAGTAAGTCTATGGTTTTTTTTTTGAAGACAAACAATTGTGCCGTTTGAAAACGGCTTGATGGAAAAAATTCAAAATTGGCATGTGAGTTTATTTTGTCAATATACACATCCTGTATAATTATGAAGTAAATCTGAGCATGACGCCGTTAAATGCCTAACCTAAACATATCATAACATTTGCACCGCTCCTCTGTGTACTGAACATCTACTTGAAACGTACATAATACGTTTAGAAGCGAATGCAAAAAACAAGGCAAGTATGATGTATTATGTAGGATATGAAATTATATTACAGATGCTTAACATCTCATTAGTCAATATTTTTGAAAGTGATTGTTTATACAAATAGCGTGTACATGTAAAATTATGAAATTATTTTCTATTGGTGCCTGCGTGCCATTAACTAAATCATTTTGAACCTGATTTCACTGAAAATTAAAAGTATTTGTTTAACATTTCAGGTAAACTAAATTGGTTTTATGATTGTATTTATCATCCAGTATGTGTTATGTGAACAAGGTAGCAACATAAAATAATACATATTTATCATTTACTATAACATTAAGTGTTTTATTTAATATTAGTATAACACGGAGTGGTTTGAACATTGATCCCAATATGTATCAGTTTCAGAACCTTGAATTTACTTAGTAGGTAATCACCCGATGTGAGTAATATATAAATAGTATTTGGTAACGAGTAATGTGATGCAAGAGTTTATTAGCCACTGGTGCGGCCGGTCTATGTAAAATACCTAACATTAACATACCATAACATTTGCACCGCTCCACTATGTTCTGAACATCTACTTGAAACGTACATAATTCGTTTAGATATTTGACCACATTTTAAATAAATCTACGAAAATGTGTATGGCAACTAATAAAGTGTTGAAAGTGATTGGTTCTTTTTTTAATGTGTACATGTACAGTTATGAGATCATTTTCTTTTAGTACCTGCCTGCCATACACCAAATAATGTTGAACATGATTTCACAGAAAATTGAACTGTTAATATTAAGTTATGGTATAAAACCAAATTGGTGCTATGATTTCATTCATCATCCAGTATGAGTTATATGAACAAGGTAAGTAACATAAATTAATACTAATATATGTTTCTATTTTAGTTAGTATAACTTTTGGACAAAGCTCCCAATATGTATAAATCTCAAAACCTTTAATTTACTTGATATATAAACGAGTAAAGCAAAGTCATAAAATTTTCTCTCTTTTTGGTGTTGTGATTTTTTTTTATCAACCAGTATTAGTTATATGAACACGGTAAGTAACATCAAATAATACATATTTCTCATTTACTATTTTATTTATTATTAGTATTAAACGGAGTGGTTTGAACAAAGATCCCAATAATTATCAGTCTCAAAACCTTTAAATGACTTAGTGAGACCCGATGCAAGTGACACATAACTAATATTTGGTTACGAGTAACGTGATGTAAGATACCTAACCTAAACATTACATGTAATTTGTACTGTTCCTCTATGTTAGCTGAACATGTACTTAAAACATACATAATATGCTGTGATAATTGACCAAATGCAAATGTATCGACAAAAATGTGTCATTACAGGATCAGTTAACACCACTCCATGCCGCTGCTTCCAATGGACAACACGAAGTATGTAAGCTGCTTCTACGAGCCAACGCAGAAGTAAATGCAAAAACCAAGGCAAGTATGATGTATAATGTGGGAAACGAAATTATATTATAGAAGACATATCATTAGTCAATTCCTAGTACGTATAACGCATAATAGTGTATTGCAACTTATGACGTGTTGAAAGTGACAGTTTTTTTAATTGTGTACATATTGCTTTTGGTACCTGCCTGCCATTCACCAAATAATGTATTATGTTTGTGTATGATACGAAATTATGCTTATCATCTCATTATTTAACAAGAAAAAATAAACCCATGTATGATTTCACTGCAAATTGACTTATTTAATATGAAGTACTGGTATAAAACCAAAATCCAGTATGTGTTATATGATCAAGGTAACGTCAAATAATACATCTTTCTCATTCACTATTTTATTTCATACTATTATTATAAAACGGAGTGGTTTAAAAAAACACACCTCCCAATATTTACCAGTCTCAAAGCCTTTATTTCAATTAGTAGGTATTTTACTCGATGTCAAGATACATAACTAATTTTTGGTTACGATCGTGATCACCCAATTCTGATAGTCCAATACAGTTTAACTGTAATTAAAGTGCGTATTATATTACAGTTTTACTGTGCCTGTGTTATAACACGGTAACACGTGTTACGGTATATTACAGTTGTTACTGTACCCTGTGTTATACACGGAATAAATCGCAATAACACTAACGAAAATAGTTTAAGAATGTTGGATATCCGATATTTATTGTTTAAGATTGTTGGCTATCCAATATTTATTGTTTAAGATTGTTGGCTATCCAATATTTATAGTTTAAGATTGTTGGCTATCCAATATTTATAGTTTAAGATTGTTGGATATCCAATACGTATAGTTTATGATTGTGCCATCCTTGTTTTTACCTCCCCGACCACCAACCCCCTGAGTGTTTTGACATATAAATTCTGTATCAATATCATTTCAAAGGTGTTAAATATGAAATACGTACAGTATACGTATTTGTACGTATACTGTCATTGTCAGTGTTATTGCGCTTTATTCCGTGAGGGCGCTAACACCCTGTAACACAGGGTACAGTAACAACTGTAATATACCGTAACACGTGTTACCGTGTTATAACACAGGCACAGTAAAACTGTAACATAATACGCACTTTAATTACAGTTAAACTGTATTGGACTATCAGAATTGGGTGTCGTGATATAAGATACCTCAATATCTGAAGTCAAGAATGCCATCAAGAAGCTTAAACCTGACAAATCACCTGGCATAGATGATATTCCCGGCGAGCTACTGAAACACACTGACGAACATTGAGTTTCAATCCTGCTACAGCTCTGCAACAAGATAAAGCACACTCGGATATGGCCTGAAGACTGGAAAAAAAATCTGTTATTTTCACCCTACCCAAAAAAAGGAGATGTCAGTGAATGCAAGAACAACAGAACGATTGCTCTTATCCCACATGTCAGCAACATTCTACTACACATCCTTAATGAAAGATTGACACCGCATCTCAAGAGAGCTTCCTCCAGAACAGGCTGGTTTTCGAAGAGGCCGTGGCACCAGAGACTATATAGCTAATATTCGCCACATCATTGAAAAATGCAAGGAATACAAGCAAAAGGCATACCTCTGCTTTATAGATTATGCCAAAGCCTTTGACTGCGTGAGATATGGTCCACTCTGGATTGCGCTACAAGCTCTAAGAGTCCATAACCATCTAATTCAATTACTAAAAAGCCTCTATGACGGCCAATTTGCCTGTGTGCGCACTGCTCAGGGAGACAGTGACTGGTTCAATCTTGGCCAAAGTGTGCGTCAAGGATGAGACATGTCCTTGATGGACGGGCTGGCGGCATATCAGTAGGTGGCTGGCAGCCTTACAACTTACGATATGCAGATGACACCACACTGTTAGCCACAAGCCAGGAAGAGTTAGGCATCTTGCTGAAGAAGGTAAATAATGAAAGTGAGAGCTTGGGCCTACCTCTCTATGTTACCAAAACAAAGTTCATGGTCATCGTTGATGATGGAAACATTACCCCTCTTCTAGTTGACAGTCAAAATGTGGATCAGATCCAACAGTTAAATTTCCTCGGATCTCTCATCACTCAAGAAGGAGGATGTTATACAGAAATCAGTCGTCGTTTGGCTATGGCTAGATCTGCAATGACACAGCTCTCAAAAATATGGGCTGACAGAGGCATCACTATATCAACCAAGGTACGCCTGGTCAAAGTACTCGTTTTCCCTATTTCAACCTACGGGTGTGAATCCTCGACACTGACAACTGCAAGATGTACAAAATTAATGCATTTGAAATGTGGTGTTGGCGCCGGATGTTAGGGATCACTTGGATCATGAAAAGAACCAATGTGAGTGTGGTTCAGGAGGTTGGTGTGAAGACAAGGCTACTTGGGCTGATCAATTCCCAAACTCTCTCTTACTTCGGTCATATTGCCAGGCGCCAAGAAAAACTGTCTAAAGAAGGTGATCATGCAGGGCAAGATTGAGGGTACACGCGAACGAAGCCGACAGAATAAAATCTCTGGTTGGGCATTCTACTTCACTCTTTTATCGACTGGCTGCTGGCCGACGGAAGTGGCGTGTCATTCCCAAAGTCACGAGCTGTCAGTCATGGCAGAAAAACGTACCAACCAAGCAACAACCTAAACATACCATGCAGTTTGTACTGCTCCTCTATATACTGAAGATGTACTTAAAACAAACATACGTTGTGATAACTGACCAAATTTAAATGTATCTACACAAATTTGTCAC
Source organism: Ophiura sarsii (assembly GCA_035610835.1). Taxonomy (NCBI): domain Eukaryota; kingdom Metazoa; phylum Echinodermata; class Ophiuroidea; order Amphilepidida; family Ophiuridae; genus Ophiura; species Ophiura sarsii. The sequence continues at coordinate 22,943,968 of CM069449.1, forward strand.
ATTATAGGATCAGGTTACACCACTTCATTATGCTGCTTTAGAGGGAGAACTTATAGTGTGTAAGCTGCTTCTACAAGCCAACGCAGAAGTAAATGCAAAAAATGTGGCAAGTATGATGTATAATGTTGGAAATGAAAATTATATTATAGATAATATAGATTTCATTAGTCAAAATATTACAAATAAAATCCTAGTACGTATAACACATAACCAATAACCGTGCATGGCAACTTATGACGTGTTGAAAGTGATTGTTTTTAGAATGTGTACATGTCAAGTTATAATATCGTTTTCTATTGGTATCTGCCTGCTATTGACCAAATAACGTTGAACCTGATTTCACAGAAAATTGATTTTTTTATTTTTTATATATGAAGTAATGGTATATCAAATTGGTTTTCTGGTTTTTTCATCATCCAGTAGGTATTATATCGTCGGTCTCATCACATATAGATCTATTCGACGCAACACGCTTTTTGAGAAAATCGAGATTGAAAATCCTGTCGTCAGATTTGGCTTCAAACTTGCTTATTTCTTAACCAATACTACTAGATAGGATATATGCATGAAGAGGACCCTGGGTACTTTCTATTTAGGTCATTTCTGAGTGCTAATCTTTTGAATAACATTGATTAAAATGGTACCAAACTTATAGCTCTGTATGTGAAAATATTTGTTTTCATTATTTACGATGATTTCTCGTATAGAGCATATAGATCTCTATGTAATAGATCTGTATGTGAAACGCGTAGAATTTGCGATGTTCAAATAACTCATGGAATAGATCTGTGTGTGATGTGTCGTCCACGTTATAGATCTGTATCTGATACACACTTACGTATGGGCGATACATGGAATAGCGCCAAATGTGAAACGCTGAAATGTAAAAAACAGCAAATACACCAAATTCAAGGACTTATATCTCATTAATTAAACAGAATTGAGTTCTGTAACTTGGGTTATTGAAAGAGCACGATACAATATTACTAAAAAACTATTTTCTCAAAAATTCATAATCTCTCGAATAGATCAGTATGTGATGAGACCGACGATAAGAACAAGGTAAGAAACATAAAGTGTAACATATTGATCATTTACTATTTTATTTAATATTAGTATAACACGGAGTGGTTTAAACAAAATTCCCGATATTTGAACTATTTGTTTTTAAAGTTCTGGTAAACCAAATTGGTTTTATGTTTTTGTGCTAGCCCCAACGGGGCTAGCTCTTATGCCCGGTATTGGTCAACAGGCAGCTTGGTGCTGTGACGTAGATGAAAGGTACCCGGTAGTTTATTTTAACGGAATAAATCCTATTGAAAACTGGAAGCCATAGCTGGTGACGTGGAGCACCAGGCTGCTGTTAGTGGGTTTCGTAGGAATCGATCGAACGAGTACGCGTTATTTATGGCTCCGGGGCACTTGCCACAGAAAACCTAATTGGCATATCAAACGGGTATGCCAAATTATCTTCATACGTTGATATTGATTGGACGAGAAGTGTCGAATGGCTTTGATTGGACGAGAGATGTGTTGAGTTGTTTACGTGATAGTTTGTACCGTTTGTAGTTGGCAGTTATCTTATCAGTTACGCAAATGTATCAAATGTTGTAAACTCGCCAAGATAAGATTGTCTCTCTGCGTTGTCTTCTTCGTAATAGATGTATCATGGTTAAAGCAGAGAGATGTTATTACTATTAACACAGCAAACACTTCCCTGGTTAAAGGGCCGTGTACTACTAAAAAAAATTATAACAGCTCATAATCTTAGAATAAGATCAAGTTTTAGACTCGATTTAATTCATACGGTGATTTTTTGGGTGAAGACGGTAGGTTTATATTCAATGCTTCCCGTTTTCTTATGAATAATTCGTTGATTTTTGCCAGGATTTTTCGTCTCGGAAATTTATTACGTAGTAATGTTTTGAAATATTGTTTTCTAATTGATAAATCAGGACCACACATTGTATTATGGGCTCATATCCTGTCCGGAGTTAATTCTAGAACAGGTCTGCACCTGATTTTTGTCTGTATTATTATTTTTGAGTGACTTTTAGCCCGTTTTGGTTTAACCAATGAATGAATTCAGTGAAGTAAGCTTACCATTTTAACCTTACAACTTCTGACTTGGATATTTCTAATCCGAGATTTAACCACCCAAAATCATGTTTATGGTGCTAGATAGGGCATTGATTTTAGGACAAAAAATGTCTTTTGATCACAAATCTGTTACCGATTTCATACGTAGCTCAAAATATGATATCGTATCCTAATAAAAAAGCAAATAAGGGCACACTATAATGATATTTCAAATTTGCCTATTTGTCCGAAATTGGTGGGAAAAAACACATTTTGCTTGCGATTTCTACACAAATGTCATTTTGTTGTCAAATTAGTTGCGGAATGACCGATCAGTGACACTGATATGATACGTAGCTCAAAATGTGATATCGTGTCCTAAAAAGTAAATCAGGGCGCATTAATTTATATGATATTTACTTTATGGCCGAAACTATATACAAGACTGTCGTGTAGCTTAATTGCGCAGACTATATACACGACAGTCGTTAACGCATGCGCAGATGTAAATTTAGTATAAAAGACTGTCGTGTGGCGAAATTGCACAGACTATGTACACGACGGTCTTCAACCTGAACGCTAAATCGAGTGATACATGATGACACGACAGTCGTGTAGCGAAATCGAAGCTCAAGTGGGCCGTATGCAGGTGTGTGGGTAAAATTAGGCAAATACAAATATTAAAACATGTTTAGCGTAGAGACTTTCTAAAAAAATAGGAGGAGGCCTTTTAAAATACTTTTAGTACAAAATCGCTTGTATTTATATATAGCGATTCTAATAAACCTGGACGAACTTTGACGAAGATGCCTCTATTAAATATGTTGTGGTTCAAAGGGGTTGGTCACAACACAACTTGTTTTAAAATGCTTACAAAAAACGGGGCTGTTCAGTATTTTCTTGGGAAGGGGGATGGAGGTGTCCCAATATGTTTCTTTATCATCGTCAATTTGTTTGCCCCCCCCCCCCCACAACGAAAGTGATTAATGTAATGACCCCCTACTATGTTGATTATTCTTACGCCCCCCCCCCACCTCTTCCTACACACACTGATCTTTTCCAGGCCTATCTATTTTTAGTTAGGGTTTATTTGAGCCTAAACGCCCGGGCCCAAAACGGTCGGATGTGAAAGCAAACAATCTCAAACTCTGAAAACCAGAGAGATGTTATTACTAATGTAACACCTCCCTGCTGAAACACTCTGAAAAAAAGGTTATGACCGTAAATAAAGAAAAAACAAAAGACAATTGAAGCTACATGTAGTCAAAAAATATGAGGTGACGGGGGACGCTAAACATGTTAACTTTTATGTGGCCCTATATAAAGCTCTAAGCAAAATAATCGATTGTTAAACAATTACTTAAACTTCAACATCATTTCCGTTTACACAAAGGAGATCAATATTTTCACTCCAATCACTACTGAATGTGTTCAATGACCAGTCCAGGGAGGTGTCAATTCTATTTGACACCTCCCTGACCAGTCCTAATGTCACATTGTGTGAGCCGTAGTCTAAGACTAAAATACCTTAGGTGTTGTTGTGGGATTTTTTGGGGGGGCGGGGGGGGGGGGGGGGGGGGGCGGGGGTATTTTACCGTATTTTAGTCTCAAGCCACAGCACTCTGCTTTACACAGCGCACCCAAAAGTAATTAATTTATTTTGATAAATTAGATTATAAATGTATAGGACAATGTAGCTTCACTTTACCAATCATCCACCCATACGCCACCCACTCGGCCCTCGGGCTCTCCCTACCATAATAACTAAAAAAACGGACAACAAGAAGTGAAGTCACATAAGGACTGGTCCCAAGTCTAGTCTTGTACACGACGGGTCTTACCGTCTTTCCGGCAGTCGCAAACCCTCTGAATAGGAATCACGCGAGAATTTACGAGGATTAATAAGCCGTCGTGTATATAGTCTATAGAAAATCGCTACAAGACGGGAGTGTATATAGTCACTTCCAAATTAGTTTATCCTATTTTGTCGACAATAATTAGTAGGAAAAAAAGTGTTTTTCCTTGCGATTTCAACCGGGACTGTCATTTATGTTGTCAAATTGGTTGCGGATTGACCGATCAGAGACACCGATATCATACGTAGCTCAAAATGTGATATCGTATGCTAAAAAGCAATTCAGGGCACATTGTATGATATTTTGCCTATTTTTTCCGCAATTGGTAGGAAAAAAGAGTTTTTCTTTGCGATTTCAACGGGAACATCATTTATGTCGTCAAATTGCTTGCGAATTGACCGATCGGTGACACAGATATTATATGTACCGAAATGTGATATCGAATCCTAAAAATCAAATCAGGGCACATTATATGATAATTTTGTCGGAAATTGGTTGAAAAAAATCCTTGCGATTTCAAGGCGAACATCATTTATGTTGTCAAATTGGTTGCGGATTGACCGATTAGTGACACCGATATCATATGTAGCTAAAAATGTGATATCGTATCCTAAAGCAAATCAGGGCACATTGTATGATATTTTGCCTATTTTTCCGCAATTGGTTGGAAAAAAGAGTTTTTCTTTGGGATTTCAACGAAAACATCATTTTATGTCGCCACGAAATGTGATATCGTATCCTAAAAATCAAATCAGGGCACATTATATAATATTTTGTCCGAAATTGGTTGTAAACAAAATCCTTGCGATTTAAAGGCGAACATCATTCATGTTGTCAAATTGGTTACGGATTGACCGATTAGTGACAACGATATCATATGCAGCTAAAAAGTTGATATCGTATCCTAAAAAGCAAATCAGGGCACATTGTATGATGTTCTGCCTATTTTTTTCCGCAATTGGTAGAAAAAATAGTTTTTCTTTGCGATTTCTACGGGAACGTCATTTATGTCATCAAATTGCTTGCGAATTGACCGATCAGTGACACGGATATCACACGTACCTCAAAATGTGATATCGTATCCTAAAAAGCTAATCAGGGCACAATATGGTATACGATATTAACCTATTTTGTCCGGAATTGGTCGAGAAAAAAAATCCCATTTTTCCTTGCGATTTCAATGCCAACGTCATTTTGTCGTCAAAATGGTTGCGGATTGACCGATCAGTGACACAGATATCATATGTACCTCAAAATGTGATATCGTATCCTAAAAAGCTAATCAGGGCACATTATATCATATTTTGCCTATTTGTCCGCAATTGGTGGGAAAAAACACATTTTGCTTGCGATTTCTACACAAATGTCATTTTGTTGTCAAATTGGTTGCGGAATGACCGATCAGTGACACTGATATGATACGTAGCTCAAAATGTGATATCGTGTCCTAAAAAGTAAATCAGGGCGCATTAATTTATATGATATTTACTTTATAGTTTATCCTATTTTGTCGACAATAATTAGTAGGAAAAAACAGTGTTTTTCCTTGCGATATCTGCATTTAAGAACAACTGCTTTTCTCAAAACTATTCAAGTCTTTCATTTGTACTAGCACTTCCCTTTTAAAGGTTTTTTTATTATGTATCATCCAGTACGTGTTTTATGAACGAGGAAAGTAACATCAAATAATACATATTGATCATTTACTATTTTTTCAATATTAGTATAAACGGAGTGGTTTGAACAAAGATCCCGATATTTGTCCGTCTCAAAACCTTGAATCTACTAAGTGGGCATTTACCCAATAAACGTGATATATAAATAAAATCTGGTTACTAGTAATAATATGATGTAAGAGCTTATTAGCAAATATGTCATTACAGAAACATCGTTCCGCACTTCATATCGCTGCTAGCAATGGACACCATCAAGTATGTAAGCTGCTTCTACAAGCCAACGCAGAAGTAAATGCAAAAGACAAGGCACGTATGATGTATTAACATGTAGGAACTAAAATGACATTATAGGTGCTTATCATATAAATATTGTCAAATTAAATTCTTCAACGTATATCCATGTTTTGTTTGTTTTTTGTATATAAAGCGCATATGTGAACAATAGCCCAACAGACATTAACAAGGTTAAAGACCAGAGTTATTAAAAATCAAATTGGTAACTCTCGAAAGAGAGCTCTGAAAGGCCAATCAATTGGTTTACTGCAACTCAGAAAATATGCATAAAACAAGACACACAAATGGGCAGAGGTTAAAAATGCCAACGAAAGTGACATAATAATAAGATAAAAGCCCAAACATCGAGAACAACATCAAAATATAAATTATAGAAAAATAATAATATCTGGAGGTCTGATGGGCATCAAGATAGAACCTACACAACAAACTTGGGAACTAAATCTACCTGGAGCTGCCTGTTGTCACCTGTTGGGGCATGACCGTATCACCAGTCCATGGCTACATGCTTTACAGGACCACCATCTCCCCAACCAAACATTAACCTACACTTAACCCATGACCACCATGCTATTATATGTATCAGTCGGATGTTGAAAAGACTTGAATGAAGGGTGTCATGAAAGAGTGTGAAGGCTATGACAAGTTACGAGTTTGAGAGAAGATGACCGTGTACACGGCACTTGAAAGCCTGAATTCCAGCTGCTGAAATGTTACCAACAATATCATCTGGAAGACTGTTCCATAAGGGAACAGCAGTATGAATGAAGCTTCTGTCTAAGCAGCAAGTTATGGCTGTCGGCAGAGAAAGAGCATGGACTGGCATTGAAACGCTCGAATGGGTAGCATGGCGTTGGGAAGTAACCATGCTAGATCTTGTGGGCAGTTGGTAGTATGCATGTTGTACAAGACCGTAGCCGCTGTTACCTGTCGCCTATGAAGCAGGCTGTCAATTTTGAGCTGTGAACGAGCAGTAGCTTCATTAACTCCAATGATTCTAAGTGCCTTCTTTTGGATGTTGTCAAGCTGGCTTAGGATGGTGGGTGAAGCATTCGCCTAGCTTAGTGAAGCATACTCCATAATGCTGCGGACTTGCGACTTGTAGACAGTAGATCTACCTTTAGCCTCCAGTTTATGTGCAACTTTGCGTAGAGCGCCAACCTTTTGACCATCTTTAGTTGCAATGCCTGAGATGTGCTTTGACCAGGTAAGCTTGCTGTCAATGGTGACGCCCAAAATATCCAGTTCTTTTGTAGATGATAGTTTGCACTCTCCAAAGTAGATATCAAGTTCAGATGGGGATCTTTTCCTGGAGATTACCATGGTCTTGCATTTGGTAGACTCAAAGGTCACTTTCCATTCGTCAGCCCATGCTTTCATGTTGCTTAGATCTCTGTTGAGACTAGCAGCTACTGTGTTGGGATCAGTTGATGACTTAATGGGTGCAAAGAGTGTTGAGTTGTCGGCATATAGATATAGCTCGTTGTCACAAACATATACAAGGTCATCAATAAAAATAGAGAACAGTAGTGGGCCAAGGATAGATCCTTGTGGAACAGAAGCATTTATTGGAGCAGTGTTGGATGCCTGACCTGACATGACGACGTTGATGGATCTATCAGATAAATAATTGTCTATCCATGAAAGCAGTCTTCCAGTAACACCTTTAGCCAACAGCTTCGAGCAGAGTCCGTTATGCCATACCTTGTCGAAAGCTCCCTTAATGTCAAGGGCGATGACACAAACTTCATCACTTTGGTCTAGGGAGTGGTTCCACTTCTGTGACAGGATGTTGAGGAGATCAGATGTGCTGTGGCCTGCTCTAAACCCAAACTGTCTGCTGGAAATCAGGTTATTGCTTAGAAGAAAGCGTTGGAGTTGTTTCTGTACTAGAGCTTCCATGATCTTAATGATGTTGCTTAGCAGCGAGATGGGACGATACTTTGTTGGGTCAGCCTTGGAACCTCTCTTGTGAAATGTTCTATCGCATACAATATGCAACACTTCTCTATGTACTGAACATTATGTAAATGCAAGTAAAGGCAAGTATGATGTATTATGTAGGGAATATAAGTATATAAATATATAATATATAGATCTCATTATTCTAGATTTTACAAATAAAGTCCTACTACATGATAACTATATTTCTGACTTAAAATATTGTATGTGGTTTTCCACAGGGATCCATTTTGGGCCCTTTGCTTTTCATATTATATGTTAATGATATTACATATACTTCAAATGTACTTGATTTCATATTGTTTGCTGATGACACTACTATTCTTTACTCACACAAGGACATCAATAGCTAAATAAATGTAATAAATGAAGAATTGAATGAAGTAAGCAATTGGTTTAAAGCCAACAAATTATCAGTTAATGCTAGCAAAACGAATTATATGATTTTAGGTACACCTCATATGACATCAACCAAAATGCGAGAAGATTTGAATGTTACTTTAGATAATATTACAATAGAAAGAGTAGAATGTACTTAGTGTTTAGGCGTATTAATTGATGAATGTCTTACATGGAAAAAACACATTGATTGCATATCGAAAACAGTTTCAAGAAATATTGGTGTAATGAGCAAACATAAGCATTCTATTCCAGCACGTATATTGCACTCTTTGTATTGTACTTTAATTTTACCTTATCTCAGCTATGGAATACTTATATGGGGCAAAACTTGTAACTCATATCTAGACAAACTTGTTAAACTGCAAAAATGGGCAATTAGAACCATCTCCAATAGTCACTATAGGAGTCACACAGCGCCTTTATTTGCTCAGTATAATTTTCTTACAATAACCGATATGTCTACTACAGGCCTGTATCTAATCTTAGTTTCATCTTCAAGCTGAATGAACGCGTAGTATGCAACCAACTACAGGAACACCTTGCTGCAAACAAAATGTATGCACCCCACCAGTCTGCCTACCGACCCAACTGCAGCACAGAAACAGCTCTTCTGCGCCTTCAAAATGATCTGCTTTGCGCATTGGATAATAAGAAAGACGCTGTTCTTGTTCTGTTGGATTTATCGGCTGCATTTGATACGATAGACCACAAAATGCTTCTTGAACGGATGCAAACTAGATATGGTGTTGATGGTACTGCGTTAAAGTGGTGTAAATCCTATCTCTCTAATCGAGTGCAGTCTGTTGCAGTTGGATCCAATCTTTCACGAACGCATAAATTGATATATGGTGTACCCCAAGGGTCTGTTATTGGTCCCTCCAAATTTACCATGTACAGTGCTCCAGTTGAAGACGTAATTTCTAGCCATGACATCGATGTTCTATCTTACGCGGATGACACGCAATTGTATGTTACTTTTCATCCTGATGAAAGAGAGGAAGCAATTTCTCGTCTGGAGCGTTGCATCGCTGATGTCAAAGGATGGATGACTGCAAATAAGTTAAAGCTGAACGACAGTAAGACTGAGGTTATACATATTACCTCTCGTTTCACGCCAACTGTGCCCATCAACCCAGTAACTATCGGTAATAGTCCCATATTTCCGTCAGATGCTGCACGAAACCTTGGAGTCATCTTTGACCAACATCTGTCAATGACTGCATATGTGAATAAACTGTGTCAATCAGCCTCGTTTGCTTTACGCGCCATTGGACAGATCAGAAAGTACCTTGATCGAGGGTCAACGGAGAAATGCACGCGTTTGTCTCATCCAGATTAGATTACTGTAACTGCCTTTTCTACGGACTTCCTGATAAACTTATCTCTAAATTACAACGTGTTCAAAACTCAGCGGCAAGGATAGTTACAGGCACAAAGAAACGTGACCATATAAGTCACGTCATCAGAGATCTCCACTGGCTTCCTATTAAGAAAAGAATCGTGTTCAAGCTCCTGCTCATTGTGTATAAATCACTTAACAATGCTGGTCCAAGTTATGTGTCTGAATTGCTGAAACCTTATTTTCCCACGGCTAACCTTCGCTCTGGCTCCCGTGAGTTTCTTGTTGTTCCAAAAAGCAAAATGAATTCCGGTGATAGAGCTTTCTCCATCGCGGACCCTAAATTATGGAACACTCTCCCAATGGACATACGCCAGGCAGGTTCAGTTCAGGAGTTCAAGTCGCGACTTAAGACCTACTTATTTAACTTGGAAATCTAATTGATGTGTATTTCATTCATAATGCATTTTTAATGTCATACACATTCATATCTCTTGTTTAAATATGCATTTGACTCTGTGTATGTTTATCTCTGTAGTTTTATGATCATTGTTGTATTTTTGCTTTAATCTTGTATTTATATGTTGTACAGCGCTTTGAGTTTAGATCTCACTAAAGTAAAGCGCTCTATAAGTGTGTGTTATTATTATTATTATGTACACAATGGAACTTGGTGTATTCATGTTTAAATATTCCATAAATGATCTACCCGTAGCTTTTAAAACCTTCTTTTCAAAACGTTCAGATGTTCACAACTACCCAACAAGACATGGCAATGATTTTAACATGACAAATAACAAAAAGACTTTCCCCGACCTACTATTCGAACCAATGGTCCAATTCTCTGGAATTCACTTCCCAAAAACATGAAACAATCCAAATCTTTAAAGCATTTCCGAACGCAGTTAAAGCAAAACCTTATCCAAAATTACGAGTAATCTATTGTTTTTGAGCCCGTCCTTGTTCTATCTTGTTTCTGATGTTGTGGAATTCTTATTGTTTATTTTAGTACAATATGTTTGTTTATGTATTGCTTGTATTAAGGGGTAGACCATAAACGGGCCTCATTGGCTTTCCAGTCTACTCCTCCATATTGCGCTTTTTTATATGTGATTTGATGTATTTTTTATATGGAAATAAAGATTGATACTTGATACTTTATCAATTATCTGAAGTCTCTACGTACAACACATAACCGTGATGGCAACCTATGGCGCATTGAAAGTGAACAAGTGTTTACAAAGTGCGTGTACACGTATTGTTATGAAATCTTGTTCTGTTGCTACCTGCTTGTCATTCACCAATAATGTTGAACCTGATTTAACTGAAAATTGAATTATTTAATATGAAGTTCTGATAAAGCAAATTGGTTTATGATTGTATTTATCAACCAGCATGTATTATATGAACAAGTTAAGTAACATAAAATTATACATGTTTCCCATTTACTATTTTATTTAATATTAGTTTAAAATAGAGTGGGTTGAACAAAGGTCCCAATATTTTCAGTCTCAAAACCTTGAATTTATTTAGTGGGTATTTTCCTGATGTATGTGATACATAAATAATATTTAGTTGTGAGTGTTGTGATGTAAGATACCTAACCTAAACATATTAAGCAATTTGTACTGCAGCTCCTCTATGTACTGAACTTGTACTTAATAAAATAATTGTTATGCTTGTCTAAATAATTCTGAGTTGCTCACGCACTAGGGTTGCCGGCACGTTTTTGTTTTCCGGCTTTTGCAGACGGCCGTGGTTAATTTTTTTAAACCAATCCAGAGTCGGGATTGCCAGCCCGCGAAATTTGCTTTGTTGTCCAGTCAAGCACATCTCGTCCGGTTTGGCTCATTTTCCTTGTTTCCTAAGCGGGTCATATCGTATTCTGATTGCAAACCAGAAGGATCAAAAAATGCTCACCGCCCACCCTTGTTACAAGAGGTCGTTGTTTTTTACTCACAGTGCAGTTTGGTATACACATTTTGATCACCCGAGTCATTTCATAATTGTTTTTGGTGTTAATAACCTCTTTCGAGGAAACCTAAGAGAGGGATTAGGTTCCTTGATACTTGTCCTTGCTTTTTTTAGTAAACAGTTCATGTTGGATACCATTGCGGCTGGAAAAGTATGTTTGGTTTATAACTTCTTCAGGTACAACCTGGTTAATTAAATCGCCCTGAACTTTTCTTGAACATACATTATTTGATTTGATTTTGTGCAATGATTTTTATGGTTTATCTTGGTACCATTGCGGTTGGAAAAGTATGTTCGGTTGTAACCTCCTCAGGTACTACCTGGTCAAATTAAATTGTTCTAAACTGTTCTTGGACATACATTAAATGGTTTTAATGTGGATGTCATGCAATGATTTTTTATAATTGTTTATCTGCGGATAACAATTGAGCGTAAACGACCAAGTGTCGTCCGAAGATAGCTCATAACAGAAAAAAAGGAAAAAGTCACGCCATGAGAGCGACTCGAACCAACGCTAATCAGGCTATAAAGGGTACCAACGAACGCTCCTATTCGTTAGGCCAAACGATAAGTGCTTACACAAGCGTGGATTTGTTATATTATACATGTTTTAGTAATGTATTATTGCAAATTGTCACATACTTTACGAACACTTTACCATCACTTTACCATCACTTTACCATTAGGACATTTTACTTAAAATAGGCAATTAAGGGTGTTCCTATGGTTAATTTGTTATTTGATATTCTAATAGAGCTTGTTGAGCTCCACAATAATCTGAAATCTGAGCTTGATCGGCGGTACGGTTTTATAGATATGACAATTTGAAGCAAAATTTAAGCATTCATTTCTTTTGTTTCTTATTGTTGTTTTTTTTGACCCCCTAGCAAATGCACGTTTTCATACTGCCTTTGAGTTATCAAGATGTGCATATGTGTTAGGTATACCAATAATGCATGTTGTAACTCCAAATATAAGCCGCGTGGTCACATCTACGCATTTTGATAACAGTTTACCCTTTTTTGAAATGAAAACCAATGTGTATTAATATTATACTACATAAACAACAGTAAAGTGTCCAATGACCACATGTTTCAAGGCAACACTTTATACTTTACCATTACTGTTTCAACTCGTCTGGTGATTTCTTCGTGAATAACGCTAAGTTCATTTATCGCTGCGCTATTTTAATCAATAAAACAAAAATATATATATTACTTAAATGGTTTATTTATGTATTCACGTATATTATATATTACTTAAATGGTTTATGTATTCACGTATGTAGTTGTATGGGTTGTTTTTGAGGATGGGATTGAATTGAAGGCCTATAGATAATATTATCGCCGTTCTTCCTCATCTGACTCATTAGCTCAGTTGATAGAGCGCTGGTCTATAACCATTCAGAGGTCCCAGGTTCAAATCCTAGATGTGCAATTTCTTTTACTGACTATCATGTATAAGTTGTGAAGTAAGAAGAAACATTTACTCATCATCCAACCATGTCAAACTATTGTTTTTCCCAACATTTTCAAATATTTCCAAAAAACGAATGCCAACAGTTTTGTAAAAAATGTGTTAGAAAAAAGTAATATTTGAAAAAATCCATAACATAAGGGTTTGTGAATAACGTGTCGGGAAAAATGCCAATTTCAAAATGTTCAAAATAAATTCCAAAAAACTGTAGGCAAAAACGCTCTTTGATAATTTGAGCCAAAAACATGTTGGTTAATACTAATGTGGAATTGTAGAACTAAATCCTAATGTAGTTTTTTCAAAAATTATTTTTAATAAAACAGCCAAAAAGTGTACGTATAGGCATTTGAACATTTGAGAGAAAAAAGTGTTTGGCAGTGTCTGGCAGCAAAACATTCATAATACGTTGTGATACTTGACCTAATTTAAATAAATCGACGAAAATGTCATTGCAGGATCAGTTTACCCCACTTCATAACGCTGTTTTTGTGGGACAACACGAAATATGTGAGCTGCTTCTACAAGCCAACGCACAAGTAAATGCAAAAGCCATGGCAAGTATGATGTATTATGTAGTAAATGAAATTATATTATAGATATAGATCTCATTAATCAATAGTTTACACATAACATCCTAGTACGTACATACTACACATAGTCTTGTATGGCAACTTATGACGTGTTGAAAGGGATTGTTTTTCTTTTCTTTTGGTACCTGCCTGCCATTCACCAACTAATGTTGAACCTGATGTATTTAATATAAAGTTCTGGTATAAAACCAAATCAGTGTTACGATTTTATTTATTAACCAGTATGTGTTTTTTAAAAAAAAAAGGAAGTAACATAAACTAATACATATTTATCATTTACTATTTTATTTAATATTAGTATTAAACGGAGTGGTTTGAACAAAGCTCCAATTTTTGTTCTATCTAAAAACCATTAATTTATTTAGTGGGTATTTATCCGATGACGCGTGATACATAAATAATGTTTGGTTATGAGTAATGTGATGTAAGATGCTTAAACCTAAACAAATTGTACGGATCTTCTATGTTCTGAACATGTACTTGAAACGTACATAATATTCATAATACGTCGTGACCAATAATTGACCACATTTTAATTAATCGAGAACAAAATATGTCATTATAGTTTCAGACGACCCCACTTCATGTGGCTGCTGGCAGGGAACATCACAAAGTATGTAAGCTGCTTTTACAAGCCAAGGCAGAAGTAAATGCAAAAAACTCGGTAAGTATTTTGTTTGTGTATGATATGAAATTATGCTTATCATCTCATTATACAAGCATTTCAAATTAAATCCTTGTACGTATACAATTTATTATGGCATGATGAAAGTGACATATTTACAAATAATGAATACATATCAAATAAATGATTCAACCACATGCAATTGAGACAAACAAACGCGTAACTGTTTCTTAAAACATAATTGCACCAGGTAGCGTCATCGACTTGGATGGGTCCATCATAACGCTGGGACCTGGGACTCATGTGATTGACTTTGTATGAGTTGACTTTCCTTGAGAGGAAAGTAAAATGCTTAACTTAAAATACCATACATTTGCACGGCTCTTCTGTCTACCGAATCATTGTCTTGATACCTCCCACTAACCAAAATAAATAATTTTGAACCTGATTTAACCGAAATGTACGAGGGGCATCTCTGTGGACTCTCAGGTACAGCCTTCGTAAAACTGCCGTAACTTCTTCATTATTCATTTAATCTTTATAAAAGTGTGCAGTTTTTTGAAGGAAAGGGTTCAATGAATCCAACCATTATCATGAAATTGACCATTTTGGAGAAAATTATAAAAAACACGTTTTTTTACCCATTTTAGGTTCTGCAAAGATAACTCAAAATATATTTTGTCAAATGTTGTCATACTAGTTTCATTATATTCTTAATAAAATTCTCTAGGAATATTTTTTTAATTTGTTTAATATCTTCTTTATATTGTAAATTATAGACCAAAAGGTGCTAAAAATGTGATTTTATTACCAAAAATGTGATTTTATGATTTAGGAGCTAAACAATCACGTTTTTTTGGCACTTTTTTACCTATAATTCAAAAAATAAATAAGATATTAAAAAAAAAACATTTCTAGGGATTTTATTAGTAATATAATGAAAATAGTATGACAACATTTGACAAAATATATTTTGAGTTATCTTTTTTTATAATTTTCTCCAAAATAGTCAATTTCATGATCATGGTTGGATTCATTGAACCCTTTCATTCAATAAACTGTATACTTTTATAAAGATTAAATGAATATTGAAGAAGTTACGGCAGTTTTACGAAGGCTGTACCTGAGAGTCCACACCCCCTTAAGATACATGCGTTAACAGTGGAAATATTGGCGCTTGATATACAGGGTGTCTCAAAAAAAAACCGTGCACGTGTTTACCCAACTTATTGACCATGAACTTCTAGAATTTGGTGTAACAATTGTACACATATTGATAGACTAAACGCTTAACTTTCATATGCCGTTTATTTCATCTGATTTGGTTTTGTCAATCTTGAGATATGACCAATTAACTAAAGCTACCTAAAATCGACTTTGTGCCACTTTACAGTTTGCAATGAATAGAAAGGGTTACTCCTGAGAGGAGGTGGTGTGTGGGTGGGTTATTACCACCCCCTAAAAATCCAATCCGAAATGCAGAGCATGCTTATTTGGGTACCATGGTATAGCTAGAGGTTCCCTCCATCCATACATACCAAAACAAGTACAAACATCCCACGCATGACGTCATAATGACCCCCGTCACAAAACATGGCCGACCTCAAAATCCCACCGTATTCGCTGGACAGTGAAATATAGGCCAAAATAGAAATATTCTCTAAAAAAGTTCCAAATATCGGAATTTCACCCGGTTTTTTGCTTATAAGTGAGGGAAATTGTGTTTCTAACATAGGCCTATGCTATAATATTCAGGACCATACAATTCAAATATTTTTAAAAATGGCGATTTAAAAAAAAAGTAAGGTGGCAACCCCCCGACCCCCCCCCCCCCCCCCCCCCCTATTATCGGACTTTGACGGGTTACCCTACCCCCGGGTAAGGTGGCACCCTTAATTTGTTTTCGTCAAATTGCGCAGGGGGATGTAAAACGATCACCTGTACGCCCTAGGTCAATGTTATTTGCGTTTTAGCGCAATCGGCGACCACCCTCCCGAGGACGAGGGTTTTAATGCTTATGTCTTAAGCATTCTTCTGTAAAAGTGGCACAAAGTCGATTTTAGGTAGCTTTAGTTTATTGATCATATCTCAGGATTGACAAAACCAAATTAGATGAAATAAACGGCATATGAAAGCTAAGCGTTTACTCTATCAAGATGTATACAATTGTTACACCAAATTCTAGAAGTTCATGGTCAATAAGTTGGGTAAACACGTGCACGTGTTTTTTTGAGACACCCCGTAATGCTGCTTCTTGTCAATTTTCAGTGCCCAGAGACCATGATGTTTATAGTACTGAAATTGTATGATAACAATGACCCACATGTTTAAAATTTTCCGTAAAAAAGGGGTAAGACTTACAGTTTAAGAATCATGAGTTTATTTTATTGACACAAGTCACGGTTCAGAGATTTTCAATGGTTGCATGTATTTATTGAATGCCCTCGTAGTGTTCTGGTAAACACACTTATTTATGGTTGTATTTATCATACAGTGTGTGTTATACTCGTGGCTCTAGGGGTAATTCGTGGCCATCTCATAATTAGTCTGACAACCATGATTTTATTGATGTTCATATCAATACTATCCAGAAAAGTTTGGGTGACAAGCCCAAAAATGGTTAACTTTTTCTACAGAGGGCGTTTTTGGTATCTATACGTATGTTTTTAGAATACAATTACCGGTAACTTAATAATATCACTAACTATGACACTGGCTACTTTTTTTAAAGGAAGCCATCTTCATTTTCAAAATGGCTGCTTAGAATTTTAGTCGTTGAAACACATCAAGGCATAATTTTGATGGCTATACCATGTTTTCAGGTTCAAAACACCATGACATCATGTATACTTAAAATGACTATAATAGGTCATCAATTATTTCCTGATGTGGACGTTTGTTTGTTGGTATATCTGTGAACCATGTACATCATAGTTTCTTTATATAAAATAGTATACATTTTGAATGTCCAGGATTAATATTAATACATTTGGTGTTTTTTCATACTTGGATGTGCATGAATGTGTATGTAGGAATAAGATGGGTAGTTCTTTTTAATGTAATAACAGTACCCCTTAACCAACAAGCATTATTGAAGTCTATAAAGAATGCAGTGACCGTGCATAAAGTACTAGTAATTTATAATGTATGACCTCAGTTGTAGGGATTTCTACAGTCATGTTCGTTCTCATCTATAACCCTGTCGGTAAACCTGAGCCTCCGTCGGTAGATTTGCGATTTCGATCCCTACCGTTCGTTCATACAAAATATAAAGACATGGAAGAGGCACAAAACGGATAGTGTTGCCTCTCCCTGCCCTTACCAAACAGCTCTTTCAGAACCTTTTGAATAAAGTTAGGTACATAAAACAGTAGGGCAACTATAACATCTGTATCATTAGAGATAACAACACCGGTCTTATAACCTGCCTGAAGACAATCTAGGAGATGCATGGGTATGTGGAAATCTGCTTTCTCAACCAGGGACTGTAGGACTGCATATAATGTGCTGCACCATTAGTGATCTTAATGCAACCCATTCACTAGTATCACCACTCTCCATGCACAGCTGGCTGAGAATGGTAGGCTGGACATGCCTTTAAAGTGACTGTTCACGTAAATAATTGTAGATTATCATTTCAAGCAGCATTTTCTTTTGCTTGATGGCCAAAATGTAGCCATGTCCTTAGAAGGGGGGTTGTCAGTTCAACCGTACTAAGAACTACTGGAGTTGCACTGCATCTCCGCCATCTTTCAGTGTCCTTATAGCTTGCCATTGTATATATCAAAGATATAATCACATCTGCCATAACAGTGGTACATTGTTCATATGTGTAAACTTTGAAAGCAGATCAGAAAAAAATTGAGAGTCCAGATAACGGTACTCTTCAAATTGCTGCCATAACAACTATAAGATAAATGATGACACTTTCAGGCATATAACCTTTGGGTTGGGTGGGTATTGGGTAACCATTTTGATATCAGGTTTAAGATTTAGTCAACAAAATGATATGTTTAATTACCGTAGGTGTTCTCTTTGGATCATTTGACTCTGAAAACATGGATATACCCATCGAAATTATGTATTTATGTGTTTCAACGACCAATTTATGGAAAAAAAATCATAATTCTTGACAGCCATTTTAAAAATCAAGATTACTAAAACAGCCAATGTCATAGTTATTGGTCCTTTGAGCTTCCTTGACATGGAAAACATATGTTTTGACACCAAAATCAGGTATCTAGGTGCCTCAGAAATTGAGATAAAATAAGAATATGGGCGGCCATTTTGAAAATCAAGATGGCTGCTCTTACCAAAACAGCCAATGTCATAGTTATTGGTCTTATGAGCTTCCTTGACCCTGAAAAATGTTATGACACCAAAATCAGGTCTTTAGGTGCCTCCGAAATTGAGTTATTGTAAAAAATAAGATTATTGGCGGCCATTTTGAAAAAACGCCCTCTGTAGAAAAAGTTAACCATTTTTGGGCTTGTCACCCAAACTTTTCTGAATAGTATTGATATGAACATCAATAAAATCATGGTCTCGAGTAATTACGAGATGGCCACAAATTATCCCCTAGAGCCTGTAGTATTTATATGATGAAGGTAGGTAACTTAAAACCTAAATAAAGTACTAGTATGATGTATTATGTAGGAAAGGAAATTATATTACTACATCTCATGATTAAACCAAATTAGTGTTATGATTTCATTCATCATCCAGTATGAAAATTGAATCATTTGTTTTAAAGTTCTGGTAAACCAAATTTGTTTTATGATTTTATTTATTATCCAGTGTTATATTAACGAGGTAAGTAACATCAAAACACATATTTCTCATTTTACGAGTTTATTTGTTATTATTGTAAAACAAAAACAGAGTGGTTTGAACAAAGATCCCGATATCTATCAGTCTCAAAACATTTGAATTGCTTAGTGGGTATTTACCCGATGTACGTGATACAAAAATCATATTTAGTTACGAGTAATGTAATGTAAGATGCCTAAGCTACATAATATCCAATTTGTACTGCTCTTTTATGTACTGAACAAAATATGCCTAAATACGTTGTGATAATTGACCAAATGTTAATATATAAATCGACGAAAATGTGTCATTATAGGATCAGGCTACCCCACTTCATTGGGCTGCCTCTAACGGATTTCCCGAAATATCTAACGGATTTCCCGAAATATGTGAGCTGCTTCTACAAGCTAACGCAGAAGCAAATGCAAAAGACGAGGCAAGTTTGATGTATTATATAGGATATGGATTTATATTATAGATATTGATCTAATTAGTCAAGATTTTACAAATAAAATCCTAGTACGTACGTATAGCACATAACAGTGCTTGGCAACTTATGACGTGTTGAAAGTGATTGTCTAAGCTTGACGCCTCATATACCGATGAAGCAAATTAGTATATAAGCTTGACGCCTCATATACCGATAAAGCAAATTAGTATTCAAGCTTAACGCCTCATATACTGATGAAGCAAATTATTATTTGAGCTTGACGCCTCATATACTGATGAAGCAAATTATTGTTTGAGCTTGACCCCTTATATACTGATGAAGCAAATTGTTATTTGAGCTCGAAGCCTCATATACCGATGAAGCAAACGCCTCATACACCGATGAAGCAAATTATTATTAGAGTTTGGCGCCTTATATACTGATGAAGCGAACTATTATTTAAGCTCGACACCTCATATACTAATGGAGCAAAGTAGTAGTTAAGCTTGACGCCTCATATGCCGATGAAGCAAATTACTATTTAAGCTTGACGCCTCATATACTGATGAAGCAAATTGTTATTTGAGCTTGAAGCCTCATTTACCGATGAAGCAAATTATTATTTAAGCTCTACGCTTTATATACTGATTAAGCAAACGCCTCATATACTGTTGAAGCAAATTATATGTTAAGCCCGACGCCTCATATTATGCTGATGAAGCAAACGACTCGTATACTGATGAAGCAAATTAGTATTTAAGCTCGACGCATCATATACTAATGGAGCAAATTATTATTGAAGCTTGAGGCCTCATAAAATGATGAAGCTAATTATTATTTAAGCTTTACGCCTCATATACTGATGAAATGAATTAGTATTTAAGCTTGACGCAACATATACCGATGTGCAAATTATGATTTCGCCTTGACGCCTCACATACTGATGAAGCAATTTATCATATAGTCCTGAACCAACTCGAATCAGCACCAATCATGTAAAACCCTACCAGAAACTCTTGACAATCCATCAACCAAAAAAGGAGAGTGGTGAGTGAGCTTTGTTAAAATCATCATGATATTTTACACAGATTAGAACAAAAACCTCTTGTGATGAGCATCACCATTAGGAAGGCTAGCTAATAAATATGCAAATATCCATGACCAATATTCACCTATTCAAATTTGGCTCCACCAACACAACGCCTGTGCCAATCATCATAAGAGGGGGTACTCGTAATTTAACAGCCATTACTAGCCTAGCCTTTACCAAGGACAGATTGTGTATCATTGGTTTTGATCTAAATCTAGGTAAAAATGTTGGGTCCATTCTAATTGTTATTTGATTGACACAATTAATACACAAACACAATTATATGCAATACCGGTGATGTTTATTGCAGAGATGCATATAATCAAAAATTGAACATACATTTAAATGGCTCAAAGGCCGAGGTGCCGTTCCATAACATCAAGATCAATAGGCTATAGGATGATGCTCTGTATCTTTCACTCTTGTTGTCCATCTCTGGGCAGGACATGAAATTAGTACCAAAAGATGGCAAATACATCCTAAAGACAAATTCACCTATCCCACGTTCGCAGGTTGCACGTTAATGAGTAATTCCATCACAAAGTTTGACTAAAATCCCTGTGTAATTGAATGGGGAATGTCCCAAGTCTACCAACAGAGGGCGCTATTTTCTTAATTGACTGTTATAGTTTTAGTATACCAGTACCATGATTTAAAATAGATAAACAATAAGTTTTAGAGCACAGATTCCAATAGAATCATGTGTTATATATTATTTTATAAGACTTTTGATACAATATAATAGTTTCATACCTAAAATACAGTTTTAATTGTATTAAGAGGCAACAATAAAAGCCAACTAAAATATTATGGTCTGTGTATAATAGCTTACAATTGTAACACAACCCATTGTTGGGATATTGGTTCTATTTCTTTTGCAAAATTCGATTTTCCGGTACCCCATTGTTTCTCATTTAACTAATAACTTTGTTTTCATTTTACATGACTATAATAGTGGGCTTAACCAGTATTGAAAACGAAGATTACTCAAGCAAACTAAACCAACCATACCAATACCAAACCAAGTGGGTGGTTGCCGTTAGTATATTTACATCAGCATGGCTAGGGAATAATTGACTATTTGGAACTTAGGAGCAACATGGGTGATGTTTACTTTTCAGTGCAGATTTTTAGTACAGATTTCAGTACAGATTTTAGTAAGATTCTTAGTGCGTTTTGCCTCCGTCAAACTTATTACGCCGCGTCATGTATTTTCTATTGGCAAACAGTAAGGGAGAGAGAGCTTGAGGCTTGGTTTAACAGTTTAAGTCGGCAACACTGAACGCACGCCATGTCGCTTGATAGCTACCAGCAGCGTAAAAATCGAGTTAACTTGGTTTCACATATATTTTTATTTTTGAAGGACTGTTTTAAAATCGCGATAATGACAGATTTCCGCAATGAAAATAGCTGCATTTGGTATCATGTTGAAGAGAAATGTATATTTATTCGTAAAAGTAAAAAATTGTCAAAATAGTGAATGTACTTGTTAATTCTTTGCCCGATGAAATCATGATTTTATAGCACCGAAAGAAAAAAAATCGAGAGTAATTTTCACATTTTTATCGTCATCGCAGAAAAAACACCCTGTTCAAAGAAATAATACCTATGTGTTATCCTTTCTCAATGTAAGGTTAAACAATCTTAAATTCAAATAAGTGAGTGAAGAACTCGGCGTTTATAGACCCATATATTCTGCGAAGATCCAAAAATGGCCGTTTTCATACCCGGTATCGGCACCTATATTAACCCCGGTACCGGGCACCGGATACACTATTACTTGCTCACGAATGCAATGTCTGTACGTTTACTTAGAGAGTAACAGGCAATGTATGAACTTGGCGGTAAAAATACGAGAGTGTTGTGTGTCATAGCGGCCGTAGACGTCATTACGTAATCGAACAATAGAGTTTCCGCACCTCTGTGTGAGGTCAATTATACTTGTTTAAAGTCAATGTTTACAAACAATAGGACCAAATCAGTACGCGGTGTCCCGCTGTGCATCGTGAAGCGTTATTATTATAAGGCCACAACAATATTGTTATGTTGCAGCGATCGACCGTAAAATTCGGAAAAATAGTTTCTTTTTGTTGTAACTCACCGTTTTATCATAAAATGTTAGCTTTGTAAGAAGAATTTATCTTAATATTAATCAAAACAGCAGTAAAACGTGCTCATTCAATAATGACGACACACGGTGACGACCCGTGGTTGACCAACAATACGTAAAATGCGTATTCTTAATATTTGAAACATGACAGTGTACATTTTGGCCACCTTTGAATAGGTGTTTCAATTGTTGCATTGATGTTAAAATATCACGACACTGAATGTGTTATAACATGGTTATAATAAGACTTTTATTTAGAGTAATACTTTTTATTAATTTAATAATTATTTTCAATAGAATAAATGAACACAATTATATTAAATAGTCGGATTTTTATGGGCCGTATTTAAACGAGGTAATGCGTTTACTTTTAACTTTTATTAAAGGGGTACTGAGAGATCCTTCATAATATCACGACACTAAATATGTTATAATTGCATTAAAAACAAGACTTTTATTAAGAGTAATACTTTTAATTTATTTAATAATTATTTTCAATAGAATAAAAAAACGCAATTATATTAAATAGTCGGATGTTTATAGGCCGTATTTAAAAGTGGTTTTAAGTTAAGCTAAACATGCGTTTAACTTTGACTTTAAAGGGGCACTGAGAGATCCTTCATGGATCCTACCCATTTTTTTCTTCATCTTAAGGCCACGCATGGCTTCTTACTTCACTTATCTGTTTGGCATGTTTATTCAATATAACCTTAAAGACCACCAAGGCTTTAGTCATGACCTCCCTGATTCAATTTGTGGTGATTTTTAACCAAAATACAAAAAAAAGTGAAAACGACTTATATAGGCTACCTTCGAAAATGCTGAGAAAATATCTGTACATTTTTCCTCATTTTTGTTTGAAGATATCTTACAGTATGAGAGGGTTTCTATGTATATCATCAGTCTATCTAAACAAAGTAAAAATGTTTAATTTCATTTTTTGAGAAATTTCTCTGTGCCCCAAGACGCAATTCTCGAAAATTTGTTTAATTTTAACACGCGTCTAATTCACTGAAAAGGGTCTAACTTTAAACATAGTCATGGTTACATTAATTAGATAATCAACACATTAATTGGTAAATTTGTTGACCCAATAACATTCGTTGTGTTTTGTTTTTTGTTTTAAAAAGGTGTAGGCCTTAGTATAATTGCCTGAATGGGTATAATGAATCGCATTATACAGAAATTACATAGATAACACAGTAGCGGATACAGGGGGGGGGGGGCGTGCCCCCGGTAAATTGTGTAATTTTAAAGGAGAGAGGGGAGGGAAAAGGAGAGAGAGAACGGGTATTTGCCCGTGTCTACAAAGTTAGCAAAAGGGTGCTTCAGGTGTTCTTGGCTGTCCCGTATGGAACCGTAAGGGTAAGTTAAAGGTTCTTTGATTTTAAAGGACCAAAAATGTTCTGTAGACGGAACCTTTATAGGTACTAAAGACCCATTTTGACCCTTTTTGCCCATTTTGAACCTTAACATGGTTCTTTTTTGGAACCTTTTGGAACAGGTGCTATGGGTTCCATATACGGGACAGCCACAAAACCCTGAAGCACCTTTTTTCTAAGAGTGTACATGTAACATGGCCAAAATACCACGTATGTCGCCGTGTCCCGAGGGGTCGTGTGTCGCATTTTCCAACCGTGTCGCATGCCAGTCGCGTGTCGCAAAATAAGTTTAGAAAGGCCTATTTCCTGCTATATTGGGTACCGCGATTATAAAACCGCAGCAGGAAATAGGCCTTTCTAAACTTATTTTCTGTACAAATTAATATTTTGAGATTACTGTGATAATAAGATGAGAAGCAGAATAAATACTATGATATTATCTACATTTATTGGAAAGTCGTACACTGTAACATTATCCAAAAGTATACACCAGATCGCACCATTCGAAAATTGTAAATCAATCTACTTGTGAGGGGCGCATCCACCCTCACACTCCCATCTCCGCGCTCCCGCGGAGCTGCGCACCCCTTTCAGGACTGGAATTACCAAATTCAGAAGAAGAAAAAAAGATAAAATAAATTACCAACACTAAACACTGGTCACTATTAGGAAAGCGCAGTAACATTAACGCGTATTTTCCTCAAAAATAATGGGGTTTGTTTTTGTTTTAAAAAGGTGTAGGGTAGGTGTGGGTAATACGGGACCTTTAAGACATTTGCATAATTAAAATACAAAATAACTGACTCAAATTTAAGCAAAGTTTGTTATTTGTAATCTACATTTTATAAACCTTTATTGTAATAAAAAAACAGAGTCATTCTATGTTTGGTTTGGCTGTTATCAAATACTGACGTCATCATAAATGTCCCATCTTACCTACACGTGAAGGTAATATGGGACATTGTTTTGAGGACATTGTTTTGGTATGAAAAGTTATTTGACATATTTATTTAAAGAGTAACTGTTAAAAAACCATAAATAATGGTCCAGTAATCCATTTAAGAGATAATAATGCATGAAGTACATTGGTAGAAAAAAGGTACATTGTTACAACAACAACAAAAAGTAGGGTAGGTATGGGTAATACGGGACCTTTAAGACATTTGCATACCGTCATGCTGGCTTTCCCATATTACCTTTTTACCAATTGTGAACCCGCGGCTCCCATTCAATGCATTATAACACCAATGTACACTGTACTAGCGAAGCACACACACAATACATGTTGGACCAACACTAGACTTGAAATCAAGTCCTTATTTTCTCCCCCACCACACACCTCTTGTCTACCACCATTCATTTGATACCAGTACAGCGGGCCTATGCCAATCCAATCTTGTCGCGCGCGATCTCGCTGTGACCATGCTGTGACTATCACACGCCAACATAAACCGCTGAGCCGCTGCGCGGCTCGGGCATCGCACAGCTCCGCGGCTGTCTGTGTGCAGAGTAGAGCTATCAGTCGCCAGTGTGTGTAGAGCTATAGTCGCCGGACCGTGAACATTTCCCACCAGTCGCGGCGGTTGTTGTTGGTAAGGTGAGGTGGAATGCCGGGTGTGGTGAGATGGGGGAGGGGAAGGGTGGGTGGTGAGGGGGTAAGATGGAGGTGGGGGAGGATAGAGTCGCCTTGAACCAAGGCAAGACCAACACCTGAAACATGCTTAATAATGCAAGAATTCAGGTCACGCCCCCTTTTCTTTTCTTTACCATAATATTCTATGAAAACACTATGTCACGTGCAAGATGGAATAGGCACAGTGTGGCATGTTAACTAAGCTGTTATGATGAATTCGTATTCAAGAAGATAAAAAAGACAGTAAATAGATTTCACAATTTATTCATCATGATTATTTCTTGAACCAATAATGACAATAACAGTATATATATACAATAACGATACACAATGTTTCATATGACCAGATCATACATACAGTTATACAATAATATTATCCCAATGAATTGTACACCCAGAGCTCTTGCGCACGCGTTCGTATACTTCGTTGTGCTGCATACATGTAAACACTCACGGTACCGTCGTCATCAAGTTCGCGAAAGTTCGATCTATTTGTAATGTTGTTCCTCCTTGTTGTGGGACCTCCTAGTGTTGTTATTTCTGTGGGACGGTTATCGCCGATAGTTGCTCCAACAGTTAGTTGTTACAGTTCTAGTTGTTACAGTACTAGTTGTTACAGTTCTAGTTGTTTTACAGTACTAGATGTTAGATAAACCATTATCTTTTATTTACGGCTGTATAGAAAACATACAGTGAATTTTATGAATACCAGTCCTAATTATATGTGAGAGTTATGTAGCATATATCAAATAACTCATTTTAAAACATTACTCAATTTATATTGAACAAACACAATTAATGATAATAAGTTATGAAACACACAAGACTAGATAACTTATGATCCTAGTAAATTAACTATCACTGGTTGAATTGTGTATCATATAAAATGCATTACACAATGATTATGAATAAACAATGTTGAGGAACCTTACATGTTGTGTATCATCAAAATGCATTACACAGTTATAAATAAACAATGTTGAGGAACCAACCTTTCATGTTGTGTATCATAAAAATGCATTACACAGTTATAAACCAACATTGGTTAATGAATTTTGAGTATCATTATGCATTACATACAGTAGTTACAAATAAACACTGGTTGATGCAACTCTGGTTGTGTATCATTAAAATGCATTACACAATTAAAAACAACGTACATAATTGAAAACACAAATCATATTTTGTTTCTTATCAAAATTGATATTGCATTAAATAAACAAATCTTTGTTTCTTCCAATGTACAAAAACAACATAATTGAAAACACAAATCAAGTTTTGTTTCATATCAAAATTGTTATCACATTGAATACAAAATCTCTGCTTCATTGAGTACAAAATATTATACAATAAGAATTTACTTACACATGAATCCTTTGTAAATAAACTTTACATTAATCTCTCTGGCAGTGGCATATAAACACAAACTCCAGACTAAATCACCATAGATTTATTTAGTTGCATTCTCTCATCTGTAACATTGTTTCACCATGAATTAATCTGCATTATTAATTTCCAGCAGTGTAGTCACAGAGTGAGGAACTACCAAAACCTTATAGGTCTTAACCCCTTGATGGTCAGAAGATGACTGCACCAAATATCATGTCATAAGAATAAAAAATGATATCATAGCCATATTGCGATTGGCTGAAACTCAAATATAAATAAGCTATGATTGGATAAACTAGAGTTACTTAAAAACAAATTGGTAGAGTTAACACATCACAATAATGTTGACTGTTTAGCGTGCATGGTTGGTTATAAGATCTACCCTTGAAGTCCTTAAAATAGATCAGTATAGGACACTACACATGTTTAACCTTTTATATGCGACACACTATTGTTATAGTAGACCAAAAATATGGGTGCTTTTTCCTTACCTTGACAGGTTGTGATTTTCTGGCTAGTAATTCTTCCGGTAGCTTTGATAATAGTCATGAAATTCACCAAGGGTTTGATCTATCTATAGAGGGCGCTATTTAAAGTGCTAGTAATGCCAAACGGCTGTAGATGATATTTCAGTGATGCGGTCCCGTATTACCTTACGGTCCCGTATTACCCACACCAACCCTAGGCCTTAGTACAATTGTCTGAATGGGTAAGTGAGCTGCGCACCCCTTTCAAAGCTGGAATTACCAAATTCAGTTCAGTTCTGTACCCCGTAGCCCACCTTTTTGAGACCATGGGCGTTGTTTTTTACTTTTAAATGGGCAAAACTCTGGGGGGGATATCGCGAACATTTTCGTTCCAGAGCACCAATTGTTTAAGACCTATACTGTTTCGTGAAAATCTGTTAAAAAACCTTATCAAATTCTCTCAGATCAATCTGTACTTTGTAGCACCCTTTTTTTGAGACCCCCACCCCCTCTTTGGAATGTTTTTAGCGATTACTTTTTGTTAGATAAAGCTAACACGAAATCAAGATAATGCGACAACAACAGTATTGATGGAGTGTTAAGACGCCTTAATTTAAAGCCAGTAACACTTAAAGGGGCATTAAGAGATGTGATGAAGGCAGCGCCCTCAATTACAAAAAAAATATATAATAAAAACTGGGATTTGTATATATTTACAATTGTATTACATGCATGAACTTACACCTATAAGGGTTAAGAAAAATCAGCCCTCTTTGTACAACAAAACGTCGATTCAAAAATGCTAATCGGGCCCGATCAGCATTTTACATGGTTAAGGGTGGCATCCCAACATATTTAACACATTGTTTTACTCAAGTTTTGCTGGGAAGTAAATTGATTAAAATTTAAAAAAAAAATCAACATGACATTGTGTCCATTTAAAGCCAATAGCGGCTTGGTAGCCTATTCATAAGTTCCGTGAGATTATCGATCAACTTCGGTCATTATCTTCGTCCAAATGTGCACTTATGTGCTTTTCGAATAGATGACATGCACAAAATGCGCCCAACATCGAGGAAAGCAATGGTATTGCATGCGTTGTATTATAATAGGCCTATAAGTTGGGCGAATGGATGGGGTGGGTTCGTTATTCCGAAGGGTCGTTATTCCGAAGGGTCGTTATTCCGAAGGGTCATTATTCCGAAGGGTCGTTATTCCGAAATAACTGTAAGGGTCATTATTCCGAAGGGTCATTATTCCGAAGGGTCGTTATTCCGAAAATACAATAAGGGTCGTTATTCCGAAGGGTCATTATTCCGAAATAACTGCAAGGGTCGTTATTCCGAAGGTCGTAATTCCGAAAATAACATAAGGGTCGTAATTCCGAAAATAACATAAGGGTCGTAATTCCGAAGATACAATGAGGGTCGTTATTCCGAAGGGTCATTATTCCGACCCTTATTTTATATTCAGAATAACGACCCTTATTTTACTTTCGGAATTACGACCCTTATTTAATATTCGGAATAACGACCCTTATTTTATATTCGGAATTACGACCCTTATTTTATATTCGGAATAACGACCCTTATTCTATATTCGGAATAACGACCCTTATTTTATTTTCGGAATAACGACCCTTATTTTATTTTCGGAATAACGACCCTTATTTTATTTTCGGAATAACGATCCTTATTTTATTTTCGGAATTACGACCCTTTGGAATAATTACCATCATTGAATTTTTGGAATTACGACCCTTATTTTATTTTCGGAATTACGACCCTTATTTAATATTCGGAATAACGACCCTTATTTTATATTCGGAATAACGACCCTTATTTTACTTTCGGAATTACGACCCTTATTTAATATTCGGAATAACGACCCTTATTTTATATTCGGAATTACGACCCTTATTTTATATTCGGAATAACGACCCTTATTCTATATTCGGAATAAAGACCCTTATTTTATATTCGGAATAACGACCCTTATTTTACTTTCGGAATTACGACAATTATTTAATATTCGGAATAACGACCCTTATTTTATATTCGGAATTACGACCCTTATTTTATATTCGGAATAACGACCCTTATTCTATATTCGGAATAAAGACCCTTATTTTATTTTCGGAATAACGACCCTTATTTTGTTTCTCGGAATAACGACCCTTATTTTATTTTCGGAATAACGACCCTTATTTTATTTTCGGAATAACGATCCTTATTTTATTTTCGGAATTACGACCCTTCGGAATAATAACCCTCATTGTATTTTCGGAATTACGACCCTTATTTTATTTTCGGAATAAAGACCCTTATTTTATTTTCGGAATAACGACCCTTATTTTATTTTCGGAATAACGACCCTTTTTTATTTTCGGAATAACGACCCTTATTTTATTTTCGGAATACCGATCCTTATTTTATTTTCGGAATTACGACCCTTCGGAATAATTACCCTCATTGTATTTTAGGAATTACGACCCTTATTTTATTTTCGGAATAACGACCCTTATTTTATATTCGGAATTACGACCCTTATTTTATATTCACAGAATAACGACCCTTATTCTATATTCGGAATAACGACCCTTATTTTACTTTCGGAATTACGACCCTTATTTAATATTCGGAATAACAACCCTTATTTTATATTCGGAATAACGACCCTTATTTTACTTTCGGAATTACGACCCTTATTTAATATTCGGAATAACGACCCTTATTTTATATTCGGAATTACGACCCTTATTTTATATTCGGAATAACGACCCTTATTCTATATTCGGAATAACGACCCTTATTTTATTTTCGGAATAACGACCCTTATTTTATTTTCGGAATAACGATCCTTATTTTATTTTCGGAATTACGACCCTTCGGAATAATTACCATCATTGTATTTTCGGAATTACGAACCTTATTTTATTTTCGGAATTACGACCCTTATTTTATTTTCGGAATTACGACCCTTCGGAATATTGACCCTCATTGTATTTTCGGATTAACGACCCTTCGGAATAAAAACCCTCCTGCTTATTTCGGAATAACGACCCTTGGATTTAATTCGGAATAATGACCCTTCGGAATAACGACCCTCATTTTATTTTCGGAATAACGACCCTTATTGCCAATTCGGAATAATGACCCTTCGGAATAACGACCCTTACAGTTATTTCGGAATAATGACCCTTAGGAATAACGACTCTTGTTGTATATTCGGAATAACGACCATTCGGAATAACGATCCTCCTGCTTATTTCGGAATAACGACCCTTATTTTATATTCGGAATTACGACCCTTATTTTATATTCGGAATAACGACCCTCATTTTATTTTCGGAATAACGACCCTTATTGCCAATTCGAAATTACGACCCTTCAGAATAACTACCCTTACAGTTATTTCGGAATAATGACCCTTCGGAATAACGAGTAGTCCCCGAATGGATATGTATTTAACTAGAAGCTGCGTCGGCATTAAATGAGGCAAATAAAAAGAGATACATGTTTAGCGTCTCCTCACGCTTCCTTTTTTTTTGGGGGGGGGGGGGGGGTCTACTAGTTTGTATTTTATTATTTCAGTCATAATTTTGATGTTCAGGTATTTCAGAGTTTAAGATGTTTGTAATAACAGCTCTGTTTATCTCTCAAGCATTTTAGACAAGTTTTGTGGTGACTAACCCTTCATGTGTATGAAATAAAAACAATTAAAAAAGGCCTCCTCCTTTTTCAGGTTCACAAAGTTTGTCGCTAATGGGGACGATTTTGCTTTAAAATGTCCAAAAATAAAAATAAATAAAAAGGGCCTCCTCCTTCCTTTTTTGAAGACAAAGGTTAATGAATTACTTCTTACTTATGGCTATGTGTTTTGAACTCGCCACCCTTCTCGTTGCATGTCCAGATTTGTACATTTTACACCATCTGAGATTCGAATTAGCATATCGCAATAACTACTTGTTCTACCCCATAAAAAGTATATATTTTCTGAACGGTAATCTCACAAGGAATCTAAATATGCGATTGGAATTTGCATAAGACCTAATGGTAACATGTTGTGATTAAGAATGTTCAAAAAATATCGATTTTTTTCATATTTTGATTAAAGCTCAATATTTTTTTTATTCCTATCCCAATCATCATTTAACTGTGCATATTAGTTCCTCATGCAATTTACCCATCAGAACATAATGGTTGTCAAGTGTAACTTGTTGAAATATACTATATCGGGAAGTAAATGAGCACAAACGTTAACATTTCAAATTTATTAAAGTTTACACATATATTTTTTTGGCTATTCACCCTATCCTATTTTAAGCAAGATTTCTGAATTCCCCTATTCGAGAGCTTTCCAAAAATGTATAATTTTGCTATAATCGGTTGAATAATTTTGTTGTTATAGTCATGTATGCAAAACCGATGAATTAGGGCAAGTTTACTGTGTAGTGAATAGGGAAAAAGTCAAAGACAATGCAATCGATTCGTGATTACAACTGTTACGTAAGAGTTGACACGTTTGTTGAAACAGAAACTTATAGAATATAAAACAATCGATAAAATGAGAGCAAAATCATGGTTGTACCATACAAAAATGAGGAGTTATTGTAATTTGAACGTAGAATTGGGAACATTTTATATATTCCCCATAGAGATTGTACACGACGCCACCGCCACCGCCGCCACCGCCACCGCCGCCACCCCTGACTTTCGAAGTATAATCAATCATATCTCAGCCAAACAGTTATAGAAATACCTGATTTATTCACACGGTGTAGCTAGATAAATAAGCTTTCAAATGACACCTAAACCATAGCTCTACCACATATAGTTGTTGAGTTAATAGAGAGAGATGGATGATTCGTCACCAAAAATGCAACGCCGCCACCCTTTTTGGGTGGTCAGTTCAAAACACATGGCCTTATGGAAAAACACCCGTGGTTGAGCGAATATCATTGTAATGTGTAATCAATTCATGATCATTCAGCCATGTAAATCCCCTGCTTGGCTCAGATATTAGCACAGTGAAATTTGACAGTGGCAGTTTTTGTCTTCCATTTGAGCTCATTCAGCCATGAAGTTATAGACATCTTTCATTTTCAAACAACACGTAGGAAACAGTCGTAGGATTATTTCTAACTAAGTTTGATTGGTTAAATGTTTTACCTTACGATGTTATGACGACATTTTGAGAGGGGGGTTTACTTTTGGTGTTGTGTTTAGTAGAAATAAATAATGTATACGTTTAAGTTTATTTACAAATATAGTGAGGTCAAATATTAAACAGTACGAAGTATGCAGACTTTTTTATGATTATTACAAATTTCACCCCATGCAAAAACTACAGCACTCTTATCTTGGTTAAAGGGGCACTAAGAGATGTGTTGGGGGATGCGCCCTCAATTATGATCAAAACTGGGATTAATATATTTTTAATTGTATTACATGTATGAACTTACACCTATAAGTATTAAGAAAAATCAGCCCTCTATGTACAGGAAAACGTCGATTCAAAAAATGCTCGTCCCGCGGGACGAGCATTTTACGTCCCACAGTATCCCCCTGCAGTACGCGTGATACATAACGTGATCCATATTTGCATAGAGGGCGTTTTTCAATAAATAGCGATGATATTGTTTTAATCAAGTTTTGCTGTGTTTTTGCTAGTAGAAGCAACAGCAATGACCATTTTTAATGTTCATCTTGAATTCTGAAGTAAATTTTTAAACATTTAAAATGTTCAACACCTTTTAATGTGCCTTTAAATCGCTACCTTCGTTTTCACTTTACCATGTTTACATAACCCACTTCTACGTAAATGCGCCAATTAATAATGTGATTAGCTTTGTGAATGTGTCAAGTCCATCAATTCAATGTTTTAATAACCATGTTTATGCAACAATTCATACCCCTGTAACCTTAATATTTTAATGAGTACTTTGTGACTTATCTCATTTTATCAGTTCCAAAAATTCATGAATTTGAAGAAGTCCACAGTTGTATGGGTAAACGTCGGAGGTATTTACAAGTAGGGTGGGCGGGGTGATGGCGTGTGTTCCGGCGGGGATGCAAATATAATTAAATTCCAGTCAATTTGACATTCATTCAGAAAAGTATGACTAATTGAAGTCATTATCTAGTTTATTTTTATTTTTATTTTTTTTTAAAGAAAAGAACCGTATACTGGTGTTCCTGCCCCAAAAAGTTAATTTGAAAAAATATTATGTTTGATCAATGATTTTCTTTTCGAGATATCGACTATTATGTAAATTGTATTCCATAGAGCTCTGTATAAAAGTACATCTTCTCCACCCCACTGTCTTTTATTACAAGATTGTGCGACATTGGCGCTTCTCGGACACGTGCCATAGACATAAATGATTGCTTTAAACGATTTAAAGTTTAACATGTATATTTATCGAAATGACCAAAATATGAGGTCTAATTTTCGCTAGTAGGAACAAAATTCGGATTTTTTTTTTTTTTTTTAATATCAAAAATATAAACGTTTTACGCTATAATGAGAAGAAAAAAAAGATTTTGAATGTAAGTTTTGCACACTTCCGTAAACCCGGTCTATTCGCCGCCGCCGCCGCGTAGAATTGACAGAAATAATATTTTCAACAGATTTTTAATTTAAGTTCTGCTAATTTCTGCACCCCCCCCCCCCCCCCCAAGGGGCGTCGAAATTTGCTTATTTTATCACAGACAAAATCAATACTTTAAATGAATCGGGTTTGCGTGTACTGAATCTGATATGCACGGGAGGGATGGGTGGGTGTGTGTGTGAGGTGGGTGCCTTATCTTTTGAACGGATATACAAAAATTAACTTCAAACCTTCAGCGATAGGTAGGCCATGGTCAAAAAGTGTGGCTACTTTTGGGAGTCTAATTTGCATAGGTCATATGAGGTCAAATGTCATCCATAGGTCAGATCGTAAAGGTTGCCCGATTGACGTCAAACGTGGAGAAAAGAAACATGAATGCCGGATGAATAGTTTGGGGTCTAATTTGCGTAGGTCAGGCAAAAAAAAAATTGTTATGCTGTCCTCCACAGCTTTCAGAGAGGAGGGGCGGGCGGGCGGATTTTTAAAATTAAAAAAATAATAATTTTACCAGCAGAAGCTCAAAGTTCAGCCAACAAGAAGTTAAAATCACTCTTAAGAGTCGTACATATATGTTATAAATACTTAATTTAGTATTCACTGCCATTTAAACTGTTAACAAAAAATCTGAAAAAAAATCTGGAAAAAAAAACTGGAAAAAAAAAACCGAAAAAAAAAAAAATCCGAAAAAAATCAAAATAAATCTGATTTAAAAAATAAAAAAATCTGAGAAAAAAAGAAAAAGGAGCGGCCCTAAAATGACGAGCGGGCGGTCGAGGACAACATAACATTTATTTTGTTTGCCTCATCTGGGGACTAATGGGTCATCCAGGGGTAAAATCATAAAAGTTGCTCGATTGACTTCAAACTTGGAGACAAGAAACATGAACAAAGGGCGAACATGTCGAAAATAAATTAGAGGCCATCCGAGGTAAACGATCATTAGAGGTCATCCAAGGTCAAATGTCACCTTGGGGTTAAATCGTGCAATGAACACCAGGGGAACGTGTCAAAAATCAATTATAGGTCATCCGAGGTTATTTGAGGTCAAAGGTCATTCAGAGTTCAAATCGTAAAAGTTCCCCGATTGACGTCAAACTTGGAGAAAAGAAACATGAACACCGGGTTAACATGTCTCAAATTAATTAGAGGTCAATATAGGTCATCCTAGGTCAAAGGTCTACAGGGGTTTAAATCGTGCAATGAACACCGGGGAACATGTCCACAATTATTTTAGGTCATCTGAGGTCAAAGGTCAAATCGTAAAAGTTGCCCGATTTACGTCAAACTTGGAGAAAAGAAACCGGGGAACATGTCTGAAATGAATTAGAGGTCATCAGAGGTCAACGATCATTAGAGGTAATCCAAGGTTAACAATGGTATAAATCGTGCAATGAACACCGGGGAACATGTCAAAAATAATTAGAGGTCATATGAGGTCAAAGGTCATTAAAGTTGCATGATTGACGTCAAACTTAAACGGGGGGGGGGGGCATGACCCCTATGTGATCTCCCAGCCAGGGGGATTCGCAAGTCTTGACATGCAGTATTTTTTGAAACTTCTCACAAACACATGACATCGGCTACAACACCTAACCATACGCCAAAATACTGCATTCCATTACAATATCATTCATTATTCTACCCCTAATACTCTGACATCAACCAAATCTATTCATTAACTTACAGGACCCAGTCAGGTTTTGTTCAAAATCTAAAACCATAAACCCCGGGAACCGCCAAAGCCGAGAACCGCTCTAGTTTTTAGTGTTAATAACATCTCTCCTTCTCCCTAACAACTTCTGCATACATGTACATGTGTTTTTTACATGTGAAAATGTATATAGTAGGAACCCCAGAGCTCTAATTTTGGCTTTAAATAAAACGGTTGGACCCCTGACCTGCAAACATACTCCAAAAGGAATACTTTTTATGATATATTCATATTTTGTCTTCAAGAATAAATTGTCCTGCTCTTATGATTCTCTTGCGAATTCATGTTATTGGCAATACCTGTATCCCCCTATATATTCACATGTGAACAAATGACATAAACCAGCTCGTGTGTTAGGGGTAGCGGTAGTATCATCGCCATAAAAAGTTGAAATAAACTATACATCATTCCTATGGGTAAGAACTGCTTTACAAGTTGAGACAGTTATCTATAGTTATGATGTCAATGCTACAGGTAACATAGCTATATAGAACATTGAAAAAAGTCAGAAAAGGGTCAAAAATACTTATTTTCTAACTTTTTCAAATTTTCCATAACATTTTGAACCGATATCATGGATATGAATGACATCAAAATGGAAAAAGCTAATACAATGTGTTAAGCAGTTCTCTCTTTAAATTCATAACATGGTTTCATGTAGCTTTTAGATTTCCTTTCAGTGTTATGGTCAGTATACTACTCAAACCCTTACGAACGAGAGGAGAGGTACTACAACTTCTTTTCTGCTATGTGAATACATGGGCAATATGATTATCGCCATAGCATAATTTCGCAAGAGAATCTTTAGAGCAGGACTCTTTATTCTTGTAGATAAAATATGTATCTGTTATAAAAATGTAAATTTAAGAGTATGTTCAGAGGTCAGGGGTCAACTCCTAAATTTGAGGCCAAGGGCTCCTACTAATAATACATGTAGGCCTAACATCGGTCATGTCGGTAATATTACTATACTAAGTAGAAACCCGTTTGAAATCAATATATTCACACAACAACCATATGTTAATGCATTTTGCATTTATATATTGTACTCACTTTAAATCGTAAATAATGAAGTTCATCATCTTTCAATCGGTCTAAATTTGAATTGATTCCACAGAGTGACAGGTCTACGATTACCATTATTATATGCAATGCAATGCCATACCCTAATACAAGGTATGTGAGGTATATCCCTATGCGTCAGTGGTCTTACTAACTTATTTCAAAAGGAACAAAATGTACACTTGGTAAAAGTATATATAGACATTAAGTGAAATTCAACTCGATACCATGATCAAGAAGTTGATCTAAATGTATTAATTACAGACAATCAACACAATGTAATGTTATAATAGTAATAGTAACCAAATTGTTACCACGTCTATTGAAGGCCTTTAGGCCTATTATATTTTGATTCTCAGCTATTCCCTTTTGTTAAGAGATCCCTCAGATTACTTGATTACTTGTTTAACTATTACTCAGTGGCGTAGCTGGATTTTTCATATGGGAATAGGGGGCAAGGAATGAAAGTGAACCGACAAGATTATTTCGACCCAAAAAAAATGTGTGCATAGCGCTCAAACATTTGCGATTTTACACTTATTTTTGCTATGAATGAGGTACTACTTTTCGGCTTTAAAGAAGCTTCTATACTAAAACATTTTCCATTTTGGGTACACCTGAGCACGTAACATGCGATTTTTCTCCATACATTTGACCCTTGTATTTCAATAATTCCTCTTGTCAAATGAACCGACAGTGCCAATCTCAACCGACACATCAGTCAATACTGGGGGGGGGGGGGGGGGGGGGGGGAGGAGAATCGACCCACCCCTTCAGGCTACGCCACTCTATTGGT
Organism: Ophiura sarsii; assembly: GCA_035610835.1. NCBI lineage: Eukaryota > Metazoa > Echinodermata > Ophiuroidea > Amphilepidida > Ophiuridae > Ophiura > Ophiura sarsii. The sequence goes on from CM069449.1 coordinate 22,981,733, forward strand.
ATACCTTGATGTTCAAAGTTGATAAATTGGTAACTTTGAATGACATTTCTATAATCATATGTATGGAATATACTGTTGGTTCTATAAAATGTTAATTTATAAATTCTATTTAGATCTAAAATAATGATATTTTATTAAAATAATATTGAAATAGTGATATTTTTAATAACACATTGTATGTTTGTTCAAACTTATTGTATATCCATGTATAATTACTCATTTTAGTATGCCAATACTGCATGCAGTATGCAATTAAGACAATTCTGCCCTCTTTTAGCAGACTTAAGAAATTCCCCATTCAATCATACAGGGTTTTTAGTCAAACTTTGGGATGGAATTACTCATTAACGTGCAACCTGCGAATGTGAGATAAGGTGAATTTGTCTTTAGGGATGTAGTTGCCATCATTTGGTACTAATTGCATGTTCTGCACAGAGATGGATATTCAAGAATCACTTTCCAGAGCAGTTAGCAGCCCTGGTAATATAGTCTACAAGCGCTCTGGCACCTCCTTCCACCCACTCCCTGTACTGAAAGTCCTACTGCTTAATTTAAATATGAAGCTTAACCAGGGTAATGTATATATTGTAATTTGTTCTCAGTATTAAGTAATATTAGGGAAACTACACATGTCCAATGCCGTGTTCCTCTAAGAATGTATGCATCAGTATCTTCAACTACTTAACTGATGAAGAATTACTTTATCCTAATTTTGAACTATGTTGCTGTTACTTTAATATATGTATCAAGGCATCACAACTGCTTTTTTTTCTTCTTCTTTTTCTGTTACTATCCACTTCAACTGCTCGACTGATGAAGAGGCTCTGGGTTTATGAATCTGAGCTATTTGTGCTACTCTATTGTCTTTAGCTCTTCTTGAGGTGTTATTTTATTTACCAAGTATTATGTGATTCTGCTGAAGGTATTGGCCATATGCTTCATTTAATTGATCATTCATTTCTTGCTGCTGACCTATTGAAGTTACCCTTGAACTACAAGACATCAAGGGTGTAAAAGACAACACCCAACCAAAGTTCACTTTAGCCCAACAACACCAAACTCTATTTTCGGTCGTCACGTCTTGATGACTGACAATGCTTCCATTTAGAGTTTTGGGTTGGCCATCACCACTTGTCACATTACAACGCATTTTGTAATTTATGTTGAGATACAATTTATAAGCTATTGATAATATTAAATAATGAGAGTTTTAAACCCCATGCTTTATAATCCTGACCATCACCTTAGTATAATCTAATATAATATTCCCTTTCACATTTAATGGAACCACCATATTCATCCCGGCGTACCTCGCTCTATTTGACTTTGTACGGTGTATCCTACGTCCGCATATTTTGTTTTGCGTTGGGGAAAACGGACTAAAGCCTACAAATCATTGCAATGTGCTGATATAGGCTTGTATTATTGATATTCAGTGATGGAATACCCAACTGCATAGTCCCTCTTTTGAAGGACTCTGAGGTGAAGGACTCGGACTAAGCACCAAGAACCATACCCGCGTGTCGTCCGAGCCTAGTTATGTATGCCGTAATTAAATACCTAATAATTAGTCATCCTATTCTTATCATCATTAGTTCAGAAACACTCGCACCAATCATCACGTAGCCTTGACCAGGCTTCTAAAATTATTTAAAATGACGCAGTCCGTAACCATCTGGCGCTGACACTGTAACACGGAAATCCCACCCAAAAATCCCCCCTTCTCTATTAAGCTGAACACAGCGTGCTAAGACAAGTGACATAGGATTAACGAACTGAGAGCTATGCTAACACGAAGCCTTGCACATTCTGCAATGCCAATCTAATGTTTCACCTTATAAAAGCGATGGAAATCCAATGGTTTTTCGTGGGGGGGCAATATTCCCAAATATGGCGAATATGTATTATTCATAAGGTATAACATCCAATCAGAAAAGACAAGCAGCCTTTGACCGGTAAACCTCGTAAATATTCATTAAATTGCGCTATTACGACACTAGTGGAGGCGGGTCAACATGTTTATGCAATTAGCATAAATTACTTCACCAGTCATAGCAAGCGGCCTCAGTCGAACTTTGTTCTCCCGCGATGGTACTCAATGGCGATCACTCCCCAGTTTTAACACCGGGCTTCGCCCGGCGTGTTCAGTGAGTAATTGGTGGGCCAGTGAAGGAGGCAGCAGTTTGGATGCTAGTTTATCGCACTAAATAAATAAGCTTGTAGGACTTGTTATTATTTATTAATATCAGTATGCACAAGGAGTTTGGTATATAATACTAGCCCGGACTACTACAACCCGATACAAATTTTAGAAAGCCTGATCAAGGCTAATCATCACGAATACCACTGAACCGTATCGAAACATGCTGTTGAAAATATCTATAACCACTTAGAAGCCCCAATACACCACCAGCGTAAGGAACATATAAACCCAATAAACACTATCCATTCGCAAAACAAGGCTATTTACGACGTAAACAATCCATCAAAACAGAATCTTTCATTGGAAATTCACGGCTTTCGAGTTTCGAGAGATCTCTCCCAAACATTTGAACCCTAACACAACAGACGCAAAGTGAATTAGGAATGAAATGCAAAGAAGAGAAACGACAGTGGAAGGTTCGGCCAACATATCGCACCTTTGTATAACATTTGTAATGTAACTATCCTCTGAACACATCATGCACTCTGAATCAATTCCATTATCCTAGGAGGCCTAACTACAAATTAGCATCAACCTTCCTCCATAAATGCAAAGTTCAACAATGCGTCACCATGTTGACACCGCTCATCCGTGTTCCTATATAAAGTTCCATGCAAAACAATTTCCATGACCAGAACCCAAAATACATATTAGGACTGGTGTCTCAGACTGCTCTGACTCGGTCTCAGACTCAGATGGTTCTACCCTAGTCTCGGTCTCGAGAGGCAAGGACTCGGTCTCGGACTCATACTCGACTCCAACACTGTTAATTTTGTAATGATTTGTATTTAAAATGTATAATTTGTATGGCTTGAAAATTCAGTTATTAATATTTACAATCCAAAATTGCTCCGTATCTGCAACATTATATTTAATGACTTAAAAAGACACAATTAAGCTCTGCGTCAAAATGTAAGCAAATATAATTACACACATTTTATTTTATATTGATTTTTCAAATAGTAGATAGCAAAAAGTGTCTACAATTACCTTTACAATTGAATGTATGGGGAAGTTTGTAATTATGGAATAGTGTAAAAACCTGACCACAAAACTTATTGTAATATTCCAGATGATAACATTGTGTAAAAAGGCAACGTAGTGTGATGTAACCTGGTTCAATCTACCGTTCTCTAAGAACATATCTAACACCGTTGGAAAGGAATTCTTTAATCTTCTAGACCCCACTTCTCAAAAGGTTATCAATTTTCCGAGATATTCAAACGAAACACTGTGAAATCGAGTTACTCATGCACCGAAAATGTAAATACCATCATCAGTGCGCATATCATGAAGATTTTGAAACCTCCAGCTACGGACACAAATGATCGCTTCTGCAGTTGCCAAAAAATGCAAAGTATTTCTGCCCCCCCTGGATAATAATTGCCTTGTGAAAATCATTGTGTATAAAGCTACTGTCCCTCCAGCATCATCACTGGTTATGCAGTGCATCGGACGTTGTAGCACCACCTTCAAAGAAAGGCTAGGCAACCACACACAGTCTTTCAAAAATGAGTCAAAATCTCTTGCATTCGAACTGTCAACATTCATATGGAATCTAAACGCAGACACGAATTGTCCGGCATCAAATGGTCCCTCGTCCAACACGCGACTTCGTATAACCCGGCCTCAAAACGCTGCAACCTATGTACCGCGGAGAAGTTCTACATCATGACTGCGCCCAGGCTACATACTTTAAACAAGCGTTCGGAACTACATACATTTGCAGACACAAATGGAAACATAAACTCAATGTTTATGAAATAACGTAACTTTTTTTTCTGGATGGCCCTAATATTTTCCATGTCCACCAGCTCATCCACCTAGTGACTCTTGTTTCCATCTTTATATTCTTTCATGTTCAGTGGTGACTGATTAGGGATTACCTAATCCAGGGATTAACTTTCACCATTACAACGCATTACGGATTATCCAATATTGGTGATTAACTTTCATATTCACACCTATTATAGATTTTGTTATTAACACTTGCATGTGTCAATAATTGTTACGCTGTATTTTGACTATATTTTATAATTATATATGCACCAGTCTGATGATTGCCGCCTACCTGTGTGGTTGGTGGGCATACAACTGCCAGTTACCATGAATATATATTTATGTGTCAACAATTTACGCCCTTCTTAGGAATTGAGCACTTTTGATACGGGCAGTGCATCATTTGATAATAATTAGTAATACACCAGATAAATAGATAAATATCATTCCCGAGAGTCTCGTTCAGTCATCCATGAAATCCTTTTCGTTACACCTTGACGTGGTGGATCCGGTATTAAAATTGACAACCAATAGACTCTAACAGTAATTGTGTGGAAAGAAACTGTATCTGAAGATCAATCCAATTCTCCAGACTAAAACCCATAGAAACAAAACTCCATTCATGGAATAAGAAGAACAGTATTTTAATACTATGGCTATACAGTCATCAAAAAAAGTAACTATACAGGTAATAAATGTGCTTTTAACTCTAAAAATATTTATCATACCTAGAAATATTAAATCATAAAGTTTTTGAGAAATTTATCTTCTTTAATATGAGATATTGCACGCTAGGATCGGTTGAATATTTAAGAAGCGACAATCCAAAATGTAAGGTAAAGTCACAATTTCAAATTCACATTTTACATTTCAACACGTGGGAGAGAGTAACAGGTAGCGTGTGTGTGGCGTATTGATCCATCGGAACAATACGGCTGACTGTCCAACCTGCGCATGCATCCCCGAATTGCACTACCGGTAATCGATAAGGTACCCGTAGATTGGTCCGCGTATAGAAAATAAAAATGTGAAAATGAAAATCGAACTTCTCCTTACATTTTTGAGTGCCACTCCCTCAATAATTACCCGATCCTAGCATGCAATATCTCATATTAAGGAAGACAAATTTTCCAACAACTTAATTTAATATTTTTAGGTAGGATATATATTTTAAGAGTTAGAAGCCCATTTATTACCTGTATAGTTACTTTTTGTTGATGACTGTAGTATGCACCTGTTGCTGATGCCGCTTCCCTGGAAAACATTATTTAATATCTAAATTAAATACGAGGTACGTACCAGATTTTGATAGCTTCTCAGCACAAAGATTACTACAACTGTTGTACTAATAATATTATAAAGAAATGCGATCTATATTAGTACTTTATATTGAACATATGAGAGCACTGTGAAAAAGAATAGTAATACGAATTTGAAAAATAATTACTACAACTATTTAATATACAACAAAATCCCAAGAAATGTATAACTGGCAGAGTGAAGTCATAATTCTCGAAATATATCGAAATACAGACGAGATATTTAGAGATTAAATTCAATATTGCTGGCTAAAAAGATCTTGTTTTATTATAATACTGGATCCTTGTAATTGTACCATTGTTATAAGGAATACAAAATATCATACATAAACGAGTGACACCTCTTCTGTTAGCCATCCCGTCACTGCTTCTGTTAGCCATCCCGTCACTGCTTCTGATAGCCATCCGGGCACCGCTTATCGTCATCCCTGGATCAATCAATCAATCAATCAATCAATCAATCAATCAATCAATCAATCAATCAATCAATCAATCAATCAATCAATCAATCAATCAATCTTATCGTCATCCCTGGACCAATCAATCAATCAATCAATCAATCAATCAATCAATCAATCAATCAATCAATCAGTCAATCAGTCAATCAGTCAATCAGTCAATCAGTCAAATTAGTCAAATTAACTGAAATTCCAATAAATACTGAAATTCCAATAAATGAACTGGAATTCCAATAAATTAACTAAAATTCCAATAAATTAACTCAAATTCGAATAAATTAACTTAAATTACAATAAATTAACTTAAATTACAATAAATTAACTTAAATTACAATTAACCCAAATAACCTGAATTGACCCAATTGAACATGTTTGAATACAAATTTTTTTGACAATTTAAACCAGAAATAAGGAAAAATTATCAACCCATCACATCACACTGTAAGGTGCCATACAACACATATCATTCCTACTACGGTGCCCTTTGTCACCCAGGAAACCCCTCAAAGACACTGCCACAACATAAAGCAACATGTTTGAAATATGGACACTGCCACCGCCCCCCCCCCCCCCCCCCACCCCCACCAACCCCAACCCCAAACCCAACACCCGACCTGACCTTTTGGTCTATATATGATTATCTAGCTATGGACCGGACCAAGCAACGAACGGAACCCATTCCATTGGACTTCATACAGTCCCCCAATAGTTCAACCCCTTAGCTAACCCCTCACAACCACCATTCATCCCCACGAACCTGCAGGATACCATAAGGTTGTCTTTCAACAATCTTATCTTAAATACAGCACCTTAGATATCCCATCCCCTAGTAAGTTGTGTAATTGAGAAGGGGTGAAGGGACCAAAAGCACAATAATTGCAGGTACCAACATGCTGTACTCTGTACAACATGCATTGTTCAAAAAGTTGCACCAAAAATGTACCCCCAAAAGATAGATTTTTTTAAATGTTGACCAAACCAATAGAAGATAGCTACTGGATGGCCTAAACTTTGATAAAACTTCATCATGATATTTCACACAGATTAAAATACACCTCTACTGCTGTTAACACAACCATTAGGAAGGCTAGCCAATCAATATGCAAATATCCATGGCCCATATTCACCTATTCAAATGTGGCTCCACCAACACAAAGTCATGTCAATCATCACAAGAGGGGGTACTTGTAACTTAACAGCCATTACTAGCCTTTGCCAAGGACAGGTTGTGTATCATTGGCCTTGATCTAAATCCAGGTTAAAATGTAGGGTCCATTCTAACTGTTATTAACCATAACTCTAGATCACCACACGGCAACAGATTTCTTTTCCGACCCCCAAAATTCACCAGAAAGGTCACCCCGATCCCCCCGGGATTTGAACCACGGACCTCCAGCACCAGGGCCCAGATCCTAGCCACTACACCACGCCTGCCAGTCGACACTCGGCGAGTACACTACCGTCCAGAATTGATTGCGCACACCTTCGAGAGAACTTATTCTCCAAACAGTCTTGTAATTTTACCCATATCAAGGTCCAATCTTATTTATATAGGTGCCTGGATATCTTCTCATTCATAAATTCATCTTTCCTTGACCTTGTAGCCTACACATTTTTCAAAATAAATATATTTCCGAGGTCGCTATTTTCTCTATAGGGGAATCCCATGCAATTCTCGCCTCATTAATATTCATGAGCTCATTATCGCTGTTATAGCGCTATGGGATATCCTTGCTTGCGAAAATCATCTGCGACAAATCCATATTTTTACATTATTTTACAAAATGCAACCACGTAATATTATTATGACAGGAATCTGTAATGCTCATTAATACCTAAAACATGGTTCGTGTTTTGACAAGATTACTGGAATTTCCCCAAAAAACTGATATTTCGAGACAAAACTTTATTAAAGTTTTGGTTGTAGAATGATACCTGTCGCGTACTGGGAACCAGCAAAATGCTCGGACTGAAACTGGCAGCAGCAATTACAATTTTGCGTACAGGGTATTCTGTCATATTGCAATGTGTGCATAGAACATGGGTTATAAAAACATTAAACTGGTGGACATGAAGTGAACACAAAGCACACCATACATGTTGTATACACAATTGAGCGCATCTTGGTAAAATTGGATATATTTTAATCTTCGCATTTTTGAGTTAGAAAAATGCTCAAAGTTGTGACACCCCCTAGCGAGACGGCTTATCAGGTCCGTTTAGAGAACTTTTAGACTAGCCAAGCCTGACCTACGCTATTAGAAAATATTAATCACACAATAATAAGTTACGTTACCGCGTGATCCAACATACAATTATTTTGAATGGACTTGTTCGAATCCTTTGTTAGACTAGAATCGATCACCATTTTAGCGCATTCTTTTATGAATGAGAGTTGACCATTAAAATCATGTGAAATATAGCGATGTCGCCCAATTAAAACACATCTGGTAGTAAGTTCGGTTTAGTATGGTGGTATAGGCTGTTGGGCTATGTTCCTCGAATAACATAGCACAACTGATGGAAAAGATATCGACTGACCTTCGCAAAATTGTACATTACATTGTAATATGGAAAGCAAATCATTGTCGCGGTAATGTTAAAGCCTACCAGGGCCCTGTGCTGCCTCGTACGAAATACAGACAAACTTCGAGGTTCTCTGTCGTATATTGGATCACTGATTTTTAAACCAAAATATTAGATTGTCTTTTAAATCTCAGGTTTTTCTTGAAAATTCAAATTACCTCCTCAGAAAATTACCATGTTTTAGGCATTTATAAGGACTGCGCATCCTTATATAGAATATTGAATTTGTGAATATAACAATTAATCATTAAAAAAAAATGCATTTTTCAGAGAAGGTGTAGATGAGAGAAAATGTTCCCATAGCGCAATAATAGCGGTAATGAGCTCATGAATATTAATGAAGCAAATGTCTATGGGATTTTACTGTGTAGATTTGGACTTTGTCTCGATTTATTGAGTTTTGTATGCAATGTGATGACCGTAACATGCAACAATCATGAATTTATGAAGAAGAAACATCGTTACTAGCGAATATATTCAATAATATGTTCATAGAAGATGGATTTTCTAGGATATCATCACTGCGCAATCAATTCCGGGCGGTAGTGTATATTCGCCTCGTTATATAGCGTGGGTCCGTTTTGTAGCCCAAAAACTTGCATGCCGGGTTATAAAAACATATTTTTCGCACAGTTGCCGTATTATGATTTTTATGCATTGGTTGGTTGGTTGGTTGACTGGTTTGGTTGATTGATTGATTGATTGATTGATGGATGGATTGATATACTGACGATTGCTTGATGTGCTTGATTGATGTGCTTGATGTGCTTGATGTGCTTGATTGATTGCTTGATTGATTGATTGATTGATTGATGTGCTTGATGTGCTTGATTGATTGATTTATTGATTGATTGATTGATTGATTGATTGATTGATTGATTTGATTTGATTTGATTTGATTGATTTGATTGATTTGATTGATTTGATTGATTTGATTGATTTGATTGATTTGACTGATTTGTTGGTTGGTTGGTTAGTGGGCTGGTTTGGTTGGCTGGTTAGATCCCTCCAATAACTTTACTCCTGCTATTTGTTACCTTTGATTGATTGATTATGTGAGTGAGTGAGGGGGGAGTGGGGGAGTGAGCGAATGAGTGAATGATGGGGGGGGGGGGGGGTGAGTGAGTGAGTAAGTTAATGATTGAATGATTGGATGATTGCTTGGTTGGTTGGCTGGTTGATTGATTGACTGATTGACTGATGGTTTTGAATTAATTAAATAAATGAATAAATAAATTTATTAATTGCATAATTATTTGATTATTTACATTAATTATTTACATACTTAATTATTATTTAATTATTTGGATTAATTAGTTAAATGATTGAATTAATAAGTTAATTGATTGCATTAATGATTGATTGATTGATTGATTGATTGATTGATTGATTGATTGATTGATTGATTGATTGATTGATTGATTGATTGATTGATTGATTGATTGATTGATATGATTGGTTGATTGATTGATTGATTGATTGATTGGTTGGTTGGTTGATTGATTGATTGATTGATTGATTGATTGGTTGATTGATTGATTGATTGATTGATTGATTGATTGATTGATTGATTGATTGATTGATTGATTGATTGATTGATTGATTGATTGATTGGTTGATTGATGATTGTGAACATGTTTGAACATTAACACCGCGCTGAACGAATAGATATAAATAAATATATTAATTACATAGTTATTTGATTAATTACATTCATTATTTACATAATTAATTATTATTTAATTATTTGGATTAATTAGTTAAATGATTGAATTAATTAGTTAATTGATTGCATTAATTATTTAAATAATTAAATTAATTATTTATTTAAATACATTACTTATTTGATTAATTACAATATTTATTTACTTATTTTGCAGTAGCGTACATTGAGTGAAGCACATGCAACCATGAAAGCTTGCTAATTTTAGGCTCGATCATCGTTGTGCTGCGTGCGTGTTGTTCTTTCACTTATTACTACGACTACAGTCAATTAATTAAATAAATAATTCCATCGATTGATTATTTAAATATAAATTAATATTGCTTTACTGATGAGAAAGGGTTCGTATTATTACTCAATTAATCATTGATTAAAATTGCGGATTAATCATTTCATTAACTAACAATTATAATTGTTTACTTTATCATTTTATTCGACCAATCAATAATACACCCCCCCCCCCCACACACACACCCCCACACACACACACACACCCCCCCCCCCCCCCACACACACACACCTCATGATTATCCGGTTAGTCCATCGATTTAGGGAAATAAAACCATACGTTAGGCCTACAGTACTATATTCACACTCATTTGCAGTTTGGTAGACGTGATTTATAGATACGCCCCCTATCTGGGCAGCCGGGACTAAACCGTAACACTTGGTCAACCACTGTAGGCCTATACTACATGTTTACAATCATTCTCATCATGTATACTACGTGCTTTATTCCGTCAATGTATCACATGTTGTTGTTATCCGAAAGGAAAGTCATTTTAAAGTCTATATTTCCATTTGCTCTCCCATAATCATGAATGGGTGTGGCGACCCCGGTTAAAACCCCCGGCAGATCTCCTATACCGTCACTGGATTTTCATTAGCGCATGCATGCCCCGTGCACAAATCTCTAAATCAATACTAAAGTTGCTAATATGACAACGGATACTGGCTGTATATTCTGTCATATTCTGATCCATTATCAACCGGATACTTTTATATGTTAGCATACACAATATTACACTGCGTCAATATGTATCGGATACTTTCATGCCCTAGTATCCAATATATAACGATACTTATTTAAGGAACGGGTGGTAGTAGAGTTAGGGTTATCTATGATGAAAATTACAAAAAAATGGAAAAACGGCAACAGATTTCTTTTCCGACCCCCAAAATTCACCAGAAAGGTCACCCCGATCCCCCCGGGATTTGAACCACGGACCTCTAGCATCAGGGCCCAGATCCTAGCCACTACACCACGCCTGCCAGTCGACACTCTGCGAGTATAGTCGCCTCGTTATATAGCGTGGGTCCGTTTTGTAGCCCAAAAACCTGCACGCCGGATTATAAAATCATTTTTTGTTCGCACAGTTGCCGTATGGTGTAGTAGAGTTAGGGTTAAAGGGGTGGTTTCAAACAAAGATCCCACTATCTATGAGTCTCAAAACCTTTAATTTACTTAGTGGGTATGTACCCGATGTACTTGATACATAAATAATGTAATGTAAGATGTCTAACCTAAGCATACCATGCAATTTGTACTGATCTTCTATATTCTGAACATGCTCTTGACAGATACATTATACATATACGTTGTAATAATTGACCACATTTAAATGTATCGCCAAAATCGTGTCATTACAGGATCAGGCTACCCCACTTCACAAGGCTGCTTTAAACGAACACCGCAAAGTATGTGCGGTGCTTCTGCAAGCAAACGCAGAAGTAAATGCAAGAGGCAAGGCAAGTATAATGTATTATGTATGATATAAAATTATATTATAGATATTGATCACATTAGTCAAGATTTTACGAATAAATCCTAATAAAGACATCAAAAAAATAACTCGGCTGTTGTAAAAGCACCTATAATTTTAAAATTGTTACTCATATTCTAAAAATGAAAATACCAGGAGACGGACAATATAATTACGGTGATTTTGACACCTTGTTTGTTAAAATCGATAAAGTATTGTTGTCGCGGTATGTGCTTACAGATGAAAAGTGCCCATTTCCATTGTTGCATTAACTTCTATTGATCTCTCTGATTCAGCGAGATAATAGCGGGAATTTTGACTAGCTGTTCTTGTTGTGCTGTAAACTTGATTAGCATAATCCGGGACACATTTAATGGGGATGACAGGCGTACTTCTTTACAATTAAAAAGGATGAATTTAAAACTCCTAATGCTCAGAAGGTCCGAGAAGACCGGCAGGACAGGTCATCGCCATGGGCAAACTATCAAAATTCTCGCTATTATCTTCACGCTGAAGCAGAGAGATCAATAGGAGTTAATGCAACAATGTAAATGGGCACTTTTCATCTGTAAGCACATACCGCGACAACAATACTTTATCGATTTTAACAAACAATGTGTCAAAATCACCGTAATTAAATTTTCGTCTCCTGGTATTTTCATTTTTAGAATATGAGTAACAATTTTAAAATTATAGGTGCTTTTACAACAGCCGAGTTACTTTTTTTTATGTCTTTATGTTAAACACATACCGTGTATGGCAACTTATGACGAGTTTTTTAAATGTGTACATGTGTTCATTTCAAGTACCACATTTCTGCACTCCGTACACACTGCACAACATGCATTGTTCAAAGATATTTTAACTGTAAATGTCACCAAAAGTTGCACCTAAAATTCAACAACATTTACACCAAATAGATAGTAACGTTATTGTTGACCAAGCCTATTGAAGATAGATAATGGATGGCCTTAACCTTTGATAAAATCATCATGATATTTCACACAGATTAAAACATACCTCTACTGCAGTAAACATCAACATTAGGAAGGCTAGCCAATCAATATGCAAATATCCATGACTCAGATTCACCTATTCAAATTTGGCTCCACCAACACAAAGGCCATGTAAATCATCGCAAGAGGGTACTTGTAATTTAACAGCCATTACTCACCTAGCCTTTACCAAGGACAGTTTGTGCATCATTGGTCTTGATCTAAATCCAGGTTTAAATGTAGGGTCCATTCTAACTGTTATTAAACGGAGTGGTTTTGAACAAAGATCCAACTACAATGTATCTATGAGTCTCAAAACCTTTAATTTACTTAGTGGGTGTATAAATAATATTTGGTTACGAGGAATGTGATGTAAGATGCATAACCTAAGCATACCGTGTAAAGTGTAATAACTGCTCTTCTATATTCTGAACATGTTCTTGACGGGTACATACAGGGTGAGTCAAAATAGTCAGGTCCCGTTTTCAAAAAATCAAGAAAAATACTTCTTGTACAAAATTGGTAATTGTTTTCATTGTTTATGAGAGTAGACATACTTCTGTATACCTGGTGGTGTTTTCACGACAAAATCATATTCCACGCCAGATTTACAACATTAACGAAAAGACGCGTAATCCAAAGTGTTCCAAGTTTGGTCATGTTGGTGGTGGATGTTAATACTGCTGTAATATTAGTTATTCATACAACACAACACACTGTATAACTGTTGCAATTTATACCAAAATTTCATGTTTTTTTGTTGAATCTCTGATAAATTAAACGATATTGTATGCAAAGTATTTATTGCACAAATATATTCATACAAATGGACTAAGCACAAACTGTTTAAAGATATAAGATCTGTTTTCTCTCAGACTTCTCTCATATCAGTTCGATTAAAATAACAAGTTTCAAAATACTTTGGTCAACATTTTGTTAAAACTCAATAATGTTTGTTTTAGGCTATCTCTGATTGCACGAAAACTATTGAAAACATAACCGCAAAGACAATAGAATCTCTTTTCCTATTGTAATTGCTGTAAATACCAACACGCCTTTGATTGACTTATTCAAAAGGCGCGCGTTAAACGTTAACATCCATAGAGATCCCTTAGATAAGTTGGAACAGATTTTATTTCACAGAATTTAGAAAAATTATCATATCTCCCGTTTCGAATAACCAAATTGTATGAAATAAAATTTAGGTTATGGCCAGTAATGCCACCATGCTAGGCAAGTCATTAAATATATTCATTTTTGAATTATACCTGGTTTAAAAAATCGGTGAAATTGGGACCTGACTATTTTGACTCACCCTGTAATACGTTGTAATAATTGACCACATTTAAATGTATCGACAAAAATGTGTCATTACAGGATCAGGATACCCCACTTTATGAGGCTGCTTTTACCGGACGCCACAAAGTATGTGAGCAGCTTCTACAAGCAAACGCAGAAGTAAATGCAAAAAACGAGGCAAGTATGATGTAGTATGTGGGAAATGAAATTATATTGTAGATATAGATCTCATTAGTCAATTCCTAGTACGTAGTAAATGCAAGAGGCAAGGCAAGTATAATGTATTATGCAGGATACGAAATTATATTATAGATATTGATCTAATTAGTCAATATTGTACGAATAAAATCCTAGAACGTATAACACAAACCAACAAATAAATAATTGTAATTACAGACATTACAGACACCACTTCATGCCGCTGCTTTCAATGGACATTACGAAGTATGTAAGCTGCTTCTACGAGCCAACGCAGAAGTAAATGCAAAAAACAGGGCAAGTATGATGTATTATGTGGGAAATTAAATTATATTGTAGATATAAATCTCATTAGTCAATTCTTAGTACGTATAACGCATAATAAAATAATTATTTTGCTTGTCTAACATAATTCTGAGTTGCTCAAGCATTAGGATTGCCAGTGCGTTTTTCTTTGCCCCCTGGCTTTTCAGACGGCCTTTGTTTTGATTTTTCTGGACCAACCCAAAGTAAGGAATCGCTAACCCGCGAATTTCGCTTTGTTTGTTGTTTACCCGCGCGTGTCGACTCAACGCAGCCCCTTTTCCGTGATCACGATTGCAGGTCATATCGTTTCTGCGTTCCATACCAGAAGGTTATAAAATTAAACGAAATGACCAAAATATGGTCAGGTTTGTTACAACACCCAATTCTATGTGTGACTCTGAACCATAAAATTATAGAGACAATAGAATGGTGTGTGAACTTTAAGGGAATTGTCCAAATCTTGAGGTATATTTTAAAAATGTGCTAATAATAATATGTGGCACTACAGTTTTTAAATCTATGGACACAATTGAATTGAATGACCATCAAGGTCCGCTTATCATCTAATTATACAAATGTCATGAATTGCATTTGATAACATGTTATCGTGCATATCTATCAACTCCTTTGTCATGAGTGAGGTTCAGTTGTTGATGTGAATATTAAATGCACTTCTGGTATGTGCTAGTAGATTACGCTCCACATGTTTTTTTGCGTTTTCGTCTTGATCTTGTAATCCTCGTGTATGGCAGCAATACAGTGTATGGCAACTTATGACGTGTTGAAAGTGATTGTTTTAAATGTGTACGTGTAAAGTTACGAGATCATTTGTTTGGTACCTAACTCCCATTCACCAAATAATGTTGAACCTGATTTCACTGAAAATTATTAAATAATTATAAAGTTCTGGTTTTATTATTTTATTTATCATCCAGTATGTATTATATGAACAAGGTAAGTATGATAAAATAAATTCATATTTATCATTAAGTGTTTTATTTAATATTAGTATAAAACGGAGTGTTTTTCACAAAGATCTCAATAGTTATCAGTCTCAAAACCTTGAATTTACTTAGTAGGTATTTACCCGATATACGTGATACATAAATAATATCTGGTTACGAGTAATGTGATGACTAAAGAGCTTATTAGCAATTGGTGCGACTGGTCAGAAATGCCTAACATTAACATACCATGCAATTTGTACTGCTCCTTTATGTACTGAACATCTAATAGAAACGTACATAATACGTTGTGATAATTGACAAAATTGTAAATTAATCTACGAAAATGTGTCATTACAGAATCAGGCTACCCCACTTCATGCTGCCTATAGCGAGAAACACCATGAAGTATTTAAGCTGCTTCTACAAGCTAACGCAGAAGTAAATGCAAACGACGAGGCAAGTATGATGTATTATGTAGGAATTGAAATTATATTAGGGATGCACCATCATACGGGGGAGGGGGGCATGGAAGTTGGGGTCCGGCCGGTTTATTCCCCCGCCAGCCAAAAGCGGCAAGTTTATTTTGTTTTGGAAAAGGCGGCTTTTGGTTGTTTTATTTTTAGGTTACCCCACTTTACTATGCTGTTCAAAAAAGATACCGGCGAAATGAATATGAATTGTTGGTTCAGAAATATTTTGTTCAAGTTAAACAATTGACGGAAGTCGACTCCAACAATGTATTACCATGTACTACTACAGAGGTTGCTTCAATGTAATCCCAGCATACAGTAGAAAAGCATTGCACACTGAGATAATTTAACACATGATTTCCAGAAATGTCATGGTCCATTAGAGGAACTATAGAGAATGTTCATATACGAAGTTATGACAGTGATCATGATATGGGATGCATGATTTTGGTAGCACCTTCTGCGGTTGTTCTGATTTTGGTGACTATCTTCAGCTAAACCCTTATTGTACGAGGGGCAGTCAATAAATAATGAAAGTGATCATGGTATGGGATGCATGAGTGATTCTATTGAGGGGATAATGTGATCAATACAAAGTATGAACCTTTGTCTTTCAAACAACACAGTTTTGGATTTCTAAGTGTGAACTATGACGTCATAGCATTGTCTCAAAGTACGTATACTTAGGACACTGCTAAATCAGTTATTTGGCGGGAAATTTGAATTGTTTGTATGAAACATGTGGTAAGAAGAATACATAACATGACACCAGAAGCAGGTGAATTCCATTTTTCCCGCGTGTGTATAATAAAAACACAATAACGTTAACCCCTGTGTAATTTGATATATGCAGTATAAGAGGAAAAAGTAAGGAGAGACAATTACATAAAAAGTATACAAATATCAGTATTTCAAATAGCCAATTTCATTGAAAAATGCCCAGTCAGTGAATCACTAATATTGCGGGAAAATCAAACAATTTAGGAAAAATCCAAGCAATTAACCAGTTTAGGAGATTCCATATGATAGCTAACTAATTATCTGAACTTATTCGCATTAAACCATGCAGAAAATATGCGCATGCGCAGACTGCAGATCAGGGCCAAAAATGGCTAAAATCATGAAATTTACCAGATAAAAGCTTACTGTGCCTTCAAATTATAATCAGAAATAGTGAAAAATTCTTAAATAAATGTGTATAAATGTTGCGATAGTCAAATTGAAGATATACAAGAATGTATCAATCAAAGATGGCTGCCACAATCTCCCTTATTACTGTTATCTTTAGAGCTACTAGATATGTGTTGTTAAAGTAATTGTCACATAATTTCAATGGTTTAAGGAAATTTTATGAACAGCTCCTCTTGAAATTCCCACTATTATTGCTTTACATCCCACAACAATTTACTAAATTATAATCACTCCATTGTTCTTTATCCTTTGTTGTTTTCTAAGGTATATTATTGTGGATTTTGCTAAATAAAAGCGTATTTGAGATGGTCCCTTCTTGTTTGTATTAAGAAATTCAGATCTAAAAAAGGGTGTCAAACAGAGATAAGTGTGTGTTCTAACTATGTGCCAAGTGTCATCTGTTTTTTTACTTGCATTGCCGAGATACACGCAAATGTATCAATCAATCCATATCAACAAATTACATATCCAGCCAAATAATTGACAGATTTCAGTCAGTGTCTGAAACCTATTGTGTTTATGTTAATGACGTTACATAACCAAAGGTATCTAACAATCTAAAAGTGTATTGTTTGAAAGGCAAATGTTCATACTTTGTATTGATCACATTATCCCTCAATAGAATCACTTATGCATCCCATACCATGATCACTTTCATTATTTATTGAACGACCCTCGTATGAATCAATATATGAATTGGGATTCTATTTCTCAGTGCAATGATACCAACAAAATCTCAATGATTAGTTCCTCTAATGAATCATGATGTATTTCCTATTAAATACGTAAACATTTGTAGTGAATATCCGTTTGCATAAGTTGTTCATAGTTCAATATTAAGTCTGATTTTTTGTTTTAAGTTTATTCAAAAGTTTTACCTGCGGTAACTTTTACTCAGCAAATGCAAAGCAGATAATAGTCAAAATGTACACGGTTCATTTTTCAGAATATCAGTTATAAAGTTGGGTATTTTCTATTTGATATAAATATTGTATTACAATGAAAGCAGAATAGAAATATCCTTCTAATGAAAATTAGAATTTAAAATACATAAATACTTTTAATTACTTAATCACTAAATCACTTTTTTATATCTTACAATATATTATACTTACAATGGCGCATTGTTCAATTATAAATAATTTCACTTTGTCAAATCATTTTGCAATCATAGGCACAACATGAACAAGTATACAATTATGCAATTAGAGGACAATTTGGTAGGTACTTAGATGGTGGCGGAAATGAAGACGAAGATGAAGACACTGATGATGAAGACACTGATGATGAAGACACTGATGATGAAGACACTGATGATGAAGACACTGATGATGAAGACACTGATGATGAAGACATTGATGAAGAAGACATAGATGAAGACACTGATGAAGACACTGGTGATAAAGATGTGGTAGAGTGATGGTGAATACATTGATGATGACAACAAGACTCTGATGATGGCGAAGGAAGGGGATGGTACAATGTTATTATCCATTAGAGTAAATTTGTTTCGGTTAAACCTCATACTAATTTGTTAAATGCAACATCCTCATTACAAATGAGTAATAACAATTAAAAAATCTAACTAGAGGAGGATGTGGCAAGTGTTCCAGCTAAGCATATTATTACCCTAACCCTGCAGGCCACTTTTTCAGAATTCTTCTCTGCGCGGAGAAAAGTGACCTTAAAAGTCACGTACCTCCAAAACACAGTACGAGTGCAAGGGGGGGGGGGGGGGGGGGGGGTGTCAACAACAAAAATGGACAGTGTAGACTACATGTACAATTTTGCCTTCTATGCCCCCGACCGCCAACTCGGTCTTGTCTCATTTGTTTCCTATTTCTCCTTTTTTTTTGTTGGAGGGGGGGGGGGGGCAGGGGCAGAAATGTGTTTTTTTCATCAGTGGGGGCATTAACTCCCCCCCCCCCCCCCCCCCCCCCCCCCCCCCCCCCCCCCCCCCCCCCCCCCCCCCCCCCCCCCACATGAGCTACGCCACTGACCTCGGGTTCTTAAAACATCCACGCCGAGTGGAACAAAGTGATTGGCTCGTTGGATTCTGTTGAATTTAGCAGGGTTAGGGTTATAGAAGCTGATATTACAATATTTGGGATGAAAGAAACTGCTCGTTAAAGGCCCTGTCACACCATAACGTATCGCCTCAACGTATGCCAACGTATTCGAAAAATACGTTGGTGTACGTTGGTGTACGCTGCTATAAGTTAGGGGTATGTTGGGGATACGTCGTTTACGTTAAGAGCACGTTGTGATACGCTGTGACAATTTGGAACACGTCGAGCCCGCGAACAAATATTGAGCATGCTCAATATTTCTCGACGTACTCAACGTGTGCTTAATACGTTCTGCATACGTTCCCGGTAAGTTTGTGGTACGTTAAATATACGTTGACATACGCTGACATACGTTAGTGGTACGTTACTTGTACGTTACTCGTAAGTTGGTATACGTTGATGAACGTAGGCTGACGGGGAAACGTACAGCCAACATAGTGATAACGAGTTGATAACGTATATGTGCCGTATGTCTAACGTATGCCTGACGTATTTCCAACGAGTTTCGACGTATTCTCACGTATTCACCTTATGCCGGGCGATCGTATAAGGCCCTGTTACGTATTCATAGCGTATCCATAGCGTATTGAACGTATAAATAGCGTATGACTAACGTATTGATAGCGTATCACTAACTTATAACATACTTATGACAGCGTATCACAGCGTATGCGAACGTATGACTAACGTATGCTTAACGTATACTTAACGTAGCGTGGCGTATTCGTAGCGTATGATGGGTCGATGTGTTCAGCACGACAGACCATGAAGAAGTGAGGATGATATACTCAAGAGACCCATTTATATACTCAAACCTTCCATAAGTTCCCAAAACGCCGAATGCTCGCTAGCTGTACGGTACATACGCTAGCTGTACGGTAGCCCTGTCACACCATGGCCTGAACGTATGACAACGTATGCGAAATATCGAAAAATACGTTGGCGTACGTTGGTGTACGCTGATACAAGTTAGGGGTAAGTTGGGATACGTCGTTTACGTTAAGAGCACGCTGTGATACGTTGTGATAATTTGGAACACGTCGAGCCCGCAAACAATTATTGAGCATGTTCAAAATTTCTCGACGTACTCAACGTGTGCTTAACTTACGTTCTGCATAAATTCCCGATAGGTTCGTGATACGTTAGACATACGTTTACAAACGCTGACATACGTTAGACATACGTTGACATACGCTGACATACGTTAGAGGTACGTTACTCGTCGTAAGTTATAGGTTGGACCTATAGATTTACCCTTCTAGATATTTTAATAGTTATCATCTAGGCTGCGTTTACTTGAACTGGCAACACTTGTCCCGCCGTGTACGAAACTCAATTTCTGCAGCGGCATAAGTCACTTGTTCGTTGTACGCCGAGGATACGCTGATGATACGTCGAACACGGCAGACATACGCTTCGAATACGTTAAGCATACGTTGAGTGTGGAGAACAAATGAGGCAGATCAGTTTGTCACGGACGGATTTTTTTGCAAAACACGGGAGGAAATGGATTATTAACACAAACTGCTTCCCCAAGAAAATGTTTTATGTTTTATGTTGAAGAGTGTCATCAACTTCATTGAAATTTTTATACAATTTTGATTGGTGTGGTTTGTTACTAAACATAGATACAGTTTAATATTTGCGTCACGAACGGACAATATAGAAATAGGGTTCTCATTTCTATCTAAACCTGTAGTTACTCACCAATGTTTTCTGGGGTAAACTAATTTGCATAAGCACACTCACAGAGGACAAGTCCATTTTTAGTAAGAGGGGTGGCTTTAACTATGCAAAATACTCACAGGCTTGAATAGTGTCCGTATGTGACAACATTTGTGTCCGTCTGTGACAAGTTTCGTAATTGATTTTACTTATTTGATGGTGCCAGTGTTAGATAACATTCTTGCATGGGAAAGGGGGTATAAAGAGGAGATAAATCACAATGTTTTTAGTTTTCTTCTTTGTCCTTAAACTTTTTTTGTGTGTTACGGACGGACATGTCCCTCATCGAAATGTTAACTCAAGGGTAATATAATTACTTCCCAGAACTTTTTTCCACACATTTTTTTATTATTGAATAGATACATGTCTCA
>CM069449.1:23003234-23294062 GCA_035610835.1 Ophiura sarsii
AATAACAACACTTCTGTTTGTGTGCAATTTAAAAACAATTATCTCATACAATTCACGTTTTCTTCATGGCATTGTATTAAAGACATTCCTATTAATGTTTTACCATGATAAAAGAACCATATTTCTATCATTTTGGCTTACAAAATAATGAATTATATTCAAATTTCCGGAAACTTCCGGAAATTACCGGACATTTTCAGGAAATTACCGAGGGCCATAACTTTTGACCCGAACATGTTAAAGATGTAGAACAAAGTTTAAAATATGTATCTCGTAACTCTCTTTTATGTTCTGCACCTTACTCATTTCGACAAAAAGTGGAGTGGATCCCTTTTGGAACAGAGCTCATTATATGTAGCACTTTCTTTAATGTTTTAATATAATAATCATTTAGTATTTCTAACAAACTATCTTGATAATTAACAAGCTGGTCACGTTGGGGAAGCTAGTCAATATGACCATGATGACCCAATTTTTCATGTATACAAACCAGTGAATAAAATACACAAATCATGTTATTTTTGTATTACAAATAGCTTACATCATTTTACCCTGTTTGAAAGCATTCTAAAAATACCTTCATGACAAATTGTAATGATTAAATATCAAAATGGATTTTTTTTCTTCTCTTCATATGGAATCAAATTGAATTTTGTGTGATTAATGTCATACTGTGGATGATTGCGCTATAAAGCGTGTGCTAGCTGTGAAGATTAAACGTCTTTTGCTGATTAGCTGTGAGTCTTTACACACCCATGCTCACTGCATAATCACACACAAATCAATGTTATCCCATCAAAACACATTTCTTGTGCAACTTTGCTGTTGTTATGCGCGGTCATTGAAATCGCCACAACTTTAAAAGTATCCATTCGATTTTTTGAACGAGGTATCAAACTGCGAACAAGAAATTTGCTCAATTAATTTACGAGGGGTATCAAAAAGTTCTTGAAATCACCCAGAAGTGAAGGAGCTATATCGATTGTCAGTGTAATCATTGTCCTTAAAAACATTATGATGCAAAAATGGTCTCATAAGTATGTTTACTTTCTTTATTTGTATTAATGTATGTACACATTATCCAGTAATGAGTCTTGTGCCTTACCTTACAGTGACAACTTCCACAGCAATATCACAAACGACCAGATGTTGTTATAACTGTATTAAATGTGGTTATTGCATACCGTATATGACGGCAATTAAGTAATAATATAGATCACGAGTGTTTTCAAACATTGTAAAAAGCTCAAACAGATTCTGATTTTGCTGAACTGAATCTAAGTTAAGAGAAAGATTTTTAAAAACACTTACCTGGAGTTTTAAACAAATTACTGTTGATAATGCTGCATAACCATAGTTGTACCCAATAACTATCGTCCAAAAAAGACGGCGATGGGGATGCTGCTGGTGTGTTACAGCGGACATATACTTTTATCCGTATTAGTATCAGCTTGGGTAGTAATAAACACTACCGCCCGGAACTGTTTGCGCAGTGATTATATCCTAGAAATCCAACTTCTATGAACATACTGTTGATTAGTTTCACTAGTAACGATATTGAATGTGTTCATTATATAGTTCTTCTTCGTTAATTCATGTTTGTTGCATGTTACGATCATCACATTTTATACAAAACTCAATAATTCGAGACAAGTGAAAATCTACACAGTAAATCCCATAGACATTTGCCTCATTAATATTTATGAGCTCATTACGTGCGCTTTGGGAAAATTCTCTGTCATCTACACCTTCTCTGACAAATTTAGTTTTCAATAATACATTTATTCTAAATATAAATGCCTAAAACATGGTAATTTTTGGGAGGAGGTTATTTGAATTTCCAAGAAAAAACATGACATTTAAAAGAAATGTAATTATTTTGTTTAAATGTCAGTGAACCAATACACGACAGAGCACATCGCAGTTCGTCTGTATTTCGTACGAGGCAGCATAGGGCCCTGGTGGGTTTTAAAATTACCGGGACAATGATTTGCATCCACAATACAATGAATATGTAATGTACAATTTTGCGAAGGTCAGTCGATATCTTATCCATCCGTTGTGCTATGGTATTGGAAAGCATAGCCCAACAGCCTATTTGATTTTATTTGAGATAATCTGGGTCCCTACGACCCTGGATAACCCAATAAGCTTATATAGCTTATATAGACCGGGATGATCCCCTACTCTTTACGAAAGAGTCTGTAACCTTTTTTTTAACGTGCTCGGGTATGCTCTTCCGATGCACTGGACCACACTTTTACGTGACTTCTGAACCACTGATTTTTGCTGCCATTAGGAAGTCGTCTCAATCACTTCGCTTCATTTACCAGGCTACCGACACAGCGCACACCGCACACAATGTATCAGCATTTAGATTATAATATCCCCTAACAGCTTCCCAATCTCGCTTGGGTCGACGAGGCAATTGAGACTAAGTACCTTGCCCAAGACAAAACGCTGAGCGGCAAAAAATGGTGGAGAATCATCACACTCTCTCTGGCAGAACAGCTCGATCTGAGATCCCAGTAATCGATCATCAAAACGTTATCCACATCACAGCAAGGGACAAGACAGAAGCTTTTTGGTCAAACATTTGCAGAAAAATGCAGACTCCAAGGTGCTAAAGACCAGGCCCCAAATGTTCATCCTTCAACAAACAAATCTTTTGACAAGATAGTCTTCAAACCCAAGGATGTGAGAAAACTACTAAAACACCTCAATCCAGATAAAGCCACTGGACCAGACCTTATCTCAACCAAGGTTCTAAAGGAATGCTGTGCTGAGCTCGCCAGCCCGCTCTGCAGGCTTTTCGACCTCTGCTTCAAGCATGTGTGTTCCAAATCCAATGGAAGATAGCATCGGTCACTCCAATTCACACGAGAGGTTCCAAGGCTGACCCAACAAAGTATCGTCCCATCTCGCTGCTAAGCAACGTCAGCAAGATCATGTAGTACAGAAACAACTGCAACGCTTTCTTCTAAAGCAATAACCTGATTTCCAGCAGACAGTTTGGATTTAGAGCAGGCCACAGCACAGCTGATCTCCTCACATCCTGTCACAGACGTGGAACCACTCCCTAGACCAAAGCGATGAAGTTTGTGTCATCGCCCTTGACATTAAAGGAGCTTTCGACAAGGTATGGCATACCGACTCTGCTCGAAACTGTTGGCTAAAGGTGTTACTGGAAGACTGTTTTCGTGGATAGACAACTATGTATCTGATAGATCCATCAACGTCGTCATGTCAGGTCAGGCATCCAACACTGCTCCAATAAATGCTTCTGTTCCACAAGGATCTATCCTTGGCCCACTACTGTTCTCTGTTTTTATTGATGACCTTGTAGATGTTTGTGACAATGAGCTATATCTATATGCCGACGACTCAACACTCTTTGCATTCATTAAGTCATCAACCGATCCCAACACAGTAGCTGCTAGTCTCAACAGAGATCTAGGCAACATGAAAGTATGGGCTGACGAATGGAAAGTGACCTTTGAGCCTACCAAATGCAAGACCATGGTAATCTCCAGGAAAAGATCGCCATCTGAACTTGATATCTACTTTGGAGAGTGCAAACTACCATCTACAAAAGAACTGGATATCTTGGGCGTCACCATTGACAGCAAGCTTACACAGCAAACTCTGGGCTGGTGCGTGCCGGTGCATTTGCCAGCCCAGTACAAGCCCAGTACTGGACCAGCACATGCAGCGACATGTACTGGGCATGTGAGTGTACCCACCAGTATTGGGCAAGCCGATGTGAGGACATGGTATGGGACGCTACATGTGTACATGGACTGGACTTGAAGTGGCGTACATGTCCTGGCCCAGAATTGTTAAAATCATTTTGTCTCGCCGAGTGAGAATATTTCATTATTAAACTTTTTGGTCCTATTTTGAGTTTCGTAAATTTGAGTTTCTTAGTAGTCTGGGATCCACTCGCTTGAAAAGGCTCTAGAAATAGTTGAACATTGCATGCAATACACCAAAAAATTTGAACAGTGTTTCTATACTGAAATGTTGTGCTGATTTCAAATCTGGTGAGTGTAAAATCCGAACATGTGAGGAAAATTGTCAAATTAAAGAGATACTACCCGAAATATGTTTTTTTAATGAAATTCACCTATAAAGCATTTTATTGTGATTCTTTCAATATTTCACATTTATTTTCCTAAATATGATGCTCTGTAATGTTGAGAACTGATATAAAGCAATTTCGGCTCACATTAAAGGGGTATTACCTGATTTGATGGTCCGCAATCCTGAAATTTGGTCAAAAATCTAGGAATATGCCTTTAATAATTACTCTTTTCTTTAATGGAATGATAAACCACAAAATCACAAACATTTGTCTGAACTGAAATTTTGTGCTGATTCCAGATCTGATAAGTTTGTAAACCATATGTTAGGGAAAATTGTCGTATTAAAGGGATACTACCCGAATTGAGTTTTTTTAATGAAATTCACCTATAGGATTTCTTGTGATTCTTTTAATATTTCACATTTCTTTGTCATTACTTGTCCCAAATATGATGCTCTGTAATGTTAAGAACTGTTATAACGCAATTTCGGCTCACATTAAAGGGGCATTACCCGATTTTATGGTCCGCAATCGTGAAATGTGGTCGAAATCTAGGAATATGCCTTTAATAATTACTCTTTTCTTGATGGAATGATATACATGATGTACCACAAAATCAAAAACATTTTTCTGAACTGAAATTTTGTTCTGATTCCAGATATGATAAGTTTGGAAACCATATATGAGGGGAAAATGGTCAAATTAAAGGGATACTACCCGAATTATGCTTTTTAAATTTAATTCACCTATAAAGCATTTTCTTGTGATCTTTTTTATATAATTCACATTTCTTTCTCATTACTTGTCCCAAATATGATGCTCTGTAATGTTAAGAACTGATATAACGCATTTTCGGCTCACATTAAATGGGCATTCCCCGATTTTATGGTCCGCAATCGTGAAATGTGGTCAAAATCTAGGAATATGCCTTTAATAATTACTCTATTCTTTGATGGAATGATATACCACAAAATCAAAAACATTTTTCTGAACTGAAATTTTGTGCTGATTCCAGATCTGATAAGTTTGGAAACCATATATGAGGGGAAAATGGTCAAATTAAAGGGATACTACCCGAATTATGCTTTTTAAATGAAATTCAACTATAAAGCATTTTCTTGTGATCTTTTTGATATAATTCAAATGTCTTTCTCATTACTTGTCCCAAATATAATGCTCTGTAATGTTGAGAACTGATATAAAGCAATTTCGGCTCACATTAACCCACATTAACTCCGCTGCGGCTATGTTTTATGCGTATCGGGGGGGGGGGGGGGGGGGGGGCGGTTAGGGGGAAATACAATTTTTTGGACCCGAAAATCACCCAGCAACCCCCGGGATTCAATCGCGAGACCATCCGCACCAATTCTGTCCCTCTACTGACTGAATTCCCAGCGCATATCCGGGCAGCAATCTCCTGCCCACATATGCCTGCGGTAGGTGACGTCATCGAGACAATGCAGCAGCTCGCGGTGCGTGGAGATAACTTCTGGCTGTATGATTTTGTATGATGTAGTAGGGTTAGGGATAATTATAAGGGCATTACCCGATTTTATGGTCCGCAGTCCTGAAATTTGGTCAAAAATCTAGGATTATGCCGTTTATAATTTCTATTCTCTACTTAAGGGTATTATTTGGACATAAAACGTAACTCAATATTTCTAATTGGTTAGGTGTCTGGCTCACTCAATTTCTGACTATTGATTGAGAAATGCTAAATGGCAGGTGTCTGGCTTGGCTCCACATTGTGGGGCTCGAACTCACAAACCTATGATCGTGAGACTTGCTTCTGATCCTCTGGAACACACGTGCTCTACATCTGCAAAGAAGGGCTTCCTCGTTTGCATCCTCGTTTGGCAGGTGGTGTTGCGAGTTTAGTCATCAGGATTGGCCTCAGTTCATTGTTCTCTTTTGCACCATCCAAATTCTAGAGGATTTGGAATATGTGGATTGTTCTTATCAGCCATAACCCCGATACTTGTTTGCAAAATTGCGCGAAGAACATGCTGTAGAATGCATCTTCAGTTGGTGGCAGAGCTCGAAGATCCACAGAGATCACGTACAAGTTTGCCCTTAACTCATTGAGAGATTTAAACTGGTCAGGAGATCTGCAATAAGCAATCACTAGCAGCTGCTTGGCAACATTCCCGGGCAATATTACCGGGTGTCCCTAAAAAAATTGTGCACATGTTTGCGCAACTTGTTGATCATGAAGTCCTAAAGTTTGGTGTAATATGTTTATACACACGAAAAGGAAAAACACTCAGCTTTCAGATGCCGTTTATATTATTTATTTGGATTTGTCAATCCTGAGATATGAATAATTAACTAGAGCTACCCAGAATCGATATCGGTTAAGGACTGTGATCAGGTCCTTACTTCTATCGTTTTGTGGTACACATAATATTGCAATTGCGACATGTTTGGGTGTCTTCTGACTACCGTAGTTATTGCAAAAATAACATCTTGGGCTACAATGTTATAAAAAAGTGTTCGAACACTTTGTAGGTGTAATGCAAAGTATTCCCCCTTCCCCCTGATCAATGTTGAATCCCACAATTTGCCCACCATCGGCACAGGGCCTCGCAGCATTGATCGGTGGGGAAGGGGGAGGGATTGATTTTCATGTGACTCAAAAAGCGTGCCTGTTATGGTCCAATAAGCATGGCAATTAGGGTGGCAGTGTTTGAACACCTTTTTTCTATGATTGTAGATTGAGTACTTTGTCATGTGTTGTTGAATTCAAACAGACTCGCCCAGAATGTCTGTCTGTAAAGTGAATGCGTGAAAAGTGTACAAGCTATCTGGGATCATGTTTAATGCGGCATCCTGATTTACCTCTAATGATTGATCATCGCTGTCATCAACAGGCACCCGATAATCTTGATCACTTCAAGTGCCTTTGCATGTGCCGTCTTTGGTTCTTATTACTTCGCCCAAGTAGCTGCAGATCAAATTTGATTTTTTTTTTGCAGCATGGTATACATGTATGAGCTTGGATATCATAAGTAGGGCCATCATCATTTTTGTCAGGCTTGGAGTCTTCCCCGTCATCTGGTACATATTGTAGTTACTTTCGACATCTTTCTTCAGGTCTTCCATAGCCGTCAGAACCTCGCCACCAGTAAGAGCTGATCCAAGAAATACATATTCAGTTACACCATCTTTAGGTTTGTAAAACGCGATTTCGTCACCAAAATATGTTTGCAGCCGTCGTATAAATGTACAATATTTGCTTGCATCTTTGCCACGATTCGTCGTTTCTACTGAAATATTAAAAGAATCACAAGAAATCCGTTATAGGTGAATTTCATTTTTAAAAAAAAACTCATTTCGGGTATTAGGCCTAATAGTACTACCCCTTTAATTTGACCATTTTCCACTCCCATATTATTACAAACTTATCAGATCTGGAACCAGCCCAAATGTCAGCTCAGAAAAATATTTTTGATTTTGTGGTATATCATTCCATCAAAGAATAGAGTAATTATTAAAGGCATATTTCTAGATTTTTGACCACATTTCAGAATTGCAGACCATACAATCGGATAATGTCACGGTAGTGTGAGCCGAAATCGCTTTATATCAGTTCTTAACATTACAGAGCATCATATTTGGGACAAGTAATAAGAAAGAAATGTGAATATTAAAAGAATCACAATAAAATGCTTTACTGGTGAATTTCATTTAAAAAGCATAATTCGGGTAGTATCCCTTTAATTTGATCATTTTCCCTTCACATATGGTTTACAAACTTATCAGATCTGGAATCAGCACAAAATTTCAGCTCAAGAAAATTGTTTTTGATTTTGTGGTATATCATCCCATCAAAGAAAAGAGTAATTATTAAAGGCATATTCCTAGATTTTGGACCAAATTTCACGATTGTGGACCATAAAATCGGGTAATACCCCTTCTGAGCCGAAATTGTTTTATATCAGTTATCAACATTACAGAGCATCATATTCGGGACAAGTAATGAGAAAGAAATGTGAAATATTAAAAGAATCACAAGAAAATGCGTTAGGTGAATTTCATTAAAAATAAAAATCGGGTAGTATCCCTTTAATTTGAACATTTTCCTCCCACAAATGGTTTACAAACTTATCAGATCTAGATTCAGCACAAAATTTCAGTTCAGAAAAATGTTTTTGATTTTGTGGTTTATCATGTATATCATTCCATCAAAGAAAAGAGTAATTATTAAAGGCATATTTCTAGATTTTTGACCACATTTCACGATTACGGACCATAAAATCGGGTAATACCCCTTTAATGTGAGCCGAAATTGCGTTATATCAGTTCTTAACATCACAGAGCATCATATTTGGGACAAATGACAAAGAAATGTGAAATATTAAAAGAATCACAAGAAATCCTTTGTGAATTTCATTAAAAAAAACTCAATTCGGGTAGTATCCCTTTAATATGACCATTTTCCCCTCACATATGGTTTACAAACTTATCAGATCTGGAATCAACACAAAATTTCAGTTCAGAAAAATATTTTTGATTTTGTGGTATATCATGTATATTATTCCATCAAAGAAAAGAGGAATGATTAAAGGCATATTCCTAGATTTTTGACCCAATTTCAGGATTGCGGACCATCAAATCGGGTAATACCCTTTAATGTGAGCCGAAATTGCGTGATATCAGTTCTTAACATTACAGAGCATCATATTTGGGACAAGTAATGACAAAGAAATGTGAAATATTAAAAGGATCACAAGAAATCCTATAGGTAAATTTCATTAAAAAAAACTCAATTCGGGTAGTATCCCTTTAATTTGACAATATTCCCCTCACATAGGGTTTACAAACTTATCAGATCTGGAATCAGCACAAAATTTCAGTTCAGAAAAATGTTTTTGATTTTGTGATATATCATGTATATCATTCCATCAAAGAAAAGAGTAATTATTAAAGGCATATTCCTAGATTTTGGACCAAATTTCAGGATTGTGGACCATCAAATCGGGTAATACCCCTTTAATGTGAGCCGAAATTGCGTGATATCAGTTCTTAACATTACAGAGCATCATATTTGGGACAAGTAATGACAAAGAAATGTGAAATATTAAAAGAATCACAAGAAATCCTTTGTGAATTTCATTAAAAAAAACTCAATTCGGGTAGTATCCCTTTAATTTGACAATATTCCCCTCACATAGGGTTTACAAACTTATCAGATCTGGAATCAGCACAAAATTTCAGTTCAGAAAAATGTTTTTGATTTTGTGATATATCATGTATATATCATTCCATCAAAGAAAAGAGTAATTATTAAAGGCATATTCCTAGATTTTTGATCAAATTTCAGGATTGCGGACCATTAAATCGGGTAATACCCCTTTACTGTGAGCCGAAATTGCGTTATATCAGTTCTCAACATTTATACAGAGTATCATACAAGTAACGAGGAGGAAATGGGAAATATTAAAAGAATCACGAGAAATGCTTTATATGAGTGAATTCATTAAAAAAAAATCGGGTAGTATCCCTTTAATTTGACAATTTTCCTCAAATGTTCTTCATTCATGTTGATACAAAAAAATCATCTTCAACAATGAAAATATCCCTTTTATAACAAAATCACCCACAATATCCACGGCATGAGCTGGACACGCCAATGCGTACACATGTATCGTGCCATTTCATGCACACATTGGCTGGACATGCCAATGTCGCATTTACTGGGCTTGTACATGTATACATCGGCTGGGATTGGTCGTGGGCAGAAGCACCAGCACAGTCCATGTCGCATGTACTGGGCTGGTACTTGCCGGAGTTTGGTCAAAGCACATCTCAGGCATTGCAACTAAAGCTGGTCAAAAGCTTGGCGCTCTACGCAAAGTTGCAAATAAACTGGAGGCTAAAGGTAGATCTACTGTCTACAAGTCGCAAGTCCGCAGCATTATGGAGTATGCTTCACTAAGCTGGGCGAATGCTTCACCCACTATCCTAAGCCAGCTTGACAACATCCAAAAGAAGGCACTTAGAATCATTGGAGTTAATGAAGCTACTGCTCGTTCACAGCTCAAAATAGTCAGCCTGCTTCACAGGCGACATGTAGCAGCGGCTACGGTCTTGTACAAGATGCATACTACCAACTGCCCACAAGATCTAGCAGGGTTACTTCCCGCACCATATGTCCCACGCAGTGCTACCCGTTCGAGCGTATCAATGCCAGTCCATGCTCTTTCTCTGCCGACAGCCAAAACTCGCTGCTAGACAGAAGCTTCATTCACACTGATGTTCCATTATGGAATAGTCTTCCAGATGATATTGTTGGTAACATTTCAGCAGCTGGAATCCAGGCTTTCAAGTGCCGTGTGCACAGTCATCTTCTCTCAAACTCTTAACTTGTCATAGCCTTCACACTCTTTCATGACACCCTTCATTCAAGTCCTTTCAACATCCGACTGATACATATAATAGCATGGTGGTCATGGGTTAAGTGTAGGTTAATGCTTGGTTGGGGAGATGGTGGTCCTGTAAAGTATGTAGCCAGCTGGGCTGGTGATACGGTCATCCCCCAACAGGTGACAACAGGCAGCTCCTGGTAGATTTAGTTCCCAAGTGTGTTGTGTAGGTTCTCTTGATGCCCATCAGACCTCTAGATATTATTATTTTTCTATAATTTATATTTTGATGTTGTTCTCTATGTTTGGGCTTTTATCTTATTATTATGTCACTTTCATTGACATTTTTAACCTCTGCCCATTTGTGTGTCTTGTTTTATGCATATTTTCTGAGTTGCAGTGAACCAATTGATTGGCCTTTCAGAGCTCTCTTTCGAGAGTTACCAATTTGATTTTTAATCACTCTGGTCATTAACCTTGTTAAAGGTATATTATGTGATCTTTCCAGGGAACGCCCTCAACATCGAAAAAAAAATAGAAAGCAGATTTTCTTGCAGATTTACATTTCTGATCATAAATCATGCATACATTCCAAATTACAGGGCGATACGATTCTTAATTACTTCAAAATCATGGTTTTAGAGTGAAAATAAACTGTCGGAATCCCGACAGTTTATATTTTTCACTCTAAATTCACTCTAAAACCATGATTTTGAGGTAATTAGGAATCGTATCGCTCTGTAACTTGAAATGTATGTATGATTTATGATCGGAAATGTAAATCTGCAAGAAAATCCACTTTCTAAAAAAAATTATGAATAGAGGGCGCTCTCTGGAAAAGATCACATAATATGCCTTTAATGTCTGTTGGGCTATTGTTCACATTTGCGCTGTATATACAAAAAAGAAAAAAGAAAAAGAAAAAAAGGATACAAACATGTTGGCTATAGCGAGGCTAGAACTCACAACCTTTGTATCATGAACCCAGCATGTTATCCACTAGACCACACATGCTCTATACCACCATACAAAGCAAACCCGCACTTACTGCCAGATGTGTTTTATTTGGGCGATATCTCTATCTCTCACATTGTAATGGTCAACTCTTTAGATCCTACTTTAGTTTCCTTACTTACTCGTGTCCATGCCTGGGAATTCCCACATAACCTCATCGTATACTCGATCGTTCCCATATTATTTCTTGAAGGGCTCGGAAGTGCAGAGCAATCGAAGTATATTAGAACCAACATTTAAGGGTGTGGGACGCATGCGCATTTGGCATCCTTAATAGTTTGCTGCGTGGGCTATCGGGAATATATTGTTACTAGCAGCAGTCGCACTTTGGTTGGATTTTCTGGAGGTACATCAACTGACTCAGACAGTATATTCACTAGAATTGAATCGATGAAGAAAGGATTTGTCGGGGAATTACGGTTCATTCTGAGGAAGAGGTTGGCTGATGTCTATTTGAACGGTTAGTTATACATTCCTGTACACGTATTTCAATGAAGCTTAATCGCAGACTCACAGAGACAATGTTCGTTTAAGTAATTTGGTTTATATCGATATGCGTTCTAAAAAGTTTCCAGCGGCTTGTTGAGTACCGTTGTCCGTTATTCATATTATTTGTAGATACCTTTATATCACTTGATTTGACGGCATAACGTTACTGCTTCCGCATATGCTATACCTATATTTAAGTTAATCGTACCTGTGCGCGCACACTCGCCAGTATTAATGCATGGTATAGTTCAAGGTCACCACAGCTGCTGATCTGATTACGGTTTATTGTTTGTTGTCAAAAAAAAGGTTTCATATGGCCGTACAAATTATATAGATTGGATTGATAAAATAGTTGTAATCATAATCAGCAATCTTTAACGTGTCATTATTTTCTACAGTATGCATTTTAGAGCTTTTATTTAATATCAATAATGTTTGAATAAGAATAGATGTATTTTAAACAATACCTTGATGTATCCCAACATTAGTCATTGGTAGCTTTGCTAATATTAATAATGTAGAATCGTACAAAACAAAACAGTTATATTTTTATATCGGTGAGTAATGTAAGTCCGGTAGTACGCATTTAATATAAGTTATTCAGACCATCTGTTTTAATAGATCGGGTTTCGCAATCTGAGGATTCCCCAAAGTTGTTATAATGCATTGTGGGATATATTGACCAATCAGGATACGTTATTCGTCGGCGCTTGTTTCAGGCATGTCAGAGATTGTGCGTACTTTAGCTATGAATGAAATCTAAAATAAATTAATGTTAAACTCCGTGAGAGAAAAGTCAAACGTGATAAACTGATTTGTTGAAATCAAGATCCAACGTTATTTGTTTCATTATTTTCTACGAAATAAAGAAAATATAAACAGTTATAACTGTCAACTGTTGCTCCACGTCGAGTTCTTCTCAGGTTCAGTGTAATTTAAGAGATGTAAAGCATCCGCTTGGCTGACAAAACTTCATAGTATCTTAAATGGAGTTTATTCAGTTGAACATGCAATTATTGTTCAAAAGTGTCCGTAGTTAGGGGGTCAAATTTGATGGGGAAAATGTATTTTTGACAGACGACTTATACGGCTACCAATAGTTTATTTCCTTTAAATCAACTTCAAAACATAATAATAATAATAATAATAATACATGGGACTTATAAAGCGCCTTACGATGTAAACAGCCTCAAGACGCTGCACAGAAAGATATTAAAAACTACAACAAGACATATGCTAAAAATATACAATCAATACAACTATTATCCATGTACATACTAAAAATAAATCAAAACCAGATACTAATATACAAATATAGAACATAGTAAAATACATTATAAGAAGAATAAAATGGTCGTACACACGAAAACATGTGATGTGTTTCAAATTATCTTCCCCTCATTGGACACTTTATGACACACCCTGTATATTAGTGTATATATCGACCATTTCCATCAAGTACCCACATTTGTAGTATAAAGATAATGTCTCTTATTCGACTGTTGTTAATTGGTTCTTAAAACAATGTGATTCTAAGTTATACAATTATTTTACCTTCGATAAAGATTTTGTTAGAAACGAAACGTCAGGTCCTCTTATATTTATTACATTTACTTACACATGCTATTGTTGTGGATAAACAGTTCAATGCATTCAGCTTTTACATTATAGTTAATTATAATTATGTGTAGAATTAGGAATAATGTTGTTCAAAATCCATGTCGCATTGGATAATACTAGCATGTTAACACTTCTGTAAACACTGCGGCTCTTAAAGGCCGGGCCGTCGGGGTTCATCAGCGACACTGTAAACAATTGGTATTGAACTGCTACCTTACGAATTTGATGAAAGCAGTGAACGATAAAATCTAAAGATAATATTGAAGTGTTTTTGTCCGTTGTTGTTGTTTTCTACATGTAATGCTGTGCATACAGGTCTGAAATAGGATAGTTGAACCATACAAATTAATATTATGAATCGCCATCGCAGAGGTGAATTATTGTAGATATCAAGGTCAAAAATGATGTGTATTTTGTGTTTTTAAATTGCAATAGAATGCACGGTATACATACTACACTTGATGAATTAGTACTGTGATTAGCCGGGTAATTATAAAGTAAAGAGCCACTGTCTTTGCTTATTTGATTTGATTGTATTCGATTTGATTTGATTTCTTATTCTATTTATTTATTTATCTTTTTATTTATTTATTTATTTATGTATTTATTTATTTATTTATTTATTTATTTATTCATTTATTTGTATTTATTTTGTTTATTTTTTTTATATTTTTTTATTATTATTATTATTTTTTTATTGTTTAGTTTTTGTTACATTATGTTCTGTTTAGTTTTCGGGGTGTGTTTTTTAGGGGGGGCGGTCTTTCTCATTTTGGAAATAGTATATTTTCTTGTCTTATTTAATTTTTTTTTTTTTTTTTTTTTTTTTTTAATTTTTTAAATTTTTTTTCAACCGGATATTGTTTTAAATAATTTCGCTGAATATAGTGTATTGCTGTCATATGTCATCGATCAATTGACTACGGAAAAAAAATCAACGTATTTTCATGGTGGCGTTGCCATCCACAATCAACGTCACTAACCTTAGCTGTACACAAAATCCCTTTTTATTTTGCGTCTAATGTATTTTATATAGGCCAATATTGAAATGTTGCAATAAACAACATTAAAAGGCCACAATCTTGGTAAACAAATTATCGTATATAATATACGTATGTACACATTATTTGAGACCGTACATATTTTCATTTTCGTTAGAGATCAAAGCTACGGAAAAAAAGATTACTAATGTATCTGAATACTACATTACGGTTCCGTGCCCTGTATAAAATCCAACTTTCTTGACCACGTCTTTGATGACATATCCAGGGTAATAAATTATCCCCTCCTACACCATTTATCTGATTTATTTTACATCAACTGTGTCTTGCCAGCATGCGTGCTACCATTTCCACCGCTATCCTAAGCATAGCTCAAGGCTCTTTGGTGTTGGTGTAACCAGTGACAGTTAAGAATATTCTGAACTGTCACTGGTGTAACTAGAAGCCATAATATACTACTTTTGAAAATGTTCGTGTGATAACAAATTCCAACTTTTAATTTCAATTTGTCGTAAAAAAACTAGTGCTATATCATATTTATAAAACCAAATGTTCAAATTTCGAGAAAAAAAATCACATTATATTATCCAAAGAGCAGATTTTAGTTTTAAAATTAGCCCAAATCTGCGGAAAATCACCACGTGTGGAAATAGTCATGTGGCAATACTGCAGCCCCTCAGGCTTGTTTCTAGTTCCACCGCTGCCACACTCAAGGTCCCCCAGCATGCGGTAAATGGTTTTGGATGGATCAAACTTGGGCTCAAACCTTACAGGCAACTGGAATGTAATGATCTGTACTATAATCGGTTTAAGCAAATGTGTTACCTCTTGCATATTGGGGGAGGTGCAGGGTTGAATTGATGGGGATGTACTGCTTGTAAATTGTTATTTGCCACGCTAATACCCAGTTTAATCTTCTTAAATATTGCGCTAGAGAGTATCCAATAATCAATACGTCTTTATGAAAGTTAAAAGCTCAGAAAGAATACTCAGAATGTTACTTCGTAGTGAGTATTAGGCCAAATATATATTTCAGTGTGTTACTTATGGAAAGAGGCATTCATGATGATGTTATTCCCTTGGCCTATGTAATCATGTAGGATTACTAAAATCATGTTTTGGGTGATTGAAATTAAACATCATGTTGCAAAGCACAACAAAACTTTTAACATCAATGACATTCAAAATGTATTCGATAAGGCATTGGGAAAAGTGTCCCTTCAGACTGGAAACATGTGTCGGCACGTAAATGAAATTGAAAATGTGTAAAAGAGATCACATCTGTGATATTGTCATTCCACAAATTATCATCATATTATTTGAGGATTCAGACCACGACGCAGAATCATCGAATCAAATCAAATTGATGATAAGCGTATAACAATGTTTATTAATATTGTAGGCCACATTTAAAATGCGCGTGTAACCATGCATGATACATCCACGGTTATACAGTCATCAACAAAAGTAACTACACAGGTTTCTCTAAAAATATGTCCTTCCTAAAAATATTAATTTATAAAGTTGTCGAGAAATTTATCTTCTTTAATATGATACATTGCACGCTATATGACTGGGTGATTATCTAGGAATTGACACTCCTAAATGTAAGGTAAAATCATTTTCACATTTTTCTATACTACTGGCCTGTCGGCCTATTTAGAATCTACTAGCTGTTATTAAATGGGTACACTGATATCACAATGGATATCACAATGAATATCACAATGATACAATGATCATAATGGTACATTGTGATCATTATACTAACTTCCACTTCTCTTAAAATGACACGACGGATATCGTCTTCTATACTACTGGCTTGTCGGCCTATTTAGAATCTACTGTTGATCAAGACGAACTAAAGAAGTAAATCAAACTCATATATCATATCATCAATCTAGGATTGAGGTCAGTATAATTGTAAGCTATTTTTAGTAATATTTCCAGTTAAAGCATACGGACTAGCAAGTCATTTCAGGGTTTTTTTTATGAACGACCGTATTAACGTCCCTAATAGAAATGAAAATGGAATGGAGGCGGTCCAAGAGAAAACAGCATGTTTTGTAACCATTTTCTGAATCATCTGTTTCATACCAGAATACCAGGGAAATGGTGTATGTATTTTCCAAATTTAAAACCTAAAAACAAATCTAAACACTGCAGTTTAAAAATAGTACAGGAAACCCATAAAGTTGATTTGTGTTGATGGAGGGGGTGGGGTGGGGGGGGGGGGGGGGGGTACCGTCTGTAGAACAATCTAGGTATATATGACATCGTACTTGGTTTAAAACGTTGTTCATGGAATTGCTATACAAATTAAAAAACGGCATTCTGCGATCATGGTTACCCATATTGACATTTCATTAAATCAACCCAGGAAATATTAGTATATAACCCGACACTCAAACATCCACAACTCTCCACTTAATGGACCCACAACAATTTCTCCTTAGTCAAACAAGATAAGCTATATTAACATCTCTCTGATTGAATCATCAATTAAACAAATATAGCTTTGCCTCCATCACAGACTGCGGGTACTATGAAAAACTACTACAGGTACATGTAATTTACAAAGACTACAAACATGGCGGCCTCCACTTATATCTAGAAATACCCAAATGTGCACATTTTGCAATAACATGCTAATAGGATGGCTTCGCTCGCAAAATGGAAGAGAGCTATTATTATTTATAATAAAGATAACCGCTTATCTTGAATAAATTCTGTGGGTAATTTAATACCACAGTAAATACACAAATTTAATTACATAAATAACAAACACAGTTTCAGATTGTAGGGACCATTTTGATTATGGATTTTTTTATTTATTTTTAAATTAGTATAAGAAAATTAAAGGTAAAATAAAAGGTATTAAGGCCAATTAATAAGAAAATCAAGCAGTTGCTCGTCCCCTCGTGCATCATTTCCTCCCTGTCCTGCACTCCTTATCTTGGCCTTTAATGGCACATCTTATTCATCTCTTATTGAGGGTGTAGCTGTATAATTGCTCGTGAAACCAAATATTCCTGATTATTTCTTGATTAATGATGTCAATGAAAAAATATATTTATCACCGACCTATAATGCGGTAGTTAAATATTGAAGCTGTGTCGTAATTTTATGCCAGGTATCGCAGGGTACCTGTATAACATATTAAAATGAATGAAGTAAATGCAGATCAATTTGACTGCCATGTATTATTATATCAAGTATTCATTGGGATTTATATTACTTAATTATAATTAATAAACGATGTGTTTATATCAAGACGAATTCATCGGGATGATTCAATTCTTAAATTAGGAGGGAGTGTGATTAATAGTATGGAAATACTTTGACGAACCCCTCCACATATCTTTCTATCAAGAGGTCTTAAAAATGTAAGTATGGTCTCAAATAAAGTGCATATATGTATATTATTATATGATACTTTTTTAGCTAGAGTGTGGCCTTTTAATGTTGTTCATTGCAACATTTAAACATTGATTGGCCTATACGAGACAATACATTAGACGCAACATAAAAAGGGATTATGTGTACAGCTACGGTTAGCGATGTTGACTGTGGATATCAACGCCACCATATAATTACGTTGATTTTTTTTTCCGTATTCAATGGATCGATGACATATTACACTAGCAATGTACTTACTATATTCAGCGAAATTATATTACAAAATAGCCGACTGAGATTAATAATTACAGTGTCTATGAGAGCCGCCGCTCGACTATATAAATATATGTAGGATATGGAATTATATTACAGATGCGAATCATATCATTAGTCAAGATGTTTGAAATAAAATCCTAGAACGTATTACACATAACCGTGTATGGCAATCTAAGACGTGTTGAAAGTGATTGTTTTTACAAATCGCGTGTACATTTAAAGCTATGAAATCATTTTATTTTGGTGCCTGCATGCCATTCATTAAATGATTTGTTTTAAAGTTCTGGTAAACCAAATTGGTTTTATGATTTTATTTATCATCCAGTATGTGTTATATGAACAAGGTAAGTAACATAATATAATACATACTTATCATTTACTATCTTATTCAATTTTAGTATAAAACGGAGTGGTTTGAACACAGATCTCAATATTTATCATTCTCAAAACTTGAAACAAACATAATACGTTGTGACATATTCTATACGTTGTGATAATTGACAGTATTTAAATACATCGACGATAATGTGTCCTTACAGAGTCAGTATATCCCACTTTGTGATGCTGCTTTGTTAGGACCCCACAAAGTATGTGAGCTGCTTGTACAGGCCAACGCAGAAGTCAACGCAAAAAAACAAGGCAAGTATTATAAATATTTGTAGGATATGAAATTATATTACAGATGCTAATCATATCATTAGTCAAGATTATTGAAATAAAATCTTATTACGTATTTCACATACCGTGTATGGCCGCAATTTAAGACGTGTTGAGAGTTATTGTTTTTACAAATAGCGTGTACATGTAAAGTTATGAAATCACTTTATTTTGGTGCCTGCATGCCATTCACCAAATAATGTTGAAACTGATTTGACTGAAAATTCAATGATTTGTTTTAAAGTTCAGGCATACACCAAATTGGTCATTATAGAATCAGACTACTTCACTTCATAAGGCTGCTTTTAACGGACACCACGAAGTATGTAAGCTGCTTCTACAAGCCAACGCAGAAGTAAATGCAAACGACAAGGCAAGTATGCTGTAATATGTAGGAAAATAAATTATATTATAGATATATTAGTCAAGATTAAATGAGCGTTACAATCTATTTTTCAAATCTTACTCTAAATTTACTCTTTAAAACCATGATTTTTAGGTTATTTGGAATTGTATCGGTAACTTGGAATACATTTATGATTTTTGGTCAGAAAAGTAAATCCTCAAGAAAATCTGCTTTCAATTTTTTTTTCTCGAGGATTGAGGGCGTCCCCTGGAAAAGATCACATAATATACCTTTAATGACAAATGAGATTCGCAGACTTGTCCTCCTATAGGTTGGGGCGGACCTACATGTACGTCATGCCGGTGAAAACAATCAAATGCCGGTGAAAACAACTTTCGCAGATCAACCAATTAAGGCAACCGCACATTGCGTAATGCTCAGCGTTGAGTGCGTGCATGGACTGATTTGCTTTTAAAAATACTTGTTGCCAAGCAAATTTGCTAAAAGTAACTCAAAGTGCCCGTACGTCCGCGCCGTCCTATACGTACACTGTAGTAACAGGACTACCCTGTATAGTGTATGCCCGGGGGCCTGGGATGAAATTGATACAGTAAAAGTGCATAGCCCTAAAAGTTAGTAACATTATTACAAATGAAAGTTATTAATATGTAACTTGACTTACTGAACGTTTCAATTTGAGTTCGTTTTCTAATAATGCCAACAATACCATTCATCTTTCATCTTTCATCTGCTCATGTAGTGATCGTCAGCATGGTCAGTGCTGTGGATTGGTAACTATCTGACTATACTGGCCTTCTGCATATATTAAGTACTGATCATCCTGAGATGGGATCACTGATGTAGATTTAATTGTATTTACCGGATTCAGAA
Source organism: Ophiura sarsii (assembly GCA_035610835.1). Lineage (NCBI taxonomy): Eukaryota > Metazoa > Echinodermata > Ophiuroidea > Amphilepidida > Ophiuridae > Ophiura > Ophiura sarsii. The sequence continues at coordinate 23,023,377 of CM069449.1, forward strand.
AGTGAACTGATGGAATTGGTTCTTCTTTCTGTCTTGACAGATAGACGCAGAATATCTCATGATGAATTCCATCCTCCCCGTATACTTGCTATGTGTAGTACACTGCACACACACAATTTGGGATACGTAGCTAAACAGGTCCTGTTTGTATACATTTTAAAAAGTAACAGCGCCATCTCATTGTATGATGCTCATTTGAATAAATACATTATAAACGACTTGCAACAAGGCCGTAGGCAGTATGTAGACACAAACAATGACGATAAGGGTGAAAAATTGAACGTGAAAAATTGATTTTTAAATTTTGTTTACACTTTTTTGTCAAAATTTCAAAAAATATTAGATTAGATTAATAAAAAAAAATCGTCCCTCCAGTAGTGTCTTAGCATCATCATCAAGTGATTTGGGCATTTTTAACTCAAAATTATGTTTGTTAGCTTTGTTCAAAAAAATTGGGTCCATAAAGTGATTTTTTTGTGATTTTCTCAAAAAATCAACATTTTTGGTCAAAATTGATGCCAAATTTGGATTCTCTGATCCATTTCCTTTCCAAAAATGTATACTTTTATATAAATTTGAGTCATGGTTCAATAATTACAGCACTAACCAAATTCAACAAAAAACTTCCTTAAGTCCCCCCTTAAAACCCGGGTTTTTCGCAACCCTGGTTCTGGACGCTATACCGGTAGCGTTTTTGAGATCAAAGTGGGTATTGCGGATTTCTATCGGGTAGTTCCCCGAAATAGTGGATGGTTAGCGGGTAACCATCCAGTAATGTTTATTGCGGATTACTATCGGGTAACTCCCCATAATAGCGGATAACTACCGGGTGATCAACTGATGACCACCGGGTGGAAAATAACATGCAAATAAGGTAGTAGCGGGTAGCTACCCGGTAACATTTTGGAGCAAAGTGGGTGGAAAGCTTGTCACACTGCTGATTACTATCGATTATACTCCCATAAATAGTGGGTGGTTTAGTAGTCAGCTAGTTTGGGAGCATACACAGGGGCGACACCAGTTGTTGGGGAGGGGTGGGGAACAAACCGGGGGCGATATGTTCGTAAAGCATAAGAGACACTAGACATTTCAAGTCAAATGTTAATTTCAGGCAAATGGGTTGAAGCTTGATAGTTGACCGGAAAGGGGGGAAGTGGGTGGGGGTCGGGGGTGGGGGGGGGGGGGGGGGGTGAGGAATAAGGATCATGAATGGGGGAGCAACATACGCCCCCAATGTGACCCATGGTGCTGCTGCCACTTGGTGTACAAAACCGTTCTGGTCACACAGTTACATTTTGCCTCATGTCGTCAATGTGCAAGGCTCCAGTTGAAACTGATCCACATCACTAGCATTAGCTTCTGCTTCATTTGCATGAGAAAATCCAATGGAGCTCGTTGTACGTATGTGTATAGCTCAGTATAGGTTGTCTAATGGTTATTTACATACCATAATATTTGCACCGCTCCTCTATGTACTGAACATCTACTTGAAACGTACATGATAATACGTTGTGATAATTGGCCAATAAATCGACGAATATAATTGACCACATTTAAATGGTATCGACACAAATATGTTATTGCAGGATCAGGTTATATGAACAAGGTAAGTAACATAAAATAATACATATTTCTCATTTACTATTTTCTTTAATATCAGTATAAGACGACGATAAAGTGTCATTACAGAGTCAGTATACCCCGCTTCATTTTGCTGCTATATACGGACACCACACAGTATGTGAGCTGCTTGTACAGGCCAACGCCGAAGTCAACACAAAAAACACGGCAAGTATTATGGGGGCACATCACTAAATAAACCAAACCACCCATTGGATTATTTACATGTAAATTAGGGCTAAAAGAGTCGCTTGAAGTTACTTAGTGAGTATTTACCCGATATAAGTGATATATAAATAATATTTAGTTACTAATAACGTGATGTAAGATACCTAACCTAAACATACCATGCAATTTGTACCGCTCTTCTTTGTTCTGAACATGTACTTGAAACGTACATATTATTCATAATACGGCGTGACGAATATTTGACCACCTTTTAATAAATCTACGAAAATATGTCATTATAGTTTCAGACAACCCCACTTCATCTGGCTGCTAGCAAGGGTCACCACATAGTATGTAAGTTGCTTCTACAAGTCAAGGCAGAAGTAAATGCAAACGACAGGTCAAGTATTTAGTTTGTGTATGATATTTCATTTTTCAAGAACTTCAAATTATATCCTTGTAAGTATAAATGGCATGATGAAAATGACATATTTTTACAAATACTGAATACATATCAAATAGTATATTCAACTACATGAGAGCTTTGCAATTGAGACACACAAAAGCGTAACTGTTTCTGAAAGAAAAAAGCACCGGGTAGCAAATGTTGCTTATTTTTTAATCGATTACTTTTATATAAACAACAATTTCATGGTTTGAAGCACACATCACACATATGATGGCCAAAGGGTCGAAACACAATGTGTTTAGAGCGCTATGAGCATAGCACATACTTCAGTTAGTAGTGTTCATATAAATATGGTAATACGAAAAAAGATATTCACCAATGACATCCGTCCGGTCCGATTGCCCAGTTTATCATTGATATGTGATTTATGTATGCAGACAAAATTTCGTTTAAGTGTTAGATTTCCTATGTAAACATGCTGCCCAATCAGGCAATAAAAAATATATAACCAGAACATGTAGTTTGGACACTCAGGACTGATCACCATTCATGTGTCTTAAAAAATACTACTACGTGATAAGAGTACAATTAACCTTTGCCAAATGTATGTGTCATTACAGGATCAGAATACCCCACTTCACTATGCTGTTCAAAGAAGATACCGACGAAATGTATATGAAGTGTTAATTCAGAATGGAGCGGATGAACATGCAACAAATGAGGCCAATATTTTGTTTAAGTTAAAATATTGACAAAAGTCGACTCCAACGATGTATTACCATGTACTACTCCTTTGAAATGTACAGAAATATCATGGTCCATTAGAGGAACTAATAATAACAATGATTAGTTCCGCTATGTACCGTGATGTGTCTGTACATTTCAATGCAAATCAGATGTTGAACTGTCTCCATCATCACAGTGCACAGTGCGTTTGCTATACTCTGCCCCCCCCCCCCCCCCAAGGAAATACGAAGTAACTACATTTTTGATGAACTGAGCTAATAAAATACAATTACGTGTTTCTTGCAGTGACTCTGAAGAGTTTATTCAATTCAAGAATATAACTATGATACAAGTACTGGTAATACAACCATATTTATTACTATAACATAATGGTATTTATTTATTTTCTTTGTGTTATTAGACAAAGGGTAAATACTGCACTATTAATCCGCAGTTTCCCAAATGAAAAACGCAGTATCTGCATGCAAACTTGTATTAGCATTTTTTACGTTAAATAACATGTGTTTCAAATATCATAGAGTGGTAAATAACTCTATAGTCTCATTCTTGAGCCGTAAAAGGAACAATAACATGTTTTTGGAGCTATCCCCACCCCACCCACACACCCCACGAAATGTGGGGATATCACGCAAAAAATACCGTTTTTGAATGTTTTTCGGTGTTTCTGAAGATCCAGCTTTGTTTTAAAATAATTTTTAAAAATAATTATAGCATTGTAAGGATATTTACTTTGACTAATGAACCAAATAAACCGATAATATTTATATGATTTTGAGTAATAAAGCAATATGTACATTTTGCTACTGTCAAGAGCCGAGTTAGCATGCATTCACATGAAATACGTAACAATAGACAAACTGGATTAACAACACTTTAAGAGTCATCTCAGGTAAATATCGAGTATAGGTGGCAAAGCTCGCCGATTTTTTTATTTATTTTTCCTGGCCAGGTTGAAGTACTTTGGTAGCATATCAGAAAAACGAGATTAGTTTGTTAATCTTTTACTCGTTGCCATGGCAACAGCCCAATTTAGATTTTAGCCATTTTTGGTCAATATCAGTTCAAAATAGTCGAAATTTACCGCACATTCGTTATCTTATTGCAGCAATATGCAAGATTTGTTTTCAAAAGTAGCTATTACTTGATAAAAGCACATCTTTATACTTTAGACACAAATTTTAAAAAAAAATTAAAAAAAATTGTTTTGATGTATTTTCTGACCTGGCAACACTGCTAGTTTTGACATATTAAGAAAATTGATATTTTAGCCTATCTTTGCATCTCGTAAAAACTACTTGCCAGGGCACTCAGGATATTGTCCTCATAGGAGGAGGAAGGGATGACTTTACCCTGCTCATATCTGATGAAAACAGCTTGGGGTATTATATACTTTAACGGCAGTGTTGCCAGATAATGACGCATTTTGGAAAAATTACAATATTTCGTTTGTTACAAATAATAACATTCATTTTGATACTGAAGCCATTTTATTACGACAAATTGGATTTAGTATATACCAGATGTTCCAGGGACTTCCATAGATACCCGTTAAGTAAAGCAGGTGGTAATATAGGGCATATACTTCTACTCTTGTTGCCAGAAAGTTCACAGTTTGGCAACACTGCTATATTCAGATAATTTGATTTCGTATATTAGTCGGGTATGTACAGGGGAGTGCACGTGCACCCCCAGTACTAAGCCAAACCAACTTTTTAGGTGTCTTTTAGGGTCCTTAAACACATTTTAGATGTTAACAGTGAAACAAAATGGGATGCTCTCCAGATATCCAAGATGGCGTCCAAAATGGCAGCCAAAACAGCTGCCAAAACAGGTTAAATCTCATAAAATGACATATAGCAATCAAATTGTATGGTGAAAGTATAGTTGTAATAGTGGGATGTATGTATTAGACCACTAGAAACTCATACCTAGTATTTTTACTTTGTTCACATATTTTAAAATCAAAATGGCCGCTAAATTAATGGCCGAAATTGGTCAAAAGTGGTCAAAATTCCATGAAATAGGCTAATATCAACTGAAATGTATGATAAAAATATAATTTTAACGATGGGATGCATGTGTCAGAACACTAATAGCTCATTTCCAGTATTTTTGTTTTGTTAATACAGTTCAAAATCCAAAATGGCCCCCCAAAATGGTTCCCGAAGTGGCTGAAAATTTGTCAAATTCCATCAAATGGGATAATATCAACCTAAATGAAATAGGCTAATATCAACTGAAATGTATGATAAAAATTTTAACGATGGGATGCATGTGTCAGACCACTAGTAGCTCATTTCCAGTATTTTTGTTTTGTTAACACAGTTCAAAATCCAAAATGGCCGCCAAAATGATTCCCGAAGTGGCTGAAAATTTGTCAAATGCCATAAAATGGGATAATATCAACCTAAATTTACGATGAAAATTTAGTTTTAATGGTGGGATGTATGTATTAGACCGCTAATAACTCATACCCAGTATTTTTTTTATTTTTTAACATAGTTCAAAATCCAAAATGGATGCCAAAATGGCCCCAAAATGGTTCCCGAGGTTGCTGCAAAAATTGTCAAATTCCATTAAATGGGATAATATCAACCTAAATGTATGATGAAAATATAGTTTTAAGGGTGGGATGTATGTATTAGACCATTAGTAACTCATATCTAGTATTTTTGCTTTGTTAACAAACTTTAAAATCTAAAATGTGCCCCCATAATGGGTCCCAAAATTACTGAACAAATTGTTTGAATTCCATAAAATGTGATGATATCAACCAAAATATATGATGCAAGTACATGTATAGTTTGAACATTGGGGGTATGTAATAGACAACTAGTAACTCATATCCAGTATATTTGCATTGCAATAACATACTTTAAAACCAAGATGGCCACCAAAATTGCCGCTGTCAATATAAAAATAGTCTACATGAGTGTATGATAATTCGAAATAGATATTGTCAGAGTGTATACATACTTGTACATATACTGTTATACTGTACACAGCGCCCTACATCGAACATTAACGGTACAGTGCCCCTGAAACCTAGGGACATGAATTTGTATGTACACAGAACGGGATGATCCCCTACTCTTTGCGAAGGAGTCTGTGACCTTTAACGTGCTCGGATTTTGCTCTTCTGATGCACAAGACCACCATTTATACGTGACTTCTGAACCACGATGCAATTGAATGCACTGTACCGTTAATGTCCGATGTAGGGCGCTGTGTACAGTATAACAGTGTATGTATACACTCTGACAATATCTATTTCGAATTATCATACACTCATGTAGACTATTTTTATATTGACAGCGGCAATTTTGGTGGCCATGCAAATATACTGGATATGAGTTACTAGTTGTCTATTACATACCCCCAATGTTCAAACTATACTTGCATCATATAATTTGGTTGATATCATCACATTTTATGGAATTCAAACAATTTGTTCAGTAATTTTGGGACCCATTATGGGGGCCATTTTGGATTTTAAAGTGTGTAACAAAGCAAAAATACTAGATATGAGTTACTATTGGTCTAATACATACATCCCACCCTTAAAACTATATTTTCATCATACATTTAGGTTGATATTATCCCATTTAATGGAATTTGACAATTTTTGCAGCAACCTCGGGAACCATTTTGGGGGCCATTTTGGCATCCATTTTGGATTTTGAACTATGTTAAAAAATTTAAAAAATACTGGGTATGAGTTATTAGTGGTCTAATACATACATCCCACCATTACAACTAAATTTTCATCGTAAATTTAGGTTGATATTATCCCATTTTATGGAATTTGACAAATTTTCAGCCACTTCGGGAACCATTTTGGGGGCCATTTTGGATTTTAAACTGTGTTAACAAAACAAAAATACTGGAAATGAGCTACTAGTGGTCTGACACATGCATCCCATCGTTAAAATTTTTATCATACATTTCAGTTGATATTAGCCTATTTCATTTAGGTTGATATTATCCCATTTGATGGAATTTGACAAATGTTCAGCCACTTCGGGAACCATTTTGGGGGGCCATTTTGGATTTTGAACTGTATTGCATCCCATCCCATCGTTAAAATTATATTTTTATCATACATTTCAGTTGATATTAGCCTATTTCATGGAATTTTGACCACTTTTGACCAATTTCGGCCATTAATTTGGCGGCCATTTTGATTTTAAAATATGTGAACAAAGTAAAAATACTAGGTATGAGTTTCTAGGGGTCTAACACATACATCCCATTGTTAAAACTTTACTCTGATCATACATGTTGGTTTATATATGCCAATATATGGAATTTTACCATTTTTGGCGGCCATTTTGGTGGCCATCTTGGATTTAGGTGTGTTAACAAAGCAACACTTCTAAATATCAGTGTCTAGTGGTCTAATACATACATCCCACTATTACAACTATACTTTCACCATACAATTTGATTGCTATATGTCATTTTATGAGATTTAACCTGTTTTGGCAGCTGTTTTGGCGGCCATTTTGGACGCCATCTTGGATATCTGGAGAGCATCCCATTTTGTTTCACTGTTAACATCTAAAATGTGTTTAAGGACCCTAAAAGACACCTAAAAAGTTGGTTTGGTTTAGTACTGGGGGTGCACGTGCACTCCCCTGTACATACCCGACTAATATACGAAATCAAATTATCTGAATATAGCAATGTTGCCGAACTGTGAACTTTCTGGCAACAAGAGTAGAAGTATATGCCCTATATTACCACCTGCTTTACTTAACGGGTATCTATGGAAGTCTCTGGAACATCTGGTATATACTAAATCCAATTTGTCGTAATAAAATGGCTTCAGTATCAAAATGAATGTCATTATTTGTAACAAACGAAATATTGTAATTTTTCCAAAATGCGTCATTATCTGGCAACACTGCCGTTAAAGTATATAATACCCCAAGCTGTTTTCATCAGATATGAGTAGGGTAAAGTCATCCCTTCCTCCTCCTATGAGGACAATATCCTGAGTGCCCTGGCAAGTAGTTTTTACGAGATGCAAAGATAGGCTAAAATATCAATTTTCTTAATATGTCAAAACTAGCAGTGTTGCCAGGTCAGAAAATACATCAAAACATTTTTATTTTTATTTTTTTTAAATTTGTATCTAAAGTATAAAGATGTGTTTTTATCAAGTAATAGCTACTTTTGAAAAAAAATCTTGCATATTGCTGCAATAAGATAACGAATGTGCGGTAAATTTCGACTATTTTGAACTGATATTGACCAAAAATGGCTAAAATCTAAATTGGGCTGTTGCCATGGCAACGAGTAAAAGATTAACAAACTGATCTCGTTTTTCTGATATGCTACCAAAGTACTTCAACCTGGCCAGGAAAAAAAAAAATCGGCGAGCTTTGCCACCAGTCCTATACTCGATATTTACCTGAGATGACTCTTAATATCCTAGACACGACATATTACATGTATTATGACATTATTGGCAACACAAATATACGCGATCGCGGCGTAAGACGACCTTATACAGCCACACTGATTAATATAATGTATACATCTCAAACCTGGTCTGAGTCACGGGTCCGACGCGAGTAGTAATAATTCTATAAATGTCTCATAGGAATCTCATCGTAGTTCCGCATCCGCGGTATGGTGGCTCCCCTGATCCCCGCCCTTCTTGTCTGTTCCTTTTTCTTGTTTATCTTTTCTCCCCGCCACGCGTTCGTGTTGCCAAGCGCTTTGCTTGTCATTTGACGCGTGACGCAGTGCGGCGCGTGTTGTACATTCATGTCTTGCCTATGACTTCCCGACAGCTACTTCCCAAAGTAAAAACGCAGTAGCTACAAATGTGTCTAATTCCCAAAGGAAAAACACAGTATCTACAATACAACATTGTGTTTTTATAATATCAAGTGTTGTAAATAACACTTCATTCTCATTCTTGAACCGTAATAGTAATAATTAAGAAGTTTTTAGAGCTATCCCAACCCAAACCACACACAACCTGGCAGAATTTTGGGATATCATGCAAAAATGACTTGTTTGTTTTTCGGTGTAAAGATCCAGCTTTGTTTTAAAATAGATCTTTAAGAGAATTATTGTATTGTAAAGATATTTAATTTGATTAATTAACCAAATAAATTCATACTATCTATTTGATTTTGAGTAATAAAGCAATTATGTGAATATATGATCATTGTAGTTACTGCGTTTTACTTTGGGAAGTAGAAAAATGTATGTAGATACTGCATTTTCGGAAATGAAAAAAGCCATTCCCAATTTTGTTTTTTAAAAAAAATCTGTCATAATATGAACGCCCTAAAATATGTAGTTATTGCCTTTTTCCTTTGCGGGCAGTAACTGTATGTTAGGATATCAGTGAAACAACCTCTGGTACTACTCTAGTGCCACATCTAGTACTGTATTTCGTATGTATTGACCGGCTAGTGTTACAAACATTTGTAGAAAATATCCGTTTGAATAAGTTGTTCATATTTCAATAGAGTCTCTGACTTTTTGTTTTAAGGTTATTCAAAAGTTTATCCTTCGGTAGCTTTTACTCAGCTAATGAAAAGTAGATGATAGTCAGAATTTACACCTTTCATATTTCAGAATCTCAGTTATGAAGTTGGGTATTTTGTATATGATATGAATATTGTATTACAATGATTTATTTATTCACGGTGTAAATAGCCACCAGGCAGCATAAACTGAAAAAGCCAGCTTTACAATACACAACAGTATAATACAATAAAAACATACATATCGAAAATACATGCATACAAATATTGCAACGAAATACAGACATTAGCAAAATACATTGATCATCCAAAACACCATTGAGTTTTATTTATTATGTAAGGAATGGTGGATTTTTGGTATTTATTGGTATTGCAAAAGGGTTGAGGAAAAATATGCTGCTGCGACGGAGGTTGTGGTTATTGGAACTCTTCTCTGGCGATGTCTTTCAGAGTTGAGGATCTGCTGACTAAACTTCAAAACTAATACTTCCCATTGTGTTTCCACTCGATATAAAGGACACAATAACCCTGAAAGTGGACCACATAGTCAGCGGATGACAAAATCTTAGATGGTTTATTACCGGAAAAATGTCAAAATCACAGGTTCAATAGTGTTAAGGGAGTGGGAACATCTGGTGATGTTGAGTTCGCGATTCAAAGGACACAATCTAATCCTCACCCATCTAAATCATTGGAATAGTAGGTAGTAGCACACATGCTGCATTCGTATATGTAATTAGTGCTTTAATTCAATGTTCATCATATTTCCTTTCCGGGGTGGTGTATGTGTGGCGGGGGTGGGGGGGGGGGGACTTAGTGAATATGAGATCATGGGGATGTGCCGCTAAAATCCTTAAACTTGCTGTTTTTGTACAGACATTTGAGCCAACTCTGTCAAATATGTAGGATAATTATGGGTCTTTGGTTAACATATGGGTTCACCCCCTCCCCTAAAAAGGTAAATGTTTGGGTCAATTTTCATTTTCCTTGCGCACATCCCTACTAAAAAATATATGAGTGATTCCCCCGTGATTGCCTTTCACAATGAAATGACATTGCTTCAAAATTCATTTGGAAATTAATGACATACTGGATTTAGAGACACACGTCATTTCGAATTCAAAATGTAAGAAGAAAAAAAGGAAACTGTGTCGAGATTTGACTCAAAATATCGCAATGTTTATCTAACACGTACACAAAAAGATGTATCAGCGTTCCGATTCTTTTTAGGGGAGCATAACTATATAGGATAACAAAATTATAATTATGTCGCTATGACAATAATTAAAGCTCTGATGGCATATTATTTTCTTAATGTACAGAAGCACTTTAGTTGGTATTTTTACTATGCTTTGACTCAATAATGATGTCCGCTCAATCAAGTAGGTTTAAAATTAGGTTAGGCTAGTTTAATTGTTTTTGAACGTACGAAAACGCTTGTTTGTAGCGTACGTAACACTGGTTATGGTTTTGTTATTATCATTCATGGTAATAAGGAAAGAATTAGAATACACATAAATACATATTGTTTACTCTTTCAAAATTTCTGTTGAAAATGAATCACAATTATTCTACTCTCCATTACCTAAATAAAGGATACTGACTGCGTATCAGTTGTTTAGAGGTAGGGCCTAACTGTGACGAAATTATAAATATTTTAAACAAGTTTAAACATTTTATAATTTGTTTAATACCCGTCATATATGCCTATTATTTCTATGTAACTTTGAAGAATCAAAACATTTTCACTTATGAACCGAGGAATTGCACGAGGGGCGCAGCCCCGAGGGAAATTTCGAGGTCCCAAAGTAAAACAGCTACCGACAAAACAGCTGATCAATGTCATTATCCTGATTCAAAACCGTCAATTAAGATAGTCATATAATGATACGGACGTTCCTTAATGATTTACTCAGTTACACTTTACGGCCATTTAACTATGCGTCACCCATTACAAATCGATCAATCTGATCGAAAATCGTGCAAGCGAACCACTCACACGTCAAATACGCCATGCGTTCGTGTCATTACGCAAATTGTTTTGGTGATTGAACTTGATACGCATTATACGCGGGGTTACTAATGTTTACGCGGAGGTACTTGGTTCTCCGTTTGTGACTTGCGCTAATTTGTGCTTACCAGTTATGGATGGCATTTGATTGGGTCATCGCGTACATTCAAAAGGTTTTGAATATTGTTGTTTTCTATATATTCACTTCTGTTTGTTACTGATTCTGTCACTTTTAAAGCCCAAAGTGGCTCAAGCGATTTTACGATAAGTGTAGACAATTGGTCACATATTTATGGTTATACCTCCGATTTGAACGATTTTGAAAAAAAATATCCGTAGCTGAAGAAGCAATTAAAAACAACAGCATCTTCGGCCGAATGCACCAATGACGAGTAGCTGAAGAATAGCGCTACCTCGCTAGTAGCTGAGGCGTAACCTAACATTTGGAGAGAACCAAATCGGGGTAAGCTACTAGGCTAGTAACTGGCGGGTAATTTTCGCTAAATGTTATACCTGACCGGATCCAAGAGTAAGTTGGAGCATAACGTTTTATGCCGCAAGTCAGTCGATTCTAGCAGTAGCGTAAATTTGTTGTGAACATTGGAGAGGATGATTCGCAGATGCGGAATGACCAAGTGCGCTTGCATGCACAGGGGGTGTATATTTGAAGTGGAATGTGACCTCATAAACTGAAAGATTTTATATTTTTGAAACTCCATTCATGCAATTTGTTGAATACTTTTTTTTAGATCAACTCCTTTTGCCCATTCAAACAAAAATTGCACCGACTTTGGGTCATATCTTGACCAAAATGTACTAATTGTCCAATGATTTTAAATAATGACTTAATAAATAAATAAATAAACTTATTATTGTTTTTATTAATTAAAAACTGATGAAGCCAAAGTTTCAACATTATTGTGAGTGGAAGGGTAGAACTAGAAGAACAAAACAAAATGAAAGCATATCGTGCCGTACGTGGGGATCAAACCGGGGTTCTGCGGTTCACAAGCGAAGGACAATGTATCCACGCCACGGAAGTATTTGTGTTAAGAGGTGTGTTATAATTGTATATACCATTAAACTACTTGTCATTCAAATTGTGTTGTTTGGTCATTTGGGATATCGCTGTGGGAAGTTGTCACGATAGGTAAGGCAATAAAATCATTACTGGACAATGTGAACACAATACAAAGTGATGTGTCGTGATTTTGGATATTGATTTGAGAAGTTGTCACGATAGATAAAGCATTATAATCATTACTGGACAATGTGAACATAATACAAAGTGATCTGTGATCATTTGGGATATTGCTGTGGGAAGTTGTCACTATGGGAAGTTGTCACTATTATTATAGGTAAGGCATTAAAATCATTACTGGACAATGTTTACTAAATACAAAGTGGTGTGTTGTAATTTGGGATATTGCTGTGGGAAGTTGTCACGACAGGTAAGGCATTACAATAATTACGGGACAATATGTACACAATACAAAGACATGTGTCTGGTCATTTGGGATAGTGCTGTGGTAAGTTGTCACGATAGGTAAGGCATTATAATCATTACTGGACAATGTGAACACAATACAAACCCGGGAATACAAAGTGATGTGTGGTCATCTGGGATATTCCCTTGAGAAGTGTCGCGATAGGTAAGGCATTATAATCATTACTGGACAATGTGAACACAATACAAAGTGATGTGTGTTCATTTGGGATATTCCTTTTGGGAAGTTGTCACGATAGGTAAAGCATTCAATTTATTACTGGACAATGTGTACACAATACAAAGTGATTTGTGGTCATTTGGGAAATTGCTGTGGGAAGTTGTCACGATAGGTAAGGCATTACAATAATTACTGGACAATGTGTACACAATACGAAGACATGTGTGTGGTCATTTAGGATAGTGCTGTGGGAAGTTGTCAAGGTAAGGCATTATAATCATTAATGGACAATGCGTACACAATACAAAGTGATGTCTGGTCATTTGGGAAATTGCTGTGGGAAGTAGTATGGAAGCTTAAAAGTGCCACCCAGATGTCGAGATAATTATCTTGGTAAGTCGACATCATATACATGTAGGTAAGATGATCAGATGATAAGATGTTAATCTCTTTAAATCAACTTGTTATAATTACGAGATTGTTAGATGACAAGATCCCAGATCTCATAAAATCGACTTTCCGGACCTGTAACTCATGTATTCACGCTATTCCAACGTTCAAGAACATCGAAAAGGTAATGAGTGGTGTTAAAGTCGAGCAAGTGTCATGTAGAACAGACATCAATAACCTGAATACCAAAGTAGACAAGCTGGAGAATTCTATTGAGGACAAAGTACATGAGGCAGTGGAGGAGTACAGGAATCGTGAGAGTAGAAAATGTAACATCATCCTTCATCAAGTAACCGAGTCTACAAATGAAGAATCCAAAGAAAGGGTAGCTCACGACACCAAACAAGTTAAGAAAATCTTGAAGAGTATTGACATAAAGGATGCGAAGCTGGAATCCGTTGTCCGTCTTGGAAAACGCGACCCACTCAGTAACAGACTCCTAAAAGTTACGCTTGAATCAGTGAAGCACAAGTCAGAAACCCTAAGGAATGCGAAGCAGCTGCGGAAGACCAGGAAGTGGAAAGAAGTTTACATTACGCCTGATATGACTCCAAAGGAAAGAGAGAAAAACAAAATCGTAAGATCTGAGCTAAGGAGAAGAAAGGATGAGGGAGAAGAGCGGTTGGTGATTCGGAAGGGTGAAATAGTCCAACTAGATGAAAAGAACTACAAATCAAACCCAACCCCTCATGGTCAAGTTAAAGTCAGCACAGTGAGCGACCACGATAGTGATACAGAAAGCGAGACTAATACAGAAATCGATGATGAAGAGAGCATAGACAGTGAAGACGAGACGGACGCTGCATCCGGCAGCAAAGGTCCTTTTCGTGCCTAATCAACAACCACAAAATTACGGCAATGGGAATCACACTGTACAGGATTTTTTAAATTTTGCACCACAAATCACCCCCATTGCCAGCTCTCACAACTGCACAGCACAGGATAAGAGGAGACATGGTCTCAGGTGTTTATATACCAACGCAGATAGCGTCTTGAATAAGAGGAAGGAATTAAATGCCAACATTATTTTATCAAAGCCTGATATTATAGCAATCACCGAGGTCTACCCAAAATCTCATAACAACACACAAAGTGTAGAACTACAAATTGAAGATTTTGATTGTTTTGTATCAGGGACTTCAGGTAGAGGAGTTTGCATTTACGCAAGAAAGGACCTAAATGCCAAGTTAATTGAGGATCTCACCAATGATAGTTTCGAGGAGAGTGTGTGGTGCGAGATCAAACTGAAAGGTGACGACAGTTTACTAATTGGCTGCATCTACAGGAGCCCTAGTTCAACAAATCTGAACAACAGATACTTGCTGGACCTGCTGAGCGATGCAAGCAACAGACAACAGCGATCATATTTACTCGTGGTTGGAGATTTCAATTACCCCGAAATTAATTGGGACACTTGGACATCAAATGTTGCAGACACTCATGGTAGTGCCATGCTCATTGACAGCCTACAAGACAACTACCTATTTCAACACATCGATTTTGACACAAGACACCGATTAGGACAACGGAGTAGCCTGCTAGATTTGATAATCACAAATGAAGAGTCATTGTTAACAGATGTGAAAGACAGCAGCCCATTGGGAAAGAGTGACCATGTAGTCATCAACTTTTCACTGGATTGTTACGCAGAAGCTGGCCAGGCAGATCCGTATGGAAGATACATGTATGACAAAGGCAACTACGAGAAGTTAAGACTAGATTTGAAAGCAGTTGATTGGGAAGGAGAATTAAAATCACGTAAAGCCAATGATGCATGGAATTTCTTCGAAGCAAAATTTAAAGATGCAATGGAGAGTAATATACCAAAGACAAAACCAAGACAAGGTGAAGGACGAGGTGATGGTGCCCCCAAGAAATTTAAGCCACTGTGGATGAACAAGGAAGCAATGAAAAAAGTGAAGAAAAAACACAACTCGTGGAAACGTTACACAAGAACCAGGCAATACCAGGACTATGAAGCATACGTCAAAGCAAGGAATGCAGCAACCAAAGAAGTTACGAAAACCAAGAAGAAATTTGAAAAAAACCTTGCAGCAGAAGTGAAAGAAAATCCAAAAGCCTTCTGGAAATATGTCAGATCAAAGACTAAAGTTAAGACAGGTATTAAAGACCTAAAGAAAGATGATGGTTCATTCGCACACTCTGACAGTGAAAAGGCAGAAATGCTGAACTCTTTCTTCGCTAGCGTGTTTACAGATGAAGATGCGAGTCATATTCCTACCCCAGATAAAATGCACAATGGTGACGACAGCCTTTCTAACATAAAGATAGAAGTGGATGATGTGAGGAAAGAGATAAGGAAACTCAAACCAACAAAGTCTCCTGGACCGGATGGCCTACATCCCAGAGTACTGAGAGAAACATGTGAGGAAGTTGCAGAGCCAGTAACAGCAATTTTTAGAAAATCAATGGAGGAAGGTGCCGTACCAGACCAGTGGAAGATAGCTGAGGTTACAGCCATATTCAAAAAAGGGAGCCCAGCAGATGTTGGTAACTACAGACCAGTCAGTTTGACCTCAGTCGTGTGCAAGATGATGGAGTCTATAGTCCGTGACCAAACAATGAAGTTCATGAAGGATAACGACATCATCAGTGATGAGCAACATGGTTTTAGACCAGGGCGGTCTTGTGTTACGCAACTACTAGAAATTATGGACATATGGACAAAGATGTTTGAGGAGGGTGACGGTATCGATGTTGTTTACCTCGACTTCAAAAAGGCCTTCGACTCAGTTCCGCACCAACGCCTGCTGCTAAAACTAAAATCTCATGGTATAGATGGCAACCTTCTCAAGTGGATTGAAAGCTTTCTCCTTGGAAGAAACCAGAGAGTGTCAGTGAATGGTCAGAAATCCACATGGAAACCAGTCAAGAGTGGAATTCCACAGGGAAGTGTTCTAGGACCAATATTGTTCATCATTTTCATCAATGACTTACCAAACCTCATCTCCAGCATGGTTAGGATGTTTGCAGATGATACCAAGGTCTTTACACAAGTACGCAGCGAAGAGGATTGTTCCAAACTTCAAGATGACCTAGACAAGTTAGGGGAATGGTCGGACCAGTGGCAACTCAAGTTCAATGTCAAGAAATGTGGAGTTATGCATTACGGCAAGCCCAGAGATCTATTTGATTATACAATGAAGGAAGGAAATGAGAGGAGACAGCTAGGAAAGTTAGATGAAGAAAAAGACCTAGGAGTTCTTTTTGACAGGTCACTGTCATTTACCAACCATGTTGGAGCAGTCGTCAAGAAGGCCAATCGAGTAGTTGGAATTACCAAGAGATCCTTTGATCATATGGATTTAGACATTTTCAAGATAATCTACAAGACCATGATTCGGCCACATTTAGAATATGCCAACTGCGTCTGGAGCCCATATCTGAAAGGAGACATTGACAAGTTGGAAAAAGTTCAGCGGAGAGCCACCAAGATTGTACCAGTCCTAAGAAAGCTACCATATCAAACTAGATTGAAGATGCTCAAACTCCCAACTCTAGCATATAGACGTCTCCGTGGAGATATGATCCAGGTGTATAGAATCATGAATGGCTTCACAGATGTTCAACCCAACCAATTCTTCCACATCGAGGCCAAAATTGATGGTTTGAGAGGACACAGCCTTAAGATCCAAAAGACCCGCAACAAGGTGAAAATAAGACAGAACTGTTTCTCCCAGAGAGTTGTCAACCTATGGAATAGGCTCCCAAGCTGTATCGTCCATGCAAAAACAACCAACGGTTTCAAGAATGCGATTGACTCTTTCCTGGACAAGCACATAAACAAATATGACTACATGGGCAGCACCATTCTGGAGCAGGTCACATGTAAAGTAAATTAATATTACAAACTCTATTGCAGTCAAGTAATGATGAATATGGATGGGCGTTATAGGCTATAAAGCCTACCCTAAGTGCCCGAGACGACAGGTAAACAGGTAAACAGGTAAACAGGTAAACAGGTAAACAGAGGAGTGATGATCAGATGACAAGATTCAGGATTGGTTCCAGTGTAAACCTACCGTTGTTAGTGGTGCTCTGGTATGCCTGGTATCAAAATTGCTCCCGTGTTTTCAGCTTTGTCGTCAAGCAAGTAATGTGCATGCGCCCGTGAGTTTGTTCCGAGAGACAGATATCGTAAAGCATAAGTTATATTCATCACATCCATAGATATTATGTTTACAGAATTAGTAAAATTCGTATTACATAGATTAATTATTATTATTATTATTATTATTATTATTATTATTATTATTATTATTATTATTATTATTATTATTACCTTTAAAGGTACGTTAGGGGGAAAGAGGTTTTTGTTATTCGTTCATTATTACGTTAGGTCGAAAATACTGTTTCCCCTCAACGTAATTTCTTTCATAAATAATAATGCGCTTTATTCCGTTATAAATAACAAAGTAAATTACTATTCATGAGCTAATTAATTATGCAAATTTATTCAAATATTCAAAAAATTTGCATAATTTGTACGACGGGCTGTCTCTAACAAGTGACTAAAGACAGCCCGTCGTACAAATTATGCAAATTTTTTGAATATTTGAATAAATTTGCATAATTAATTAATTTATGTAAATGAATGTTATTGTTAGTTAATATCATGTTCTTTTTCCCCTTATGGTTGTTATTAGCGTTATTATTATTATTATTATTATTATTATTATTATTATTATTATTATTATTATTATTATTATTATTATTATCTTTATGACGCTGCATTAATAATTTCTTAATACATCTCATCATTCTTTATTCAATCATAAACATACACTAACATTGATAAACAGAACTTACATTATAGAACCCAGGACGTGATGTTGACCCGTCAATGACCAGCACTGACTCACCTAACATAAATGACATACAGGCGGGGAACGAAAGGACAAACAGGCCCGTAACTAGGGGAGGGCTGAAAAAAATCCTTTTTTTTTGGTACCAATGTACCTTTTTTGGGTAGAACTGTACCTTTTTTTGTAAATCGTTTTTTTTTCTCGAAAAAACCCAAAAACCCAAAAAAACTCCTGCTTACGGGCCTGAGGACAAACAATATATACAAACATCAACATTATTAATAATTTAAGATATAAAACATGGAAAGCCGGACAACCGAAGCCATTGCGCACTGTGTGAAGGTTCTTGGGTCATACCGAAGACAGTGACCGCCCTCAGTGTAAAATTGAGCGATATGCGTGTATTTTGTTCATTTTGGTAAAGGGATACTTTGGGCGTCATATTTACAATTTTCTGCCCTACGAATTTAATTACGTTATCGCTTTATAATCACTTACTGTACGTTGGGTAGTCTGCTATTGTCTGCCTGAAATTGTTTAGGATCTGGTGGTTGACTTTCTTCAACGGGAATCCTGTACAAAATTAAACGTGTTATTAGACCAAGTGTTAACATAAAGTTGGTATGTTGACATAACCTGCAGCATAAGGGCCGGTAAATTTTAGGTCTTCAAATACATCGATATTATATAATACAGTGGTTATGGATTGCAGGCAATGGGATTGGATTGCGGCTGATTTACGGCCGTTACCACACACTATAATATAAAGGGTTAACAAAAAAGTAAATTCCCAAAGCAGTGCGCTTCTACTGCATGCTGGGATTACATTGTTCCCAAAAAATCAAAACATTGTTTACATGGACACTAACAACATGAACGATGCATTAAATGGCTAAATCTGACCAAATGACAAAGAAAATGACCATATAATAGACATCATACAGTATCTGATGATTCTTGATTGTGGTTTTACATACATCCGTACACCCCTACACCCCCCATACACCCCTACTGTACACAGCGCCCAACCTCGGGCATTAACGGTACAGTGCCCTGAAACCTAGGGACATAAAACGTGTCCTTTTCAGTATGTAATTTTTACATAACGAAACAAGCTATCTTCACACAAACTATCATATATATCATGCAACCTATCAAATGTTAAACGTTTGCAAATGATAAGGTTTGAATATCAGCTTGAAAGATAAACATGGAACGGCCGTGCGAAATGCTGATAGTCCAATCGTGTCCAGCGCCGTCTGCTTCCCTGATATTATTGTTAGCGCGTCACCATTCTGCTATTGGACAATTATGTTTCGATGATGAGGGCGCTCATGCAAACAAAAAATAGTATAACCAGATGACGACGGACATGACTTTACATAAAGCTGCATTTCGTATTATAATCTGTTTTCTGCAAATGTGTATGCATGCATAATCGCAAATGAAAAATCCCATTACGTGTACATTAATAACTAAATTAACCTATTATATACTAAAGCTGTTGTTAATGGAGAATTATCTCACTATTATCATTTTGTTTTGCGTGTAACCCTCGTTCTCCTCGTTCCCACGTTTGTTTATGTAACACTGTTATCTAAGGGTGGGGGGGGGGGGGGGGGGTGCTAAAAGAATTTTAAAAAATTGGTTCAGAGTATGCTTATTTAGGTACCATGGTATAATTCTCCTCTATCCATACATACCAAAACAAGTACAAACATCCCACGCATGACGCCACGAAACACGGCCGACTTCAAAATTGCGTCGTATTCGTCTATACACCAAATTAAACAATCAGAATCTATTGGGGAACAATTACGGACAACTAAGTTAATAATAATAATAATAAAGGTCTAAATTTTATTGTCATCGCAGCCAACTGGCTGAATTGTAACAACATTACAAATCAAATACATTAATAAACAATGCAACGTCCAGGCAGCAGCTAAATCAGCGCCAAGTTGCGACATAAACCAACATGAACAAACATACATAACCCCTATATAATAGTAACCCCAATAGGCAATGTAGACTAAGTGCCTTGCCCAAGGACACAAACACATTGGCACCAGCGGGGCTAGAACTCACGACCTTATGATTATGAGACCGGCAACTACTCCACTGGACCACACGTGCTCTACATTTTCGGGAAAAATTTTTGGGAAAAATACTATGACACCCCATGGGTGCGTCCATAGAATGTGCCCCACTTACATGGGGGTATTTAACAAACAAATATGTGTAGGTAGGTCAACCACATGTTGCACAGTGCGCTTCTACCGCATGCTGGGATTACATTGAAGCAACCTCTACACCGAACGTGCGAAACGTTCACGCAGCGAATACTTAACGTACACATAGCGTATTATTAACTATTTTGTCACTTCCTTAATATTTTGAACATGCTCTAAAATGTTCATACACCAGAGTACCTCTGCGAACCGCTAACGAGAACAACCTATGCCAAATATGTCATGAACGAATGACAACTGTATACACGAACGAACACCCATTTAATGTATATCCAAAACGTCGAGCACACGTCAGGGCCTTCAAACGTGTTATAGTGCTCAATTGTGAATTTTGATTGGTATAGTATTGTGTATAACTTAGGTCAATACATTTGGTTTCTCGAGAAAAAAAGAAAGAAAAATAAACGAAAGAAATTGAACAGATCAAATGCGCAGCACTATTACTCGCTAAAATAACTAACTGTTATGGGGAATCGAACCGCCAGCCTCTCGATCACCGGACTTGCACTCTAACCACTGAGCCACAACAGTTTTCGTGATAATTAATTATAAAAATACTTGAGCACACACAAAGTGTGCACTCCTGTCAAATGACCACAGCTACAATTTAGCATGGCAGTTTCCATGACTTCTTATACGACTTCTTATACGCGCGTACAAGTACGAACCTGAGATTTCTACATGTACGTACGGAACAGTGGCGCAGATATGTCTTGCATTTTATTGTTTCAAAATGCCAATAATGATTAAGAAAATATATGAAGGCAATTGACACAAATATTTGGTACATGTTCACATGAAATCCTGAGATTGGAAGTAAGGATGCCTCAACTCAATAATTTGCTATTATTTATATACGCGCGTACGAACCTAGCTTAGTGTATTTCTTATGGGCGCACAGCACTAAATCACTCCTCGTTTTGTGTAATGGTAGTAAGTTCCGGCAAAAACAAAAAACGATTTTGTGATTAATGGGGTCCTTTGGGAATCAGTTTGGCGTGAGGATAGCGTTTCATAATTAAAATGGAAGATAATCTCTTGTACTTTTATCAGGATATTGCAAAATATTGATTTTCGATTGTATTGAAAATGTATCACGTGTATGAACACACGTGATCGGAGGCGGTTAGAAGGCGAGCGTCCGGGCTGAAAATAAGGGTGGCGCTGTTTAAATGATCGTATCGTAAAATCGAATTGGAAGGTGTAACACTTCTTGACGATTTTATGAAATTTGAATGTTTGTTTATTAGAATAAAGCATTCGAGACGTTCCAAAAATGGTTACTAAGGGCCCAAAATAGCGACTCTTTTAGCCCTAATTTACATGTAATCCAATGGGCGGTATATTTAGTGCTGTGCCCCCTTGTAACACGCAGTGGTGACACTCGATTTATATCGATTTGCATTGATTTTGAGTCTATAAAAGAGGTAATTTAATCTTAATTTCAAAGAAAATCATATTTCTGTTCATGTCATACATAAATATCATGAACACGACCCAATTTTCTTACAAATTTGGAGCAAAAACGGTTGAAGAGCATCATTTTACTAACATTTCCTTTTTTTAATTTTACTCACAATAATGGACCCCCTCGCCATGGTTATCCGATTATAAACCTACATATCTATGCTCGTTTTATCAATCAGGGGCTTAACAAATAAAGTTGAAAATAAATGTTTTTGAAACCCATTTGTCATTGATATCATATCATGTCGGGGGGGGGGGGGGGTGACCAGGTTTAATTTGGGCCTAAATTAAGACAAAAATAAGGCTTTTAATGTATCAAAATGTCAATAACAGTACTCTGGGCAATTCCCTAGAGGATATAACCCAACACAAATTACATTGTGAGTTTACCTGACACACGATACATTATACGTGACAGATAAAAATACAATTTAGGCCTATTATTAATTCAAAATTGAAACGTTTTTCACCCATACCCCTAAAATTCGGCAATTTTGGACCTACACTTTTTACATTTGTATCTAAGGTTTGATATAGGGCGTGCACGCCATTGCGTAATCAGTTTCATGGTTCATCGGGTTATTAAAACATTGCATATATATACTTTTAAGATAATATGAAACATAAATAGTCTCATTAACATCTCATGATGAATGGAAGAGATTATAAAAACATAGACATTCTGCAAAATGGCCTTAAAGTGCCCAAAATTCGAACATTAGAAATTGAGTATCGATGCGTTAAGTAACATAACTTTAGTTAGAGGTGGTATATAAATTAACTATTTTGACAGTTTATCTTGATATTACTTGGTGTTTACAAAAATGCCAAAAAAAAAAGTTATTATTTTTTTATTGTGTGGTAAAGGGCGCACAGCACTAAATCACTCCTCGTTTTGTGTAATGGTAGTAAGTTCCGGCAAAAACAAAAAACGATTTTGTGATTAATGGGGTCCTTTGGGAATCAGTTTGGCGTGAGGATAGCGTTTCATAATTAAAATGAAAGATAATCTCTTGTACTTTGATCAGGCTATTGCAAAATATTGATTTTCGATTGTATTGAAAATGTATCACGTGTATGAACACACGTGATCGGAGGCGGTTAGAAGGCGAGCGTCCGGGCTGAAAATAAGGGTGGCGCTGTTTAAATGATCGTATCGTAAAATCGAATTGGAAGGTGTAACACTTCTTGACGATTTTATGAAATTTGAATGTTTGTTTATTAGAATAAAGCATTCGAGACGTTCCAAAAATGGTTACTAAGGGCCCAAAATAGCGACTCTTTTAGCCCTAATTTACATGTAATCCAATGGGCGGTATATTTAGTGCTGTGCCCCCTTATGTCGAAATAAATATCAAACAAGGTTTGTACGCAACATTCTGCCACGCCTGGATTCAAACCACTAACCTCTAGTTCATGAGTCCTGTTCGCTAACCATTAGGTCTTGAGGATTTGGCTGACAACGATTGGAATTTTAATCGATATGATAGTTTACGGGATAAAGCTTATCTGTTTAACAATATATATAATACAATACAACGTGCGTGAGTCGACAGTGAGCTTTCTGTGAACTGCGCCCGAGCTACGATGTTATTATTGCAATTTTTATAACTGCAAATAGTGTTTACAGTTATCTAGTTTGCGTACGGCAAGCGACGTAGAGTGGCGCAACTTCACATAAATCAGGCGTGACACGATTGCGTGACATTCGAAATATTTGTTATTGTTCCGAAATGCCATCAATGATTAAGAAATATAAAGGCAATTGACACAAATAGGTGCTACATTATCTACCCCTTTCAAATGACCACAGCTACAATTTAGCGCGGCAGTAGCCGAAAATAAGCTTATACATATATCATAAATGTTAAATTCGACAGCTAACAAACGATAACTGCAGTTAATTGTAAATTGCAAAATCGCTTTTGATTATCAATTCAAATTAACTAATCTATGATAAGATAATTATTTGAGTTTGGTTACGAGCCTAAAGAGATACAGGCTCAATCCTAAACGTAAGGAGAAATGTTGACGTATGTTTTTTTAACAAAACTTGTATAACAGTGTTATGTTACATACGCCTATTATTTTTCTCTTGCCTATAATCAAAGTACAGACTAGATAAAACATGTTAAACGAGCAGTTTTCTTATTATCATTTCATGTACAATACATAATAAAAAACATTAAAAAAACATACATCATCATAGTTCGACAATTTTCTTTTTGCCATAATAATAATCCAATGTTGAAGCAATCGAAGTCAATTGAGTTTAATTGTATCTCATCATCAAACTGGATTGTTATGACGACCATGATCTTTAAACATATGGAAATCCGCGCGTATAAGATACTAATACTCAGCCTATTATTGTAAAACAATACATTATACGCGCTAATATAGATTATGAAAAACTGTATTCATACACCGTGATATGTACACCAATCGCAGTTGTTTGCCCACTCACTGGGGGTGCGTAGGCAATTGACATGGGATTCCCAACTAAATATGTTTAGTGGCTGGTTTAAGACTTTTATTGAATCGAAGTTAATGTAAAAGAGAACTGGTTAGTTGCGTTACCGGCGTGAAAAACTGCAATTTTGTCTTCCTTTCTCCTTCTCCTTTCTGTCCCTTTTCTTTCAATTTTTGTCTCCTCTTCTCCCTTCTTTTCCTTCCTTTGCCTTCCCGATTTTCCGCCTCCTTCCCTTTTTCCCGGTCAATGTTTTTTGTTCAGGTGGGGCAGCCCCCCCCCCCCCCCCACTTGCCGATAAAACTATCTCTCATTGCGTCTTTTGGTCACATAATGATACAGCATGTAGACCCCCACCCCTCATGAATTAATGCACACGTGCAGGATAGCTTATAACTGTTCAATATCCATCCCGGCAGTTCAGGAGGGTTGGATGGGGTGGTTGGGTTTCTTTTTTTTAGGGGGGGGGGGGGGGGGGGGGATATGTGTTGTCAACCAGAAGAGGATCGATTTGTTAAAATACGATACGATCCATACGTTTACCATGTTTACTAGTGACCCATAATGTTCCTAGTATATATTTGACAGATTTTGCTAAAATGTTTGTGGAAAACAGAAAAATCAAGGATTTAGACGGGGTCCTTCATTTACAAGAGAGGGCACGTCACCGTAACCTCATATCAAATATATTAAATACCCCTCCCCCCCCCCCCTGAATATATAGACGTAGTAAGTTCATGTTAAGTTCAAAAAAACCGCATAGGCCTATCATTGTCAGGTCACAACATTAAACAAAGATTTCCATGGGTTTTTAAACACATATTAAATTGCTCGGGCCAGGCTTAAAAAGCCTATATAAGCATGCTGGTTGAATTATTATTAATCATCATCAAATTGGATGTTTATGACCATCATAAATCATGATTTGGGAGTCAAATCATATTGACGATCCGCACATATAACGCGAATATTCAGCCTAAAATGTAATACGACATATTACGCGTATATTATACATGCGCCAATGTGATAGTGCCAGTAATAGTGAAACCCCCCAGTGAAACACCCGTGGTTTTGGTGATCTGGTTTATAGATCCTACTTTAGTTTCCTTACTTACTCGTTAATTGTTGGACATGCTTTTCAATGGGAAATAACTGTGCCGCTTGGATGATGCTACAACGAGGTTAGCGTTTGTCCGTATAGAACAACACTTTAAAACTGTTGCTATTTGGTTCCCACAAATACGCACATCCCCGCTCTCTAATTACCATGCCTGGGAAATCCCACATAACCTCATCATATACTCGATGGTTCCCATTTTCTTCCTTGAAGGGCTCGGAAGTGCAGAGCAATCGAAGTATATTAGAACCAAACGATAAGAATGTGGGGCGCATGCGTATTTGGCATCCTTAGCTTGCTGCGTTTGTTATATGGAATATATTTGTTAATAGCAGTAGTCGCACTTTGGTTGAATTTTCTGGAGGTACATCAACTAACTCGGACAGTATTCACTTGAAGTGAAACGATGAAGAAAGGATTTATTGGGGAATAACTGTTCATTCTGAGAAAGAGGTTGGCTGATGGCTATTCAAAAGGTAAGTTATACATTCTAAATTAAACATAAATTAATATTGTACCCGTTTTAGATTTGATGTGTTGCGCTTTACTCTGTTGATGATTTTCTGATAGAGTACACGTATTTCAATTAAGCTAAATCGCAGACTCACAGAGACAAATTTAGTGTGAGTAATTTGGTTTATGTCGATATGCGTTCTAAACAGTTTCCAGCGGCTTGTTTAGTACCGTTTTTCGTTATTCATATTATTTTTAGATACCTTTATATCACTTGATTTGACGGCATAACGTTACTTCCGTATAGGCTATACCTAAAGTTAAACGTACATGTGCGCGCCCACACTAGCCAATATTATTGCATGGTTTAGTTCAAGGTCCCCACAGCTGCTGATCCGACTACGGTTTGTTGTCAAACAAGTTTCATGTGGCCATAAAAATATATCGACTGTTGCTTGGTTCTTAAACAGACGTGTTTCTAATTTATTTAGAATCTTTACCTTCGATAACGATTCTGTTCGAATCGAAACGTCAGGTCCTCTTATATTTATTACATTAAGTTACACAGGCTATTTTTGAGGATAAGCAGTTCAATGCATTCACCTCATATTATCTAATTATGTATAGAAATTAGGAATAATGTTGTTCAAAATGTATGTCAAATTGGATAATACTGGCATGTATTGACATTCCGTAAATACGACGTACGGCGGCTCTGAAAGGCCTGGGCGTCGGGGTTCATCGGCTACACTGTAAACAATTGGTATTGAACTGCTACCTTTCGAATTTGATAAAAGCAGTGAACGATAAAATCTAAAGGTCATATTGAAGTATGAGTTGTTTTTGTCCGTTGTTATTGTTGTCTTTATGTCGTGCATTCAGGTCTGAAATAGGATAGTTGAACCATAAAATAAATATTATAAATCGTCACCGCAGAGGCGAATCATTGTAGATATAAAGGTCAGAAATTATGTGCATTTTGTGTAAATTGCAACACAATGCAAGGTATACATGATATGATATGATATGATATGATATGATATGATTTTATTGGCACAAAATCGCGACCCGAAGGCCGAATTACATTGTACAAGAAAGCAAGGAACAATTCAATACACAAATAGCCAACTTACTGGGCAGGAACATGGCAAACAACAAGAGACAAGGCCAAAGACAGGATATGCGAGCATGATGCAGAAAGACAGAGCATCATACAATTGATGAAAGAATTTACTGTGCTTAGCCGGGAAATGATAACACAAAGAGGCACCATTTTTGGGACCTTTGTTTTGATATGTTCTATTCTGTTTTCATTTGTTGTATTTTTTTATTTTTTTATTTATTTATTTTATTTATTTATTTGTTTTTTGTTTTTTTGTTTTTGTGAGGGGTCATTGCGTATTAATTTGTGTTCATTTCATTTCATTTCATTTCATTTCATTTCATTTCATTTCATTTCATTTCATTTCATTCATTTCATTTCATTTCATTTCATTTTTATTTTTATTTTTATTTATTTATTTTTAATTTTTTTTATTTATTTTTTTTAATTTTTTTTATTTAATTTTTAATTTTTTTAATTTATTTTTTATTTTTATTTTTTTTTAAATTTTTATTTTTATTTTTTATTTTCATTTTCATTTCTATTTATTTTATTTTAATTTATTTTTCATTTTGTATTTTATTTATTTATTTATTTATTTATTTATTTTATTATTTTTTCATTTTTCATTGTTTGTTGTTGTTAGATTGTTACATTCTGTTTCGTTTTTTTGTTTTGTTTTTGTGGAGAGCTTCTGGAAAACGTCGCTCTTTCCGCGTATTTCAAACCTGCCAACGCGGAGCGAGATACAGCTCCAGGACGCGTAAGCGGCAGTCTTCGATCTTTTTCGTTTTACCTCCACATTGCTTCCCTTGATGGATGTTCATAATGGCGCCCGTTACACGTAAAGGGATAGGGCAATACATTTCGTACTGAATCTTCTTCGTAAATGTGTTCTAGATAGGATGCCAAAAGTATCCGAAAAATATAAAGAAATTCAAAAGGATGCATTGATTCTATTCATCATATTTCGTGATACTTATGGCTTAATTTTAATTATCAGGTATCAATTTAAAGCTTGATTTGTGCATGTTTTGAGAATGTTAAAATCAGACATTAGATAAAAAAAACCAAGATGTATGTTTTGATATGTTTAAGGTCAGAGGTCACACACCATGAAATCAATGTCAAAAGTCAATAGGTCATCTCAGGTGAAGTTCTAAAATATGCTGAACATACAAAAATTGACTGTGTTTGACCAGGTTGCACATAAACTGAGGACCATTACGTTCGACCTCATAACACCAACCCCTAACGAAGGTCTTATGCATAATAAATTAATGGATAATTAATAATTAATAAATAATTAACAACTACAATGATTGATTAATTATCAACAATTAATAATCAATAATTAATTAATCAATAATTAAATAATCAAATATTAATTATTACTCAATTACTTATGTATCGTTACATTATTATTGAGTTATTAACGATAAAACAATAATGAATGATCAATAATTAATAAATATATAAATAAGTTATCATTAATTTACTACTTATTTGTATTAATCATCAATTTATTATTAATGAATAAGTAAGTAATTACTTATTATACTGAATAATCATGGCAGTTCATTTAATTCATAATTAATGAAGGTTTGCACAGTTATAATTCATGGATTTCCTTATTATCACACTCGTATAGACCACAAACACCTATTTCAGCTTTATATTGAGATCCAAAATTCATACGCCACTTTTCAATTGCAATCTTTTAGTGAGCCATGGCCTTAATACTCATTTAAACGAGTGATATTGATGTTTCTTTTCCAAAACATTTAACAAATTACTTTTACTGATAGTTTGAAACGAGAATATTTCTGATTCATCTTGCTGTTCAGTTTTTTTTATTTTTAATACTTTGCCTTGTAAGTCAGTCTATTCTATTGTTGATTGTATTTAAACATTTCAATTTTCTCCACTGTTTTGAAATATATGATTAGGAAATGAAGCCAAGACAATCTAACATTATACCACCCGCTAATCTTATTAAAGTTTGTAAATCATTCAAAGAGAATATTGACCCAAATTTCTTATACAAACTTGATATTGTGATGATGCGATTCTTAATCCAATCCTTGAAATGTAAAGTTGTGCCATCATATATTTGATATCGTCATTATTTCCAATTATCTCCTGCCCTGGATTCTTATTGCATCTTCCTGATGACTGTATTCGGTTTTATTTAACCTCAATCTACAGTATTTGATTTAATTTATAACTATAATGACATTAAAAAGAAGAAAAAAACATATTTTATTATTTGCAGCTTTTAAAGATTGATGACAAATAAAACCAAAAATGTCAAATCAAAACGATGGTTCATGGATTGATGGTAATAGTCCTTCTCCTTCTGAAAACCGACCTGGAACCAGTCAGGGTCCTTCAGCTGTTATCAATTCATCTACAAAGAGGAACAGATCAGATGAGGCATTTAATCCAAAGAAGAGAAAACACCCAGGTCGTAGACTTGAATCAGATGAAGTGGATCCGGTATGCTGTCGAAGAAAGAACTGTTACAGCATAATCAGTAACGAGACAAGAAAACGAATCAGGAGAGAATATAATGAACAGCTTGACATCAGTAATGAAAGAGGTAGCGCTTATATCCGAAAGTTTATATTACATAGCCCAGTAAATAATCGCCGTGGTGAACGAAGGAATGCAACGTATCATTATCACATTCCTAATGACAATGAAGAGGATGTACAAGTGTGCATGAAAGGATTTGTACTCACATTTGGTATACGGGAACGAGTTTTGAGAAATGCTAGAAACGAAACTGGTAAGTACAATAACTTTGAAAGGGCTTGATAAATGTCATATACAACTGAATCACAATCGTGTTTGTAAAAGTGTCGACACTATATCTCATAAGTCGCAGTACCAAACCGAAAATACATTTGGAATGAGAAAAATTGAAGAGTCATATGACTCTACAATATCCGCACTAAAATTTACCCCATCTGAAGCCCCTCAATATAATAAATCGCACGCTGAAAGGTGTAACTACTCATAATACCATAAAATTGTCCAATTTGCACTGTGTAAGTTAATCACATGCCGCACATTCCATTCATTTGGGTTTTTTCATGAATGGTTTTCAATTACTGAATGTAATTACGTTTATAATAAGGATGATATCAATCTGAAATTAAAAGGAATTATTGTAGAGAACCTTTATTCTCGTTCATACTTATTCCCCTGAATGTGTCGCATATGTGACGACTTTATTAAGCTCGTAATACTACGCTCTTTTATGAAAGTGCAGTTTTACAGTTCGGGAAACTTTCGTCTGTATTTTTGCAACACAGAAAGCTGCTACTGTAAGTTTGGTACAAAACTAATACAAGTTTTCTAGTTTTAAACAGTAACATTTTTTTTCTCGAAACTGTTGAGAGGCGAGACACCCTGCGATACTTAAGGGAGATACATACAGGAATTAATAATAATTATATATCATAGCAGAATGATGGGGCTTTTTAATATTCAGATCATGAAGCTTCATGCTCAGATAACATAGCTCAAAATATATACAAAAGCAGTTATTATTCATGCAGCTATTCACACACTGGGGTATCGCTTAATAATAGTACACACAGCGATAATTGTATGATTCACTGCACACTTAAAATTAATGGCGGTTATAGTCATGGTGTTTAGTATTGGATTGAAAACTACTATTATTACTATTTGTGGACCATTAGGAATTCATATTCATATTTACAACAGTATTGTTTATTCGTTATCCCAATTGAATTCATCCAAACCTCTTCATAAACTTACTCAAACTTCTGTTAAACCTTCCTACCAACTTTAATTGTGCATAGTTTACCTATAAGCAGATTATACAAACTGACTTGGCATTGCCTGCTGAATTTCTGGGGATTTCCAGATTGCGCAATCTAGCCATGGTGCTATACACAATCCGGGTTTTCCCAGATTTATTTCAGTCTTCAATGTGTTATTATCATAACTTACTTTGTATAAGCGCTGCAGATTCCACGCCACTAAAAAGGTTCCATTTACTGTACATAATAAAGGGGATGGATTTTTCAACTTTACATTTTTTCTTGAAGTTTATAATATTTGTGATCATTGAAGTACAACATTTGTATAAGGTAACGATGGTAACCCTAAAAGTTAGAGAAATAAGCTTAACATTTTTGACAGCTGACGTATGCATCGCTCTCAGTTATCATCACAAAATTGAGCAGTGGTCACATAACATGTACAATAAAAACAAAAATCATCCCAACACTTGCAAAAATGGACTAATGAAAATATCTATGTTTGCATTGTGGTAATAGATATTATTCCTAAAATCAAGATTAGATTCCAATTTTAATCATTTTGGGACTATAAGTACCTTTTCTGATTACTTATGATTATGCTTGGGCCATAGCATTTCAAAATAGAGAGACAATCTGATTGTCGCCGGCAAGGAGAGGACACACTCATTTAGTGGTGTGGAATCTACATATGGATAGCTTACCAAGTGGTCTAAGGGGCACACCACTAAATAATTCCCTCATTGAAATACACGTAGCAGGAATATTTGTCAAGTGTTTTTAACATACCCCATATAACAGTATTGTATTTGTTTGTGTCAAGGTAGGGGTTGAATCTTATCTTACATTTTATTTATCGTGACCAATCAATATTTAACTTGAAATTGCTCTACGAGTGACTTAACAGCGGCACCATGATTTTCAGCCAATATCTGTCAGATAAAATAATTCTACTTTTCGCCAGGTACTATTTTCAAAACCATAGACCAAAATGCTTGAAGGATTTAGTGTTGTTGTGCCCCCACAATGCAATGAATTAGATCTAGCTGGGTGAGGAATTGTGGGCAATTTTGGCACACCACTAAATCCACCACGCACATCTATCATCCACACGCAGTTTTTGGCATAATACACGTCAACTTTTATCCTTAGTTACAATATTTCGTCACACGAATGTTTTAGTAAAGTCTTGATTTTATTTTTAACTTGCTATTCCGTGACCAATCTAGATACACTTTTGCGCCAAGGGCGCCTAAATACCGCCGCCATGTTTTGGCAACCAATATCCGCCGTCACTTACCATTTCTGGTTTCCGACTATTCCGACCGTTACTTTTGAACCACGTTTGTCGCACGTTTTCAATGTTATGTACTAGTTGACAGTTTTAATGAAATTGCGCACTGTTCACTATAATTTACTTCTTTTGGGACACAATCATACTTTTCGTTACTTTTTCTCATAACCGTACACCAAATTGACTGAATGTTCCCCTTGCGGCAAATCAATTTAACTGGTTATTGGTAAAATATTTATCAACCGACTAGATTGTGCCTGTCATTTTGCACCGTAACTAAACCTCATGATACATACGCCCTTACGTACAAGGTAGGGTGTCTCAGAATGAAAAATTTAATATATGAAAAAAACAAAACAACAAACAAATAGTGTTGTAAATTTAAACACTTGCGATATGATGGTGGAAATGTTTTCTACGTATTCCGTTACTTCCATTGAGATATCTCTTTTTGTTCCGCTGTAATTAAAAATCGCTGAAAAACGTATTTTCATATTTCGGCTCACACAATTCAGCTTTACAGCTATTCTCTCTAGCACTACCAGCATTTCAAACAATTAACCACATACCTCATAAGTTAAAAAAAATGGTCAATGTTAAAACACACTCAAGCAAAACAAATCCTGCCCTATTCAATCAAAGCTTTGTTTTCTATGCACACAACAATCGTTCGTTATCAAAAGGCTAATTAAGATAAAAAGAGGTTGCAATAATAATGCGAATAACATTTTAAAAATAATGTTCTTTAAATAAAAGTGACTTTAAAGATTTTATAATGGATCATTTCGACAATAAATTGAACTCTACTATCATTACGAAGAAAGTCTGTATTTTCCATCAGAAACGTCCGATTTTCACAATCTAATATTCCTAAGAAAGATGGACGATTGCACAAGATATATGAAACGATTTGGACTATATAAATAAATTCAATACCGACAAAATCGTATTACTAACCTCGGTATACAATCATTCTGAGACACTCTGTAATTTCAATGATTTTGAAATAATTGGAATTTGACTAAAATCACTTAATATATTACTCGTCATATTACGTAACAGATGGCATACCAATACTTCAACAGGATCAAACCACAAATGACGTGGATTCCTCCGAAGTTACAAACCAACATGGAACAAGCTGCTCGTGTATCAACGCGAAACCAATGTGTTTTGAAAATAATTCTGGTAAGTATAACTTTTAAAATCATCAAGACAAGGAAAACAATTTAATAAAGACCTCACTATTTTTCGCTATGTGCTATCGTTTAAAATATGCTTAACAGTAACAGTTCGGTTTGTTGAAACTATTGTATTTCTGGTGGTTTGACTTTGTATAAGCTGTAATATTACCCATGTGTAAATGATGCATGCCTATTTACATTCATTTAGTTGAAACCCTAGATGACTTTAAGGTTCTGACTGAGTGGAACCTGTATCATATACACAACAGAACTCGTACAATTTTGTTTGATGAGGGCTTCGATGGAATACTGTCGCTACAGTCAATAGAGGAAAGGGATCTAACAGTTTTTAGAGAAAGCAGAAATCCAGAGACAACTATTCAAATGGCTCAATTGATCTTGTTAAGACGCTTTGTGCAGTGTCTCAACTGCCCATATCACAAACCATACTACAAAGAACTAGAGCAATTCGAGACGTCATCAGGTATTATCCAGAACATGGAACCCACCGAGGGCGCTCTTTCAGTTAACGACAACCATCAGTCTACAATAAGCTGTGACACACAAGCGTCCGCCGTTGAACATCCACACCCAGGTAATTGTCCCTATTTTTATATGATTTTACACGAATATGACGGGGTATATTAACCCTACCCAGCCAGGCTATGTTTGTATGTGGACACCGGGGGAGGGGACAAAGTATACTTTTGTTACCCAAACATTCGCCGCGAACACCCTGGGATTCGATCCGATTCGATCCCTGGACCCTCCGATCACCGCCTCGCCGCCCTAATCACTCGGCCTACCTGCCAACGGGCCCGGGCAGCAATTTCGTATACTAGTATACATATCATTTTGGTTGATGACGTCATCCAATCGAATGATGTAGCCTGCGCGTGGATACTGCTTTTTGCCGTAGTGAATCGCAGGCGTAAGGTTAAGGTTAATAACCAAACAAAATAATGGTATGGTATTAATGTATCACTGGGTTTTATGAAAAGATAAATGTCAATCAATGTCATTCAATAAGTAGGACACTTTTTTCTTTATCTCCGTGTGATTTTATTTTTACTTTTTGCACCGATTCTGTGTTAGCAAGAGAGGTTGCGTCAACCTCGTCATCGACATTTTCGTCACCTGTGCCACCACCATGTACATCAATCAGCGAGAATTTAACACCATCCCTACCGGTAGACTCTATCGGTAGAGGCTCTGCTCTATGTGCTGTTGAAGTGTTTGTTCGTGTGGAAGAAGAAGCAACTCCCCCGTCTGAATCAGCAAACTTCCATTCTAATTCTGCCACATACGATAACGTTGGTGAATCCACAACACAACAGCTACCACGGGTTGAACCTCACAAAGAAGATATTGCGAATACCTCATCAAATTCATCGCTATCTTCTTTTGAATTTACACCACCATGTTCATCAGCCCAGACTCAAGGTATTTTCTTAATATATCTTTAAGAATAAATGCAGAGAAACAAAGTTACAATTCAGAATTATATTTGTTGTATACTTTAAATTAAACATAAAGCTCTGTTGTCGCAGATATCATTCGTCTTTTATCAATACATTTAGCGAAACAGAGTGTATCTATGATACATGTGTGTTTGCAAAGAGTGTACGACTGTAGTGGTTATTTCCCTCCTACTATTACGCTCATATCCATTTTGCACTCGCATACATTCAAATACTGTAACAGGACATCACAAACATTGTGCATTGTTTTGCCTGTGAAATATCTGATATTATCAAGAGATGAACACAATCTGATGTCATTTGAGAGTGATTGTAAGTGACACAATGTCCAAAATTTGAGTTATATTCATCCAGTGCTATCGTAGCAAAACATACACACC
This sequence comes from Ophiura sarsii, assembly GCA_035610835.1. NCBI lineage: Eukaryota > Metazoa > Echinodermata > Ophiuroidea > Amphilepidida > Ophiuridae > Ophiura > Ophiura sarsii. The sequence continues at coordinate 23,058,781 of CM069449.1, forward strand.
CCTACGCGCAATCGCCTCCAAACGCAAACGTAGTTTAGAACTATCCAATCGACATAATGAGGACGTTTTAATTTTGTGTATAAGTTACCCTTTTTTATTTACACAATTGTTAATACCGACCGTGGACGGTATTGGTACCTGTGACTGAGGACCTTATTTAAACGTGCTTTTAAATGCAGTTTTGGGTTAATTGCAGCCCCATGCACTTTGTCTAGAACTGTGGATGGTCCACGGTTGGCGAAAAGTCCACGGTTAGATGGTTAGAATATGTTGTGTGTCCACGGTTGCCGGTAGAAACGCACGCTACAATAACGCATTTGCCCATCGACCAGTACACTGTACACACATTCACCGGGTGACCTGGAATGTCTAGAGGCAATTCATCAATAGCACATAAAGGAATCATCTCACAGTCTGACAGTTTGGTATGTTTGGTCTGACAGTTTGGTATGGTCAATGTGAAAACATGTGGGCTTTCCTCTGATAATCTAAGAGGGTAAAACTGAATTTGACTGGGTCACCCACTTAATGAAACCGGGAATTTTTTTATATTTTTTAAATGAATGAATCCCTTAATCCCTATATAAAGGTAGACGAGGCGGGTGTCCATCCCTCGTTAAAAGCGATTGAGCCAGCCAGGCTCACCTCTATCGTGCTTGAGGTTGCTGCGTGGGGATCGCTACACCTCTTCCACCATTTTCCACTGCGTTACCTTCCCATCTCTGAAAAATACCCAAATACACCTGGATATAGAGGTGCAGTTCCTTACCCTAGAGCACATCATGTTGGCCACGGCTGGACTCGAACCCACAACCTTTAGTTTAGAGGTTCAGTGATATATCAACGTTATTATTTTCTGAGTTGCAGTGAACCAATTGATTTGTCCATCAGAGCTCTCTGTAGAGAGTTACCAGTTTGATTTGTAATCACTCAGTTGATTAACTTTGTTAATGTCTGTTTGGCTATTGTTCACATTTGCTCTTTATGTACATAAACAAACAAACACAACTACGCCAAACATTCCCATGTATACCAATATTTACAAAACTTGTTATTTTTAATTGTGTTATCGAATGGAATGCCCTAAAAATAAACCTCGTTAGGATCAACAACTCGCAGTTCTGCACAACATATTACTATCGGTCATTGGATTACTTTCGTTTCATACATTAACTCGTCAAATTCAATAAAACCAGTCGTCAAACAGAAGGGAAAACTTTGTCATGCAAGTGAATTGCCAATAATGTGTCGTGTGACGACATTTACACGCGTAAGACTTCTTAAAACAAATGTAGTACAAAACATTTTAATTGAAGGGACGAATTGTAATTGGTGACCGATTTATTTGTATGATTGACAAATCCATTATTCTTTCATTGACAATATTGTTGATCGTCATGAGACCGTATCATGACAAGGTAGTGAACTTATGACAAACTTGAATGACACCATTGCTCTTACATTACAAATTACGTATCGGGGATGACAAATGTTCGTATTTTGTTTCGGGTTTCCGTCTCAATTGTGAAAGGGTTTACCGGCGCGCATTATGAATATTTTGTTTTGTTTTGCATGACAAATTCTTTTGTATGCATGACAAATCAATTTTATTGCATGACTAATTATTAGAGAATTTCATCATTCTACACCATTTTGCATGACTAATTATAACAAGTTATAATTGGTCATACTAGACCATTTACATGACTACTTTTTTTGTTAATTGACACAATAACTCTTTCAGTGTACTCAAGACTAAATGTAGCATAAGTTCACTTGACTGCACCAAAACAATACCATCATATGTAATCGATAAGGAGGTAACTACTGAAAACGTATGAATTATGGGTAATGTCTCACATTTCTTTTAGCAGGTGGTGTCATCAATCGCACTTTTGGAGAGCACGCAGTTGTGATCACGAATACCGCGCGTATATCAGGGTCAACCAGTATTTCTTGCCAATCGGCGTCTGTAGACAGTGGTATGTTGCAACTGTTGTTATCTGACGTTGCTACAACATCAGCGCAATCACCATATGTACCATCGTCTTTAGCACCACATACGACACTACCACTGAGTTCACCGTCTCATGGGGATTCTTCAATGCCATGTGTTAACGAGGTGTCCTTACCACAGACAACAGAGATATTAAGATCACCAGAAAATGGAGGATGTGTATCATCCGATGGAGGTAAACGTTGCACTTAACATTTTTTTGTATATAAAGAGCAAATGTGAACAATAGCCCAACAGACATTAACAGGGTTAATGAACTGAGTGATTACAAATCAAACGAGTAACTCTCAACAGAGAACTCTGATGGGCCAATCAATTGGTTCACTGCAACTCAGAAAATAATCAAAAATACAAGTAAACACAATTTGGCAAGTAAAAAAGCCAATGAAAGTGGCGTGGGACAGGAATAGGATAAACACCCAAACAGAGAATAACATCAAAAAATAAGAGAAGAAAAATAATATCTGGAGGTCATTGATACATCGAGAGAGCTTAAAGCAATGCTAAAATCAATGCGGTTTCCTACTTGGATATTGGTGTTAAGCCAAGTATCGGAGTTAATTTGAACATTAAATCTCATCACAAATTGACCCGAAATTCAGGACATTTGTCATTTGACCTCAAAATGGGGTCAAAGATTCTAGAATTGTAGCGCCCTCCGCGTACATAGATTGCTTCATTGACCCTGCTTTTACAGAAGATATCATGTCCCAAATGGCGGGTCATTGCTCTGCTGACAAAAGTTAGAGTGTTTTCACTGACATATTCAACGTCTTTAATTTGTTTATCTTAACCGAGATAGATACCTCAGGTCCCCATTTTATTATTTTATCTATTTTGCCTTTTACATGACCTTGGATGTTGTCATTGCACACTGTTTTAGCCATTATCATATTTTACATTGATGGTGTAGTGCTGTTGAATCCATCTAAATCCATCCTTGGTGCCGCTTGATGGTACGGTTGGAACTGCCCTTTTATTAGATACAGTTTAAAGTTATTGTCGCAATATAAAAGTTCTAAACGATAGTGTAACACTCTCCACGCGTCTATTGGTTTTACCGTGTACCATATTTAACACATTTGTCAGATACATTTTCCTCTTTGTCTCAAGAATGACTGAATAGGCAAGTCTGTACTAAATCCCTAACTCCCCTGGCATTTTGTGTGACTTAAACTATCAGGGGAGAAAAAAACGGGTCAAATTTGATGCGAACATCAGTCTCTGCACGCGCCGCGAATCGAACCCGGGCCGCGTGCGTACAAGTATGATGCTCTACCGACTGAGATACACGGGGAGATTGATGGGGCCGCCGCGCGGTACACTTTTGTAGCACTATCGTGTTTTGTAGTGTCCAGGAGGGTTAGGGTTAACAGAACATGAAAAAGGTGCTTCTTAACCCTAACCACCGGGCGTGTTTTTGTGAATTAAACTATCAGTGGAGAAAAACGGGTCAAATTTGAGGGGAAAATCAGTCTCGCACGCGCCGCGAATCGAACCCGGGCCGCGTGCGTGCAAGTCTGATGCTCTACTGACTGAGCTAAACGTCAGTTGTTTAACAAGTTGAACCACGCGCTGAGCGTGCCACGAGATTGTTCCGAGGGCCGCTGCGCGGTATAATATTGTAGCACTGTCGTGTTTTGTAGTGTCTAGGAGGGTTAGGGTTGAACTTATCCTATTGCATTTCTCGTGGTGATTCCAAAATATGGTAATGAAATTCAATAAGTTTGACATTTTTGAAACATTTTGTGCTGCCGCGGGAAAGTGTCGAATGCATATCAATAATAGTGCAACTCATTTAATGACGTGTATTCGTATACTGAAACATTGTTGTTTGTATTGTACACATTGTAGAGCTGGATATCCTTTCATTTGCGGTCAATATGCTACATGAAAACGATGTCATTAACGATTTAATATCAGCTGAAATCACAGGTAATAAGCCTCTTTAACATACGAAACCGTTCGGGAGTACTACAGGTGGACTGATACAAGTTATCTGGGAATGTCCCGTTCAAATGCCTCCCGGGCACTAGCAGCGGCGTAACTGCGAGGTCGCCGACCACCCTGGAACATTATTTGATTAGTGAGGGATATTGGAAGGAAGTGAGGGGGGGGGGGGGGGGGGGGTAAGGAGTAATGAACAGAAAGGGTAAAAGAAAAAAGTAGAAAAAGATTATGGACAGGGAGAAAAGTGGAAAAGAAAAGAACGGGGGTTGAAGAGGATGAAATGGGGAGGGAGGAGAAACCCTTTTTTTAAATTTCTTTATTGCCTAAAGCCCATCAGCTTCTCCCCTGTCATGGGTATTGCCCAAGGACCCTACCCGTATTCTAGTTGTTCCCACCAGGCATTTTCGTTCAAGGGGGTGGGGTTGGGGCTTGTCTAACCTCGCCTACACTTAACTGCACATCGGGTTACGCCCCTGTCGGGCAGGCGCTCAAGTTACAGACCTCAGTCAACAGATTAGTACTGAATTGGCTCTTTGTACGGTTTCGCCATTTGCGGAGAGAGCCTCGAACTGGAATAATATTGAATGGACTTGTTTTATAATGTTTGTCGATTGCAGTTCATGATTCATGATTGTATATAAGTTATAAATTAGGTAATGGTTTGTTAACAGACAGATGATTTATTCGCCAGCAGTGCATTCACGCTTGGGGTATCGCTCATATACCTAAAGTCGTGCACTCGTGCAAGGCCTCAATCGATTTTTAAGTATGAACGCACTACTTCGGTTCAAATCCTTACCATAACGTTTCATTAGAAGAGATCTTATACATTTGTCAACTTTAAATTTCTGATGTTCCAGCCACAGGCAAACAACACTTACCTCATAATGTAGGACAACGTAACGCCCAAGGAATTCAACGACAACATACACCTCAGCAGCATCCTGAAGAACAGCAATCATCTCACTACGTGGTAACAGGTGAAGTAACAACATCCCTTGATCAACCTATCCAGCGGACTTCATATTTACCCCGAATGCACTGAAAGTAAAACGATAACAATCTTGCAAATACCAGTATCGTTCAATACTGGAACATAAGAGCTGTGTCACTTACACATTGCATTGCTCCGTTTGCGCATTCAATCACGTCATTTGGAGATTCAATTGCGTCGTTTGAGCATTCACCCTTTTGCCATTTCATTTACAATTGTTGCCATTTCTTTGCTCTTCTTGCGCTTTCTTTAACCTTGTTACACATTTACTGCCCTTTACTACTACCCCTTCTTTAGCAGTGTAGTGATTTATAGCGCTGGGGAGGCTTTGGGTTTTAGGGAACATGAAAAAGCTTTTTTTAACCCTACTTCCCTGGGCGTGTTTTTTTTTGTTATTGGAATAAAATTATCATGGGAGAAAGACAGACCAAATGGAGGGGTGAAAACCAAGCCGCGCCAAGGTCAGTGATAACACAGTTGCGTCACGGAGTCGGCAGTACAATTCTATATGTTCAAGTCAGACCCTGAAGGTAACCCGCCGTATCGCGCAACGAGATAAACCGCGCTACCAGTAACTATGTGAGGTAATCTGGTACGGTAGGCATTTGAAAACATACATGCAAATCGTACATTTAATGCGCTCCCGTATGGGTAACCATTGTCGTGTATCCATGATCATGATGAGAGGCGATGGGCTATCATACTTGTCAGCAAAGAAAATAAGTTTCTCTATCTCTCCCAGCAGCATTTTTGTTTGTTTCTATCTCTCTTACCATGCTTAATACCCATTTGTATTCCACGCCCGCTCTTAGACTTTCCCTATCGTCCGTATCATTACATTGTGTTATTTTTTGCTCATAGATATGAGGTTATGCAACGCAAGCAAATCTGGTAATATCGGAGAAGTTTTGAAATGTCTTCAGTTAGGCGCTCAAGTCAATTACAAGCATGGATTGGTGAGTTTCCATGATAGTTGTGATATCCTTAAATTGATTGTCAACATACAATATTGATATAAACTTACTGGGATGAGATTTTGCTGAGTATATTGCTTCATTGCATTACATGTATACTATGTATGATATGACATTATATTACCTATGGTATCTCATTAGTCAAGATTAAACCCGAAAACCACTTATGGCGTGATGAAAGTGACACAGTACAAATAACATGTACATTTTATTTTATCGTTTTCTTACGTTACCTGCCACTCACCAACTAATGTTGAATCTGATTTCACCGAAACATTAATATAAATTACTAAATTCAAGGCCGACGTAAATGCAATACAAAACATCTATGGCATGACACTCGTATTTCATTACCCTGTGCACTCGGATTCGGACTTGAATTCAAAGTCAAACTTTAATGGAATTGTTTTGGACTCAAAGACTACATGGCATAATATCAACATTTACGAGCTTTGGTTAAAACTTCGGGAATTATTTTCTCATCATGATTCATCCACTAATTTGATCACCTAACTTAAAATAAAGACGCTAGAGGCAAAAAACGACTTAATTTGTCGATCTATTTAATTTTGCGAACATTCATGAAAATAAATACCACAAATTTTGCAATTTATGTTATATGATAAGTGGTTATCATTTTGACTTATTTAAATAATGAAACCACCTTGCTGAACATTCAAAAGTAGGTTCTCAAATCACAAAGACAACCAATGGCACAAAAAGCAATATCGCCGGATTCGGCAGTATGCTGCCAGATTCGATAGGTTGCCGTTAGTGGAAATTTGCCCTGACCGATAATCATCATCATCATCATCATCATCATCATCATCATCATCATCATCATCATCATCATCATCATCATCATCATCATCATCATCATCATCATCATCATCATCATCATCATCATCATCATCATCATCATCATCCTTCGGCTGCAGAGCAGGCGACCACAAGTTTCTTCCATGCACGACGGTCTTGAGCAAGAGTGACAATCTGTCGATCTTCAATCATGCCTTCATTGTCCTCTAGTGAGCGTTGTATATAATGTCAGATATGTTGTGCAAGGACGACCAGGTCTCCTTCGGCCATGTGTTGGTGCGTAGGTGGCATACTTTTTAGCTGGCTCTTCATCAGGGAGACGGAGTATATGGCCAAGGAATCTCAGCTGGCGGAACTTTACACGGTGGATAAGTCTTGGTCATGTCATACATTGTGGTGTTTGGGACATGATCTATGCGTTTGATGTTTAGCATTATCCTGTAGCAAGAGGTAGCGAAGACATTTATTTTACATTCCATATCTTGGGATATCACCCAGGATTCACATATATCCACACAGGTGGTATTGAATAATTTCATCTTTGTTGTGATACCTATTTGAGGGCTCCTCCAGAGGCGTTCTAACTTCCAAAATGCGCACCATGCTAATGCCTTGCGTCTTTTAAGATCACTTGCACCCGATGCCAGCATAGAGCCAAGATACCTGAAATCAGTCACATGGTTGATGGTATCCCCATAGACCTGAAGTGTCGGGTGAGGATTGCAGTTGGCAGTCATGTACTCTGTTTTAGATACGCTAATGTAGAGGCCGAGGTCTTTTGCTGCTGCAGCAGTTTCTGTCAGCTGCGTCTGGGCTCGTGGAATTGTTGTCTCGAGTAAGGCAATGTCATCAGCAAAGTCTAAGTCGTTGAGAACAATGGCAGGATGACGCCTCGAACGACGTGGATGTGTCACAACTCCTGAGTCAAGATCAGATGTAGCCTTCGTCAATAGGTAGTCTACCAATATCACAAATAGGAATGGAGCCAGAACGTCACCCTGTAGCACTCAAGTGGAGACAGCGAAAGGATCAGAGATACTGCCATCGACCATCACAGCACTTCTCGAGTTGTTGTACAGTACACCTATAGCGTTGACTAAACCTTTTGGGATTCCGTAATGTCGCAGTACTGCAAAGATAACTTTCCTGTTTATGGAGACGAAGGCTTTCTTGAAGTCTATGAATGTGACTGTGAGAGGTAGCTGCTGGTCTGTAAACCCTTCCATTCTGTTATAGATGTTTATCATCTTATTAGTCAATATATTCACATAAAATCTCGTAAACAACTGCACTGTTCCAACTAATTTGCCTGTCTTCCTTCTCCTTTCTGTCCGTTTCCTTTCCCTGCTTGTCTCCTCTTCTCCCTTTCTTTCCCTTCCCGATGTTTCAGTCTAAAAACCTTTAATTTACTTAGTGGGTATTTTCCCGATGTATATACGTGATATATAAATAGTATTTGGATACGAGTAATGTGATGTACGATGCCTAACCTAAACATACCATGCAATTTGTACTGCTCTTCTTAGTTCTGAACGAAAATGTACTTGAAACGGACATAATTTTTTGTAATAATGGACCCCATTTATGTATATCGACAAAAATATATCATTACAGAATCAGGTTACAGCACTTTATGTCGCTGCTTTAATAGGAAAACACGAAGTATGTAAGCTGCTTATACAAGCCAACGCAGAAGTAAATGCAAAATCCAAGGCAAGTATAAATATCCTGCCTGCCATTCTCCAAATAACGAGGAACCTGATTTCACTGAAAATTGAATTATTTAATATAAAGTTTTGGTAAACCAAATTGGTTTCTTGATTTTATTCATCAATCGACCACATTTTAAATAAATCGACGAAAATGTGTCATTACAGAATCAGAATACCCCACTTCATTGTGCTGCATACAAGGGACACCATGAAGTATGTAAGCTGCTTCTACAAGCCAACGCAGAAGTAAATGCAAAAAACGAGGCAAGTATGATGTATTACGTAGGAATTGAAAAGATATTATAAGTGCTTATCATATCAAGATTTTCAAATCGAATCCTTGAACGTAAAGTCGTATAACCATGTGATATCGCATACAATTTGGGCCACTCCTAGCTCTATTTACTGAACTTTAAGTAAATGCAAAAGCCAAATTGTGTTTATGATTTTATTTATCATCCAGTATGGGTTATATTATATCATATATATATATATATATATATATATGTTTATCAGTCTTAAAACATTTGCAAGAAGCCTAACCTCAACATACCAGTAGCGTAGCCAGGTTTTTCATGTAACTTTTTGATTTGCCGTCGAGTATGAAAATGAAAAAAGGGGGGGGGGGGAAGGGTGGGTAAGATTTCGAAAATACGTTGTGATAAAATGGTCACATTTAAACATGTCATTACAGTGTCAGAATACCCCACTTGGGCTTGCTGCTCATGAAGGACACCACAAAGTATGTGAGCTGCTTCTACAATCAAACGCAGAAGTAAATGCAAAAAACCAGGCAAGTGTGATGTATTATGTAGGATATGGAATTATATTATAGATGTTTATCATCTTATTAGTCAATATATTCAAATAAAATCTCGTAAACAACTGCACTGTTCCAACTAATTTGCCTGTCTTCCTTCTCCTTTTTGTCCGTTTCCTTTCCCTGCTTGTCTCCTCTTCTCCCTTTCTTTCCCTTCCCGATTTTTCAGTCTAAAATCCTTTAATTTACTTAGTGGGTATTTTCCCGATGTACGTGATATATAAATAGTATTTGGATACGAGTAATGTGATGTACGATGCCTAACCTAAACATACCATGCAATTTGTACTGCTCTTCTTAGTTCTGAACGAAAATGTACTTGAAACGGACATATTTTTTTGTAATAATGGACCCCATTTAAGTATATCGACAAAAATATGTCATTACATGATCAGGTTACAGCACTTCATGTCGCTGCTTTAAAAGGAAAACACGAAGTATGTAAGCTGCTTCTACAAGCCAACGCAGAAGTAAATGCAAAAAACAAGGCAAGTATGAATTACCTGCCTGCCATTCACCAAATAACGTTGAACCTGATTTCACTGAAAATTGAATTATTTAATATAAAGTGTTGGTAAACCAAATTGGTTTTATGATTTTATTCATCAATTGACCACATTTTAAATAAATCGACGAAAATGTGTCGTTACAGAATCAGAATACCCCACTTCATAAAGCTGCTACCAAGGGACACCATGAAGTATGTAAGCTGCTTCTACAAGCCAACGCAGAAGTAAATGCAAAAACCAAGGCAAGTATGAATTACCTGCCTGCCATTCACCAAATAACGTTGAACCTGATTTCACTGAAAATTGAATTATTTAATATAAAGTGTTGGTAAACCAAATTGGTTTTATGATTTTATTCATCAATCGACCACATTTTAAATAAATCGACGAAAATTTGTCGTTACAGAATCAGAATACCCCACTTCATAAAGCTGCTACCAAGGGACACCATGAAGTATGTAAGCTGCTTCTACAAGCCAACGCAGAAGTAAATGCAAAAGAGGCAAGTATGATGCATTATGTAGGAAATGAAATTATATTATAGAAATAGATCACATTAGTCAAGTTTTTACATATACAATCCTAGTACGTATAACACATAACCGTGTATGGCAACTGAACATGCACGGCTGTTTGATCGCGTGTAAATTGTCCGATTTATAATCGCATCTTCAAAACAGAGGGCAGCACAGATTGATTATCAATTATCGATTATCGGGTAAAACTAGGTAAATCTAACCGTGCCGCTCAGCTCCGTAACCAAGGATTATAGAACAAAGGGATATGCACCAGTTAGGACGGGGGGCTTTTAAATACATTTTATCACTGCTAGATCCATTTTAATCACGTTCTTTGTTCATTTACTTTGTTCAGCTATTTATTTCTGACGGTGGCCATTCATACAAGCCCGATTTTATTAGGATATTCAGATTTTTTAGCCTTGCGCGCTCTAAAAAAGACTTTTTTGGTTGCGGTTTCAACGCGAACGTAAGTTATTCCGCCAAATATGTCGCATATTGACCAGTTCGATAAAAAAACATTATACGTAACTCAAAATGTGATATAATATCCCAAAAAGCAAATCGTGGGGCACATATTAGGATATTCAGCTTTTTTAGCCTTGCGCGCTCTAAAAAAGACTTTTTTGGTTGCGGTTTCAACGCGAACGTAAGTTATTCCGCCAAATATGTCGCAGATTGACCAGTTCGATAAAAAAACATTATACGTAACTCAAAATGTGATATAATATCCCATAAAGCAAATCGTGGGGCACATATTAGGATATTCAGCTTTTTTAGCCTTGCGCGCTCTAAAAAAGACTTTTTTTTGGTTGCGGTTTCAACGCGAACGTAAGTTATTCCGCCAAATATGTCGCAGATTGACCAGTTCGATAAAAAAACACTATACGTAACTCAAAATGTGATATAATATCCCAAAAAGCAAATCGTGGGGCACATATTAGGATATTCAGCTTTTTTAGCCTTGCGCGCTCTAAAAAAGACTTTTTTGGTTGCGGTTTCAACGCGAACGTAAGTTATTCCGCCAAATATGTCGTAGATTGACCAGTTCGATAAAAAAACATTATACGTAACTCAAAATGTGATATAATATCCCAAAAAGCAAATCGTGGGGCACATATTAGGATATTGAGCTTTTTTAGCCTTGCGCGCTCTAAAAAAGACTTTTTTGGTTGCGGTTTCAACGCGAACGTAAGTTATTCCGCCAAATATGTCGCAGATTGACCAGTTCGATAAAAAAACACTATACGTAACTCAAAATGTGATATAATATCCCAAAAAGCAAATCGTGGGGCACATATTAGGATATTCAGCTTTTTTAGCCTTGCGCGCTCTAAAAAAGACTTTTTTGGTTGCGGTTTCAACGCGAACGTAAGTTATTCCGCCAAATATGTCGCAGATTGACCAGTTCGATAAAAAAAGATTATACGTAACTCAAAATGTGATATAATATCCCAAAAAGCAAATCGTGGGGCACATATTAGGATATTCAGCTTTTTTAGCCTTGCGCGCTCTAAAAAAGACTTTTTTGGTTGCGGTTTCAACGCGAACGTAAGTTATTCCGCCAAATATGTCGTAGATTGACCAGTTCGATAAAAAAACACTATACGTAACTCAAAATGTGATATAATATCCCAAAAAGCAAATCGTGGGGCACATATTAGGATATTCAGCTTTTTTAGCCTTGCGCGCTCTAAAAAAGACTTTTTTGGTTGCGGTTTCAACGCGAACGTAAGTTATTCCGCCAAATATGTCGCAGATTGACCAGTTCGATAAAAAAACATTATACGTAACTCAAAATGTGATATAATATCCCAAAAAGCAAATCGTGGGGCACATATTAGGATATTCAGCTTTTTTAGCCTTGCGCGCTCTAAAAATGACTTTTTTGGTTGCGGTTTCAACGCGAACGTAAGTTATTCCGCCAAATATGTCGTAGATTGACCAGTTCGATAAAAAAACATTATACGTAACTCAAAATGTGATATAATATCCCAAAAAGCAAATCGTGGGGCACATATTAGGATATTGAGCTTTTTTAGCCTTGCGCGCTCTAAAAAAGACTTTTTTGGTTGCGGTTTCAACGCGAACGTAAGTTATTCCGCCAAATATGTCGTAGATTGACCAGTTCGATAAAAAAACATTATACGTAACTCAAAATGTGATATAATTTACAAAAAAGCAAATCGGAGGGCACATTTTTTTACTAGTCCTATACCTGCTGCCTGTGTGTTACTGGCATCCATTTTGAGAATCCAAATGACGAATACTAAAAGAAACACACGGTGTGAGCAGTAAAATGTGAAATTACAAACCAAATATTGGAGGCCCGGATACGAAAATGCAAGCATCTTATGCACAAGAAATTTTTGTATTTAGTGTATAAATAATAAGATTTCCCGCTGGTCCAACGTTAAATAAGAGACTCTAGAGAGAGGCCAAACGAGACAAAAATCAGTGTAAATGGTGCTTAGATTTGCGGAGCTCCGCATGATTGCACGTTGAGATATAGGGAACTGCTGTTTCGTAAGCAAACTTGAAAACGATGTTACCAAAATAATGTTAACATACAAACCAAATATTGGAGGCCCGGATACGAAAATGATAGCATCTTATGCACAAGAAATTTTTGTATTTAGTGTATGAATCATAAGATTTCCCGCTGGTCCAACGTTAAATAAGAGACTCTAGAGAGAGGCCAAACGAGAAAATAATAAGTGTAAATGGTGCTTAGATTTGCGGCTTGCGCATAATTGCACGTTGAGATATAGGACGCGTACATAGTACATGCACTCAACTGGTTTGCGTGATAATCGAACTATCGAAAGTATTGAGAAACGTTAAGATGACGTCATAATAAATCGGACTGTCAAACAGCCGTGCATGTAGTTGAAAAGTACATAATACGTGTTGATAATCGACCACATTTTAAATAAAAAGACGAAAATGTGTCATTACAGAATCAGAATACCCCACTTCATGATGCTGCATACAAGGGACACCATGAAGTATGTAAGCTGCTTCTACAAGCCAACGCAGAAGTAAATGCAAAAGACGAGGCAAGTATGATGTATTACGTAGGAATTGAAAAGATATTATAAGTGCTTATCATATCAAGATTTCCAAATCAAATCCTTGAACGTAAAGTCGTATAACCATGTGATATCGCATACAATTTGGGCCACTCCTAGCTCTATTTACTGAACTTTAAGTAAATGCAAAAGCCAAATTGTGTTTATGATTTTATTTATCATCCAGTATGGGTTATATTATATATATATATATATATATATATATGTTTATCAGTCTTAAAACATTTGCAAGAAGCCTAACCTCAGCATACCAGTAGCGTAGCCAGGTTTTTCATGTAACTTTTTGATTTGCCGTCTCAGTATGAAAATGAAAAAAGGGGGGGGGGGGGGGGGGGAAGGGTGGGTAAGATTTCGAAAATACGTTGTGATAAAATGGTCACATTTAAACATGTCATTACAGTGTCAGAATACCCCACTTGGGCTTGCTGCTCAGGAAGGACACCACAAAGTATGTGAGCTGCTTCTACAATCAAACGCAGAAGTAAATGCAAAAAAACAGGCAAGTGTGATGTATTATGTAGGATATGGAATTATATTATAGATGTTTATCATCTTATTAGTCACTATATTCAAATAAAATCTCGTAAACAACTGCACTGTTCCAACTAATTTGCCTGTCTTCCTTCTCCTTTTTGTCCGTTTCCTTTCCCTGCTTGTCTCCTCTTCTCCCTTTCTTTCCCTTCCCGATTTTTCAGTCTAAAAACCTTTAATTTACTTAGTGGGTATTTTCCCGATGTACGTGATATATAAATAGTATTTGGATACGAGTAATGTGATGTACGATGCCTAACCTAAACATACCATGCAATTTGTACTGCTCTTTTTAGTTCTGAACGAAAATGTACTTGAAACGGACATAATTTTTTGTAATAATGGACCCCATTTATGTATATCGACAAAAATATGTCATTACAGGATCAGGTTACAGCACTTCATGTCGCTGCTTTAATAGGAAAACACGAAGTATGTAAGCTGCTTCATCCAGTATGGGTTATATTATATCACATATATATATATATATATATATATATGTTAAACAGTCTCAAAACATTTGCAAGAAACCTAACCTCAACATACCAGTAGCGTAGCCAGGTTTTTCATGTAACTTTTTGATTTGCCGTCGAGTATGAAAATGAAAAAAAGGGGGGGGGGGGAAGGGTGGGTAAGATTTCGAAAATACGTTGTGATAAAATGGTCACATTTAAACATGTCATTACAGTGTCAGAATACCCCACTTGGGCTTGCTGCTCAGGAAGGACACCACAAAGTATGTGAGCTGCTTCTACAATCAAACGCAGAAGTAAATGCAAAAAACCAGGCAAGTGTGATGTATTATGTAGGATATGGAATTATATTATAGATGTTTATCATCTTATTAGTCACTATATTCAAATAAAATCTCGTAAACAACTGCACTGTTCCAACTAATTTGCCTGTCTTCCTTCTCCTTTTTGTCCGTTTCCTTTCCCTGCTTGTCTCCTCTTCTCCCTTTCTTTCCCTTCCCGATTTTTCAGTCTAAAAACCTGTAATTTACTTAGTGGGTATTTTCCCGATGTACGTGATATATAAATAGTATTTGGATACGAGTAATGTGATGTACGATGCCTAACCTAAACATACCATGCAATTTGTACTGCTCTTTTTAGTTCTGAACGAAAATGTACTTGAAACGAACATAATTTTTTGAAATAATGGACCCCATTTATGTATATCGACAAAAATATGTCATTACAGGATCAGGTTACAGCACTTCATGTCGCTGCTTTAATAGGAAAACACGAAGTATGTAAGCTGCTTCTACAAGCCAACGCAGAAGTAAATGCAAAATCCAAGGCAAGTATAAATATCCTGCCTGCCATTCTCCAAATAACGAGGAACCTCATTTCACTGAAAATTGAATTATTTAATATAAAGTTTTGGTAAACCAAATTTGTTTCTTGATTTTATTCATCAATCGACCACATTTTAAATAAATCGACGAAAATGTGTCGTTACAGAATCAGAATACCCCACTTCATAATGCTGCTTACAAGGGACACCATGAAGTATGTAAGCTGCTTCTACAAGCCAACGCAGAAGTAAATGCAAAAGACGAGGCAAGTATGATGTATTACGTAGGAATTGAAAAGATATTATAAGTGCTTATCATATCAAGATTTCCAAATCAAATCCTTGAACGTAAAGTCGTATAACCATGTGCTATCGCATACAATTTGGGCCACTCCTAGCTCTATTTACTGAACTTTAAGTAAATGCAAAAGCCAAATTGTTTTTATGATTTTATTTATCATCCAGTATGGGTTATATTATATCACACATATATATATATATATATATATATATATATGTTAAACAGTCTCAAAACATTTGCAAGAAACCTAACCTCAACATACCAGTAGCGTAGCCAGGTTTTTCATGTAACTTTTTGATTTGCCGTCGAGTAAGAAAATGAAAAAAGGGGGGGGGGTAAGATTTCGAAAATACGTTGTGATAAAATGGTCACATTTAAACATGTCATTACAGTATCAGAATACCCCACTTGGGTTTGCTGCTCTGGAAGGACACCACAAAGTATGTAAGCTGCTTCTACAATCAAACGCAGAAGTAAATGCAAAAACACAGGCAAGTTTGATGTATTATGTAGGATATGAAATTATATTATAGATGTTTATCATCTTATTAGTCAATATATTCAAATAAAATCTCGTAAACAACTGCACTGTTCCAACTAATTTGCCTGTCTTCCTTCTCCTTTTTGTCCGTTTCCTTTCTATGCTTGTCTCCTCTTCTCCCTTTCTTTCACTTCCCGATTTTTTAGTCTAAAAACCTTTAATTTACTTAGTGGGTATTTTCCCGATGTACGTGATATATAAATAGTATTTGGATACGAGTAATGTGATGTACGATACCTAAACCTAAACATACCATGCAATTTGTACTGCTCTTCTTAGTTCTGAACGAAAATGTACTTGAAACGGACATATTTTTTTGTAATAATGGACCCCATTTAAGTATATCGACAAAAATATGTCATAACATGATCAGGTTACAGCACTTCATGTCGCTGCTTTAAAAGGAAAACACGAAGTATGTAAGCTGCTTCTACAAGCCAACGCAGAAGTAAATGCAAAAACCAAGGCAAGTATGAATTACCTGCCTGCCATTCACCAAATAACGTTGAACCTGATTTCACTGAAAATTGAATTATTTAATATAAAGTGTTGGTAAACCAAATTGGTTTTATGATTTTATTCATCAATCGACCACATTTTAAATAAATCGACGAAAATGTGTCGTTACAGAATCAGAATACCCCACTTCATAATGCTGCTAGCGACGGACACCATGAAGTATGTAAGCTGCTTCTACAAGCCAACGCAGAAGTAAATGCAAAAACCAAGGCAAGTATGAATTACCTGCCTGCCATTCACCAAATAACGTTGAACCTGATTTCACTGAAAATTGAATTATTTAATATAAGTGTTGGTAAACCAAATTGGTTTTATGATTTTATTCATCAATCGACCACATTTTAAATAAATCGACGAAAATGTGTCGTTACAGAATCAGAATACCCCACTTCATAAAGCTGCTACCAAGGGACACCATGAAGTATGTAAGCTGCTTCTACAAGCCAACGCAGAAGTAAATGCAAAAGAGGCAAGTATGATGCATTATGTAGGAAATGAAATTATATTATAGAAATAGATCACATTAGTCAAGTTTTTACATATACAATCCTAGTACGTATAACACATAACCGTGTATGGCAACTGAACATGTAGTTGAAAAGTACATAATACGTGTTGATAATCGACCACATTTTAAATAAAAAGACGAAAATGTGTCATTACAGAATCAGAATACCCCACTTCATGATGCTGCATACAAGGGACACCATGAAGTATGTAAGCTGCTTCTACAAGCCAACGCAGAAGTAAATGCAAAAGACGAGGCAAGTATGATGTATTACGTAGGAATTGAAAAGATATTATAAGTGCTTATCATATCAAGATTTCCAAATCAAATCCTTGAACGTAAAGTCGTATAACCATGTGCTATTGCATACAATTTGGGCCACTCCTAGCTCTATTTACTGAACTTTAAGTAAATGCAAAAGCCAAATTGTTTTTATGATTTTATTTATCATCCAGTATGGGTTATATTATATCATATATATATATATATATATATATATGTTAATCAGTCTCAAAACATTTGCAAGAAACCTAACCTCAACATACCAGTAGCGTAGCCAGGTTTTTCATGTAACTTTTTGATTTGCCGTCGAGTATGAAAATGAAAAAAGGGCGGGGGGGGGTAAGATTTCGAAAATACGTTGTGATAAAATGGTCACATTTAAACATGTCAATACAGTATCAGAATACCCCACTTGGGTTTTTTTTGATATAAAGTGTTGGTAAACCAAATTGGTTTTATGATTTTATTCATCAATCGACCACATTTTAAATAAATCGACGAAAATGTGTCGTTACAGAATCAGAATACCCCACTTCATAATGCTGCTAGCGACGGACACCATGAAGTATGTAAGCTGCTTCTACAAGCCAACGCAGAAGTAAATGCAAAAACCAAGGCAAGTATGAATTACCTGCCTGCCATTCACCAAATAACGTTGAACCTGATTTCACTGAAAATTGAATTATTTAATATAAAGTGTTGGTAAACCAAATTGGTTTCATGATTTTATTCATCAATCGACCACATTTTAAATAAATCGACGAAAATGTGTCGTTACAGAATCAGAATACCCCACTTCATAAAGCTGCTACCAAGGGACACCATGAAGTATGTAAGCTGCTTCTACAAGCCAACGCAGAAGTAAATGCAAAAAACAAGGCAAGTTTGATGTATTATGTAGGAAATGAAATTATATTATAGATGTTTATCATCTTATTAGTCAATATATTCAAATAAAATCTCGTAAACAACTGCACTGTTCCAACTAATTTGCCTGTCTTCCTTCTCCTTTTTGTCCGTTTCCTTTCCCTGCTTGTCTCCTCTTCTCCCTTTCTTTCCCTTCCCGATTTCCCAGTCTAAAAACCTTTAATTTACTTAGTGGGTATTTTCCCGATGTACGTGATATATAAATAGTATTTGGATACGAGTAATGTGATGTACGATGCCTAACCTAAACATACCATGCAATTTGTACTGCTCTTCTTAGTTCTGAACGAAAATGTACTTGAAACGGACATAATTTGTTGTAATAATGGACCCCATTTAAGTATATCGACAAAAATATGTCATTACATGATCAGGTTACAACACTTCATGTCGCTGCTTTAAAAGGAAAACACGAAGTATGTAAGCTGCTTCTACAAGCCAACGCAGAAGTAAAAGTAAAAACCAAGGCAGTATAAATTACCTGCCTGCCATTCACCAAATAACGTTGAACCTGATTTAACTGAAAATTTAATTATTTAATATAACGTTTTGGTAACCAAATTGGTTTTATGATTTTATTCATCAATCGACCACATTTTAAATAAATCGACGAAAATGTGTCATTACAGAATCAGAATACCCCACTTCATTATGCTGCTAGCGAGGGACACCATGAAGTATGCAAGCTGCTTCTACAAGCCAACGCAGAAGTAAATGCAAAAGACGAGGCAAGTATGATGTATTACGTAGGAATTGAAATGATATTATAAGTGCTTATCATATCAAGATTTTCAAATCAAATCCTTGAACGTAAAGTCGTATAACCATGTGCTATCGCATACAAGTTGGGCCACTCCTAGCTTTATTTACTGAACTTTAAGTAAATGCAAAAGCCAAAGTGTTTTAATGATTTTATTTATCATCCAGTATGGGTTATATTATATCATATATATATATATATATATATATATATAGGGTATTTATACATGGAGATCCGCTTGTGTGTAGCGGCACTACGCGCCGAACACTGTATGGGTTTAGAAATTGATTCCAATACCACGAAAGCTGTTGTAGCTCAGTGGTTAGAGCGCTCGTCCGGTGATCGAGAGGCTGGCGGTTCGATTCCCCATAACAGTTAGTTCTTTTAGCGGGTATAGTGCTACGCATTTGATCTGTTCAATTTCTCTCATTTATATATATATATATATATATATATATATATATATATATATATATATATATATATATATATATATATATATATATATATGTTTATCAGTCTCAAAACATTTGCAAGAAACCTAACCTCAACATACCAGTAGCGTAGCCAGGTTTTTCATGTAACTTTTTGATTTGCCGTCGAGTATGAAAATGAAAAAAGGGGGGGGGGGGTAAGATTTCGAAAATACGTTGTGATAAAATGGTCACATTTAAACATGTCATTACAGTATCAGAATACCCCACTTGGGTTTGCTGCTCTGGAAGGACACCACAAAGTATGTGAGCTGCTTCTACAATCAAACGCAGAAGTAAATGCAAAAAAACAGGCAAGTTTGATGTATTATGTAGGATATGAAATTATATTATAGATGTTTATCATCTTATTAGTCAATATATTCAAATAAAATCTCGTAAACAACTGCACTGTTCCAACTAATTTGCCTGTCTTCCTTCTCCTTTCTGTCCGTTTCCTTTCTATGATTGTCTCCTCTTCTCCCTTTCTTTCCCTTCCCGATTTTTCAGTCTAAAAACCTTTAATTTACTTAGTGGGTATTTTCCCGATGTACGTGATATATAAATAGTATTTGGATACGAATAATGTGATGTACGATGCCTAAACCTAAACATACCATGCAATTTGTACTGCTCTTCTTAGTTCTGAACGAAAATGTACTTGAAACGGACATAATTTTTTGTAATAATGGACCCCATTTAGTATATCGACAAAAATATGTCATTACATGATCAGGTTACAGCACTTCATGTCGCTGCTTTAAAAGGAAAACACGAAGTATGTAAGCTGCTTCTACAAGCCAACGCAGAAGTAAATGCAAAAACCAAGGCAAGTATGAATTACCTGCCTGCCATTCACCAAATAACGTTGAACCTGATTTCACTGAAAATTGAATTATTTAATATAAAGTGTTGGTAAACCAAATTGGTTTTATGATTTTATTCATCAATCGACCACATTTTAAATAAATCGACGAAAATGTGTCGTTACAGAATCAGAATACCCCACTTCATAAAGCTGCTACCAAGGGACACCATGAAGTATGTAAGCTGCTTCTACAAGCCAACGCAGAAGTAAATGCAAAAAACAAGGCAAGTTTGATGTATTATGTAGGAAATGAAATTATATTATAGATGTTTATCATCTTATTAGTCAATATATTCAAATAAAATCTCGTAAACAACTGCACTGTTCCAACTAATTTGCCTGTCTTCCTTCTCCTTTTTGTCCGTTTCCTTTCCCTGCTTGTCTCCTCTTCTCCCTTTCTTTCCCTTCCCGATTTTCCAGTCTAAAAACCTTTAATTTACTTAGTGGGTATTTTCCCGATGTACGTGATATATAAATAGTATTTGGATACGAGTAATGTGATGTACGATGCCTAACCTAAACATACCATGCAATTTGTACTGCTCTTCTTAGTTCTGAACGAAAATGTACTTGAAACGGACATAATTTTTTGTAATAATGGACCCCATTTAAGTATATCGACAAAAATATGTCATTACATGATCAGGTTACAACACTTCATGTCGCTGCTTTAAAAGGAAAACACGAAGTATGTAAGCTGCTTCTACAAGCCAACGCAGAAGTAAATGTAAAAACCAAGGCAGTATAAATTACCTGCCTGCCATTCACCAAATAACGTTGAACCTGATTTCACTGAAAATTTAATTATTTAATATAACGTTTTGGTAACCAAATTGGTTTTATGATGCAATGCAAAAAAACAGGCAAGTTTGATGTATTATGTAGGATATGAAATTATATTATAGATGTTTATCATCTTATTAGTCAATATATTCAAATAAAATCTCGTAAACAACTGCACTGTTCCAACTAATTTGCATGTCTTCCTTCTCCTTTCTGTCCGTTTCCTTTCTATGATTGTCTCCTCTTCTCCCTTTCTTTCCCTTCCCGATTTTTCAGTCTAAAAACCTTTAATTTACTTAGTGGGTATTTTCCCGATGTACGTGATATATAAATAGTATTTGGATACGAATAATGTGATGTACGATGCCTAAACCTAAACATACCATGCAATTTGTACTGCTCTTCTTAGTTCTGAACGAAAATGTACTTGAAACGGACATAATTTTTTGTAATAATGGACCCCATTTAAGTATATCGACAAAAATATGTCATTACATGATCAGGTTACAACACTTCATGTCGCTGCTTTAAAAGGAAAACACGAAGTATGTAAGCTGCTTCTACAAGCCAACGCAGAAGTAAATGTAAAAACCAAGGCAGTATATATTACCTGCCTGCCATTCACCAAATAACGTTGAACCTGATTTCACTGAAAATTTATTTATTTAATATAAAGTTTTGGTAACCAAATTGGTTTTATGATTTTATTCATCAATCGACCACATTTTAAATAAATCGACGAAAATGTGTCGTTACAGAATCAGAATACCCCACTTCATAATGCTGCTTACAAGGGACACCATGAAGTATGTAAGCTGCTTCTACAAGCCAACGCAGAAGTAAATGCAAAAGAGGCAAGTATGATGCATTATGTAGGAAATGAAATTATATTATAGAAATAGATCACATTAGTCAAGTTTTTACATATACAATCCTAGTACGTATAACACATAACCGTGTATGGCAACTGAACATGTAGTTGAAAAGTACATAATACGTGTTGATAATCGACCACATTTTAAATAAAAAGACGAAAATGTGTCATTACAGAATCAGAATACCCCACTTCATGATGCTGCTTACAAGGGACACCATGAAGTATGTAAGCTGCTTCTACAAGCCAACGCAGAAATAAATGCAAAAGACGAGGCAAGTATGATGTATTACGTAGGAATTGAAAAGATATTATAAGTGCTTATCATATCAAGATTTCCAAATCAAATCCTTGAACGTAAAGTCGTATAACCTTGTGCTATCGCATACAATTTGGGCCACTCCTAGCTCTATTTACTGAACTTTAAGTAAATGCAAAAGCCAATTATTTTTAATGATTTTATTTATGTGTTATATTATATGAACAAGGTAAGTAGCATAAAATAATACTTAGGTATAGTTTACTATTTTATTAAATATTTTTATACAACGGAGTGGTATATATTTTTCTTTTATATATGTTTATCAGTCTCAAAACATTTGCAAGAAGCCTAACCTCAACATACCAGTAGCGTAGCCAGGTTTTTACATGTAACTTTTTCATTTGCCGTCGAGTATGAAAATGAAAAAGGGTCGGGGGGGGGGGTAAGGTTTCGAAAATACGTTGTGATAAAATGGTCACATTTAAACATGTCATTACAGTATCAGAATACCCCACTTGGGTTTGCTGCTCAGGAAGGACACTACAAAGTA
This sequence comes from Ophiura sarsii, assembly GCA_035610835.1. Taxonomy (NCBI): domain Eukaryota; kingdom Metazoa; phylum Echinodermata; class Ophiuroidea; order Amphilepidida; family Ophiuridae; genus Ophiura; species Ophiura sarsii. The sequence goes on from CM069449.1 coordinate 23,081,664, forward strand.
TGTGAGCTGCTTCTACAATCAAACGCAGAAGTAAATGCCTCACATGGTATCAAATGTCGATTCTCATATTGAAATTATTTTAGACATTACTGCTTTGGAAAGAGTAAAACAAACTAAATTCTTAGGTGTATTAATCGATGATTGCCTTACATGGAAACATCACATCGATTGTGTGTCTAAAACAATTGCTAGAAATATTGGTGTCATGAACAAACTCAAGCACTTTGTTCCAACTCGTATATTACATACTCTCTACTGTACCCTTATCGTGCCTTATTTAAATTATGGTGTACTTATTTGGGGAAACACTTGTAAATCCTACCTGGACAAGATTGTTAAGCTTCAAAAATGGGCAATAAGAACTGCTTCTTGTAGTCACTATAGAAGTCACACTGGACCAATTTTTGCCAAATTTAATATGTTAACAGTCACTGATATGTATACTCTTGAATTGGGTACATTTATGTATAAATACACCGTAAATGAGTTACCTTCTTCATTTAAAGACTACTTCAAAAAACGTTCTGACATCCACAACTATTCGACAAGACATAGTAACAACTTCAATCTAACCAAAAATAAGAGAATATTCTCGGATCACTCAGTTCGCACTAGTGGCCCCCATCTTTGGAACTCTCTTGAAAATTCATACAAAATTTCAAATTCGGTAAAACATTTTCGTAATAAATTCAAGCAAAAACTTATTTCAAGTTACGATTAATTGATTTTATTTTAGAGCACTATTTCAATTTCACTTTATGGTTATTTGATGATTTTTGTTTTGTTTTTGAGCATTGTCCTTTGTCTTGTCCGGTATATATTGTTGGTGTCATATTTAGGTTTTAAATTTGGCTGTATTGGTTTCGTGTTTTATTGTCCCAGGGCTTCAGGGGATGGCAATTTACAGGCCTTTTTGGCCTTCTAGCCGTCTCCTCCATAACCGTTCCGTTTTTCTGTTGTTGTAAATTATCTGATTGTTTCTTACTGATTTTTGATGTATTTTGATGTTATTTGTGATTGTAATGTTATGGAAATAAATGATGAATGAATGAATGAATGCAAAAATCCAGGCAAGTTTGATGGATTATGTAGGATATGAAATTATATTATAGATGTTTATCATCTTATTAGTCAATATATTCAAATAAAATATCGTAAACAACTGCACTGTTCCAACTAATTTGCCTGTCTTCCTTCCCCTTTCTGTCCGTTTCCTTTCCCCGCTTGTCTCCTCTTCTCCCTTTCTTTCCCTTCCCGATTTTTCAGTCTAAAAACCTTTAATTTACTTAGTTGGTATTTTCCCGATGTACGTGATATATAAATAGTATTTGGATACGAGTAATGTGATGTACGATGCCTAACCTAAACATACCATGCAGTTTGTACTGCTCTTCTTAGTTCTGAACGAAAATGTACTTGAAACGGACATACTTGTTTGTAATAATGGACCCCATTTAAGTATATCGACAAAAATATGTCATTACATGATCAGGTTACAACACTTCATGTCGCTGCTTTAAAAGGAAAACACGAAGTATGTAAGCTGCTTCTACAAGCCAACGCAGAAGTAAATGTAAAAACCAAGGCAGTATAAATTATCTGCCTGCCATTCACCAAATAACGTTGAACCTGATTTCACTGAAAATTTAATTATTTAATATAAAGTTTTGGTAACCAAATTGGTTTTATGATTTTATTCATCAATCGACCACATTTTAAATAAATCGACGAAAATGTGTCGTTACAGAATCAGAATACCCCACTTCATAATGCTGCTACCAAGGGACACCATGAAGTATGTAAGCTGCTTCTACAAGCCAACGCAGAAGTAAATGCAAAAAACGAGGCAAGTATGATGTATTACGTAGAAATTGAAAATATATTATAAGTGCTTATCATATCAAGATTTTCAAATCAAATCCTTGAACGTAAAGTCGTATAACCATGTGCTATCGCATACAAGTTGGGCCACTCCTAGCTTTATTTACTGAACTTTAAGTAAATGCAAAAGCCAAATTGTTTTTATGATTTTATTTATCATCCAGTATGGGTTATATTATATCATATATATATATATATATATATATATATATATATATATATATATATATAGAGTGCGATAATAGATATGACTCGGACTAAGCAAGTAGAGTAAATTTGTTTTCAAGCTTTCGACTTTATTGTCTTCTTCAGGATACTGCATAAACAAAATAAAACAGATAAAACATGTAAAATGGTTACATATGTAACGCGCGCATTACAATATAATTAAAGTATAAAAAGAGTATAAAGAGTATAAAAAGAGAAGGAACGAGAGACTCACGTGTATATGGTGTGCGATTGCAAGATAAATTAAAGAATAATAAATGTAAACAAAGGTATTGGAAGTGCGTACAAATGTGACTAGAGCGCTCCGTGCGACGTAAGGTCATCTATCTCATCACTTGCCGCAAATGTAACAAACAGTACTTGGCAAAACCCAAAACAAACTATACACACGCATCAGCAACACACGCTCCCAGATCAAGAACTTCAATACTCCGAATAGCCTTAAACTACCCTACGCACAACACTTCAACCTACCAGGTCATTCAATACATGATCTTTCACTCATGCCCATTGAAAAAATGAGGAAAGAATGCAATGGCGCCATTTTACACAGAGAGTCATCACTCATTGCGAAGCTACATACTCTGGCTCCAAATGGCATGAACGTTGACGAATAATCAAACTTTCGTCTTTGTTATTTATTTGCTCTCAATTATCATTATTTGCGGCATTTGGCCCGCGTAGGCCTTTTCTGCTCTCGTAGCGCTTTCATTTTATACCCGCGTATTTTGCCGATGCGTACAATCGCGCGCAGTTTTTATTCACGCGCTTAATCGCAAGAGGCGCACTTACGTCGCACGGAGCACTCTAGTCACATTTGTACGCACTTCCAATACCTTTGTTTACATTTATTATTCTTTAATTTATCTTGCAATCGCACACCGTATACACGTGAGTCTCTCGTTCCTTCTCTTTTTATACTCTTTATACTCTTTTTATACTTTAATTATATTGTAATGCGCGCGTTACATATGTAACCATATGTACAACTTTTATTATTTACATGTTTTATCTGTTTTATTTTGTTTATGCAGTATCCTGAAGAAGACAATAAAGTCGAAAGCTTGAATACAAATTTACTCTACTTGCTTCGTCCGAGTCATATCTATTATCGCACTCTATAACTATTATCTTTGACATGACATGCTCTAATAAGCGTATGGAGATCAACACATTTCTCACAGTATATATATATATATATATATATATATATATATATATATATATACACACAATAACGTAAATCCAGAACATTTGGAACAGAGTGCTCAATACTAAAATAAGTAGAGCAATATATATTATATAAAATCAACTTGATTACAATTCCATGATTATACTACAGCACTGTTTCATACAGCCAGCATTGGCTGCACTCATCAGGTATAATGAATTCATGTACTAAGAACACTAGCATATAGTCCAACATAGATTGACTCAAGTCAAGTATGCATGGTCACAGACAATAGAAAGTATGGTAAAACGTATGAGGTGAGGAAGCTGACATACAAAATACTGAGGTCAACACGCGTGAATGCAACTGCCGACGCAACACCGTCTGTCCGCTGTCCGGTAAATGCTTAACTGCAGGCGTTGTCTACCAAGCAACAGTAACTAACAACATCAACAAAACTGAAGAAACCTATGTCGGACTATCAGGTAATACATTCAAATCGAGATATAATGGTCACACTAGTTCCTTCAGAAATGTAGAACACAAGCACAGCACAACCCTCAGTCAACACATATGGAAGCTCAAGGACTCTAAAATACCACACTCTATAGCTTGGAAGATTTTGGCCAAACGCAAACCGTACTCTAATGCCAGTAAACGATGTAATCTATGCCTTCATGAGAAATTTCTAATTATCTTCAGACCGGACTTGAGCTCATTAAACAAAAGAAATGAGCTAATCACCACATGCAGGCATAGAAAGAATTTTTTATTGTGCAACTCAACCTAACTCTGTCATTTATTATTATTATTGTTGGCTAGCAGCCATTTACTACAGTGACATGTTCTAAAAGTGGATAGTTTATTGATTATTGATTGCTCTTCACACCTCATTTTGATAAAATGGTCACATTTAAACATGTCATTACAGTATCAGAATACGCCACTTGGGTTGGCTGCTCAGGGAGGACACCACAAAGTGTGTGAGCTGCTTCTACAATCAAACGCAGAAGTAAATGCAAAAAACAAGGCAAGTTTGATGTATTATGTAGGATATGAAATTATATTATAGATGTTTATCATCTTATTAGTCAATATATTCAAATAAAATCTCGTAAACAACTGCACTGTTCCAACTAATTTGCCTGTCTTCCTTCTCCTTTCTGTCCGTTTGCTAACCCTGCTTGTCTCCTCTTTTCCCTTTCTTTCCCTTCCCGATTTTTCAGTCTAAAAACCTTTAATTTACTTAGTGGGTATTTTCCCGATGTACGTGATATATAAATAGTATTTGATACGAGTAATGTGATGTACGATGCCTAAACCTAAACATACCATGCAGTTTGTACTGCTCTTCTTAGTTCTGAACGAAAATGTACTTGAAACGGACATAATTTTTTTGTAATAATGGACCACATTTAAGTATATCGACAAAAATGTGTCATTACAGAATCAGGTTACAGCACTTCATGCCGCTGCTTTCAAAGGAAAACACGAAGTATGTAAGCTGCTTGTACAAGCCAACGCAGAAGTAAATGCAAAAGAGGCAAGTATGATGTATTATGTAGGAAATGAAATTATATTATAGATATAGATCACATTAGTCAAGTCTTTACATATACAATCCTAGTACGTATAATACATAACCATGTATGGCAACTGGACATGTAGTTGAAAAGTACATAATACGTGGTGATAATCGACCACATTTTAAATAAATAGACGAAAATGTGTCGTTACAGAATCAGAATACCACACTTCATAATGCTGCTAGCGAGGGACACCATGAAGTATGTAAGCTGCTTCTACAAGCCAACGCAGAAGTAAATGCAAAGGACGAGGCAAGTATGATGTATTACGTAGGAATTGAAATGATATTATAAATGCTTATCATATCAAGATTTCCAAATCAATTCCTCGAACGTAAAGTCGTATAACCATGTGCTATCGCGTACAAGTTGGGCCACTCCTAGCTCTATTTACTGAACTTTAAGTAAATGCAAAAGCCAATTTTGTTTAATGATTTTATGTATCATCCAGTATGTGTTATATTATATGCACAAGGTAAGGAGCATAGAATAATACTTATGTATCGTTTACTATTTTATTAAATATTAGTATACAACGGAGTGGTTTAACAAAGATCCCAATAGTTATCAGTCTCAAAACATTTGTCAAAAATGTCATAATTATTGAATGTCATTTACCATTTTTTGGAATCACCATGTGAAATGCATTCAAATAAGTACAAACGTACCTAGTATTTGTTCAGCTATCCTTGAGATAGACATGAAAGTTAGGAAAGGTTGCTGAAAAATCTGTTTTATACCGTGGTTAAACCAATAGCCGCGTTGAAAGTGTTAACATTTGCCGAGCAGTAGACGTTTATTTGCAATATTATTCCTATCTACTGAAGATACCTCATAACAGAAAAAGGGAAAACAAATCACGCCATGAGAGCGACTCGAACCAACGCTAAGCAGGCTATAAATAATTACAACGAACGATTCTCTCCGTTAGGCCAAGCGGTCATTGCTTACACAAGCGTGGATTTGTTTTATTATACTTGTTATAGTAATGTATTATTGTAAGGTGTCACACACTTTACCATCACTTTATACCATCACTTTACCATTGGGACATTTTGCTTAAAATAGGCAACTAAACATGTTTTGATACTGCCTTTGAGTTATCAAGATATGCATGTGTTAGCTATAATTCCAATCATGCATGTTGTAACTCCGAAATATAGGTCGCATGGGTCACATCTACGCATTTTGATAACAGTTTACCCTTTTTAAATGAAAACCAAATACGTGTAATAATATTATACTATAGAAACGAAGGTAAAGTGTCCAATGAACACGTGTTTCAAGGCAACACTTTACCGTACATTTTACCATTACCGTCTCAACTCGTCTGATGATTACTTGTGAATAAAGCTAAATTCGTTTATCGCAGCGCTATTTTAATAAATAAATAAAATAAAATATATTACTTAAATGGTTTATTTATGAGTTCACGTATGTTATATATTACCTAAATGGTTTATGTATTCACGTATTTAATTGTTTTGGTTGTTTTGGAGGATGGGATTGGAATGAAGGCCTATAGATAATATTGTCGCCGTTCTTTCTCATCTTACTCATTAGCTCAGCAGATAGAGCGCTGGTCTAACCATACAGAGGTCCAAGGTTCAAATCCTAGATGTGCAATCTTTTTTACTGACTATCATTTATAATTTGTGGAGTAAGAAGAAACATTTACTCATTATTCAACCATGTTCAACTATTGTTTTTTCCAAACATTTTCAAATATTTCCAAAACAATAAATGCCAACAGGTTTTCAAAAAAAAATGTATAAGGAAAAAGTAATATTTGAAAACATCTTGTCAGTCTGACATCGAGCTCTATTTAGGGGTGATCGGGTTTTGCTGCGAGATCAAAATACCCAGGCACTTGTCAACAGCAATCTGAGCATGATGTTAAACGTGCTTGAAAAGTCGCAATGGTGCACACTTGTTGTTGGCAAAAATGAAAAGATCAGTTAGGAAACACATTAATTGATATAAGTCTTGAATTTAACCGTCTTTCTTTTAATTCCGTATGTATAGTATCATAACAAATCTGATAGAAGTGGATAATGAGGGGTGGGTTACACAGGGTGATGTTTCAGAGGTCTGCAGCTAATTTGATGCAGATTAAATGCAGAGTAACTGATTTCGTTTACAAAGGTGTCAAACTGATCAGGAGACCACCCTGTATAAGAAAAGTAATGTAACAGACATCTGAAATCAAAAACACCCTGTATAGCCCACCCCTAATATTAACAATATCATTAGTGGATGTTAAAACTTGCACTTTCACAGGGTCAGAAATCCGCAGAAACCTGCGCAAATCTATTTAGATTCTTGCAAAATAATTTGCGGGAATCTTCAGGTTCTCTTCCATTCACTTGGTATGTAAACTCAGAATGTTTGCGAGAATCTGCTTGGATTTTCGCAACAGTGTTTAGGTGAATCGTTGACCCTGCTTTCATGAACTCATAACATTTTTATATTTATCAAATACCACACAAACTAAACCTAAAATGACACTAAATAAACCCGGGGGGGGGGGGGGGGGGCTCCCATAATGACATGTGTCATACAACCTCCTTATTTTTCACAAATCCTACACCCAATGAAACCATTTTTCAGCAGCATACACCAAATGACCCTCTTTGGAAAATATAAAGACATAAAATTTAAACATGCACATTTTGAGTGATCATTTTAAAATTGGGTCATTCCGGCCAAATTCACCCAGGGGTGTGTGTTACCGTGACCTATCCGATTTTGCTCTTTTTGAACTCAGTAGTACGTCTTTAGGTGTCATGGATATATTCCAAACACAAATGTTGAATTCCATTTTGTTACGAATTTACAGCCGCTCGAAGTTCGAAAATGGCCAAATTCGGGTGACTGTAACCAGCCGCGTGGAGGTGGTATGAATTTCTAGTTTTGTTGCAAGTGACCACACACCCCCTAAACAAGGCTTCAAATGGTTCAAATTTACCATGATTGTCTTTCACTTCCTTGTCTAATTTGATAGCTTTACTTTCAACAATTTTCAATACTTGTACCCCAAATGCCTAAGCTGATATACAAGGGTGTAGTGCTTATAGTATCAATGACATACTCTCCAGAAAGAAGTGGCTCATTATCACAACTTTGAAAGTTCATTGCCTTTGCTTTGGGTCCTGACTCAACCTTATTTTAATACTGTTCTTTGCAACCTTCAAACGTGCGTAGGAAATCATCTTCGGATGGCAGAATTTCTTCTTTCCCATCAGTATGTTTTTGGTACTTGGGTAAGATGTTGAGAGCATGAGGCTTTCCTTTTGGATCAAGCTTAACCAAACAGTGGTTACAGAAGTATTTCCCATTGGGACCAGATAGACCAACCAGTTTAGATGTGCCTTCCCAATCACCACCAACTGTAAACCGGCAAGCTGTGAAAGTCTGTTTGCAATCTGTGCATTAGGAGGGAGAAAAAAATGTATTAAAGATAATGCAATAAATATCGAGGATGCATTGTTTTGAGACCTGTTCAATGGTAATAAAATAAAATAGATTATATTATAAAAAAAAACATGTAAAATATGAGCATGATTCTTTGTGTTTCCCACTGACAAGATGTTAAAATTATTGTTTCCTATCAGGGCTTCTCAGGCTGTGCTTAAATTTATTGAGGATCGATACATATTCACGGTTCCTTGCAATTCATTTGGGGAGGGATGATTTCATTTACAGGGATGTGCCACTTTAGAGGGTCATTTCTTTACAGTAAAAACTTCTTAAACCTCGGTCCTGGTTTTGTGTGAAATCTTTAAACATTGTTCTTGGTTTTTGTCTGGATAATTTCTTGATGGATCAAAAGGGATAGAATGGGCCTGTATTTTGTGAAAGTCCTGAGACATAGAATTAAGCAAACCAATATAAATACCCGCACTTTCTAGAAGTGTTGAATCCGTTGATGTATCTTCACCTCCTGACGCACACGGGGTTGACGTTGCAAGGGGACGAGCAGGGGGACGGGTTTCTCCATCTGGCGCACACGGGGTTGACGTTGCAAGGGGACGGGTAGGGGTGGTCAGGGGACGGGTTTCTCCATCTGACGACGCACACGGGGTTGACGTTGCAAGGGAACGGGCTTCTCCACCTGATGATGTTGTTAATTCCAACTGCGAGAAGAGACTGAGATGCCGGGACGTCATCGTCTTGGGAGGGAGCTCTGTAGCGAATTTCGGATTTCATCGGGATGTGACAAAATATTAAATATTGTTGTAGCTACCTAGGATGGACATGGTAAGAAGATGGACAGGCAATAAAGCAGTACAAGGTACGTCCATAGTAGCAGTAGAGAGGGGACGCCCTGTAGTTGTAGAGATACTAATCAGAATAAAACTTAATGTATACATGGAAGTATTATACGCTTATTGTGACCATTCATAGAGCTACCCCAAATTTACCTTCAGAATGCTATATATTCCTGGCGAATAAATTACTACAAGCTTCCATCTCCATCATTATAAATGTAATCCAGTTTATTTATCTTTCATCCTGGCCTCATAACCAGCACACTTACTCCGTACGATTACAACAGACCGTCAGCGTTTTCTGCTTTGTTTACATTTTGACTCAACGACGGATCAGCTGTTTTGAGGTCATCACGGACAAAGGTCAAGCCACCTTGGTCAGACATCACGTCTTAAATATTATTATTATGATTATTTTATTGTATGCATACGATTGGCACCATTTGCCAAATAGATATATTTCTCTTAATTTATCTATGATTTATACTTCATCATCAATCGCACATTAACATTTTACGCGCTGATTCAATGTCGGAACATTTTGTTACTATTGAATCAGGCTGCTAGGTCTTTAATAAGCCTCTTTGAAAATATGGCCGTCTTAGGCTGACGTTTATTCGACGAACGCTAAAACTAGCTAAGTTGTACCTTTCTTAGACTAAAAGTTGAATCTATGCCAAGAAAGCAATCATTAAACGTCGATCCTAATCAATGGGAATGTAATATAATGTAAACTGTGTAGAAATGGACTAAATTAAAGACATATTGGGGGGCATTGCTATCGTCAAGGTTAACAATAACAAAGGGGGCTGTCTCATGACGTCATAAATGTTATTAATGAATACATAGGCCTACTGTGTCGAAAGGGTAAGGTATTATTGAATGCACACTGTATCGAAAGGGTGTTGGATGCACACTGTGTCGAAAGTGTTAAATGATAACTGAATACACACTGTGTCGAAAGGGTAAATGTTATTAATGAATACACACTGTGTCGAAAGGGTAAGGTATTATTGAATGCACACTGTGTCGAAAGGGTAAGGCATTATTGAATACACACTGTGTCGAAAGGGTAAGGTATTATTGAATGCACACTGTGTCAAAAGGGTAAATGTTATTAATGAATACACACTGTGTCGAAAGGGTAAGGTATTATTGAATGCACACCATGTCGAAAGGGTAAGGTATTATTGAATGCACACTGTGTCGAAAGGGTAAATGTTATTAATGAATACACACTGTGCCGACACGATTATTATACAAAATGTGCGTAGACTAGATCAACTCAGTTACATGTATCTGTAAATAAAGGGATACATCCTTGGGCATCTTAAAATCGCTGTATCTGTGTGTCCGATTTTCATAGGAGATTTTAATGATCTCCCGCGTACCACACGCTACAAGTATCTGGTGCTCTGAAAATATTTCTAAGCTTCTATTATTTGTTTCAAAGAGCGGCATGTAATACAACTAAATTGTTATTGTAAGAAAAATGTCAATGTTGTTTTGTACATTTTAATGCACAACACTCAACTTACCATTGCTTGATGACTGTGCAACAGGTGTAGAAGAACTGATCATGGATGTAGATTGCTGGTTTTGGTTCACTATGTGCTGTGGGCAGGATCTGGCTAGGTGGTGGTAGCTTTGGTGTGCCTGTATTGTCAAGAGAACCTATGGTAAAAAGAAAAGAAAAACAAAGAAACTCAACTTAGGACACATTTATCATATTATTGTTATTTCTAAAATATAAAGATGGATTTTTTTTTAAATTCATGTTTAACATAAATTCCATTTTTTTTTATATTCCTCTGCATCTCCGCGTACTGTGTTTCCATGCGCCAGCATCATGTGCGTGTTTGGGTGCGTGTTAATGCATTAACGCCCGCCCACGCACAAGCTGCGCTTTATTACCCGCAGATTTTGTTACAGCGCATGTGCAGTTGAGTTTTACCCGCACATTTCGGCCTGCATTGTCAGTGAAGATGAATTAATGTTTATCTTTTTATATGTACAGTGTTGGGTGTTAAACAGATTGGATTTTTGTGTGTTCAAATTATGTATTTTTGGGTTAAATTTGGGCTACATTTCAATCAAATTGTTGGTACTTTGGATCAAATTGGGCTACTTTACACTTAAATTGGGCTTCTTTCTTAATTTTAGGTGTTTTAAAGACTTTTAGGGTTATTTATAATCAATGTAATTGTTTTTCAAATGTCTTGTGCTTTAACAAACAGATAAGATGAATGTTACAGTTAAATTAATGCTTTAAGTACATTCTTTTGCTGTTATTTAGTTCATTTGGATGATTTAGGATCAAATTGGGCTCGTTTTCATTTGATTGTTGGTGCTTTTATACTAATTTGGGCTCTTTTCTGTCAAATTGCGTGTTACGCATTGTTCTTGCGAAACATTGTCTGGTTCTAATTGTGACATGTCCTTTATTAATTGCCGGTGAACACCAGTTAGTTCTAAAGTAAATAGGTTATCAAATGTAACATTTGCGTACGAAAACAGCCCATTTATAAATCATTCATTGGAAATCTTATGCTGTAGGTTTACACATGTTTTTCGCACTTATTTGGCTGCATTTCCACGACATTCAAATGATCATATCTCCGCAACGGAATGTTGGATTGACCTCATTCAAAAGTAATTTTCTTAGTTTGAATGAGCTCAATAACTTGAGCTCAGTCCTAACTTGTTTATATGATGTTGAAATTTCACTTGCATATACCTACCCTAGGCTTATATGTAAATGTGATCATAATCATGCTTACAAAATAGTGAATATAGAAATCGATGCTAGGTTTATGAGTAATCTTCTGAAGGAAAATGACTCAAGGAATTCAACTTACACAACAGATTGTTAAATGAGAATTGAGAAAATCATAAAATTAGATTTTAGTTACTGTCTGGTGAAGTCATGTCAATGCATGTAATAACAGACGACACTCATTTGACACTATTTTACCCGGTGCAACTTGCAGTACAATGAGTAGTAATATCACTGAAATAGTACGTACATACACATGCAAAAACAATAACGTGATATCTATGCATTATCAATTAAATATATAATACATTTTTATTTTGTAAATAATCGGATGGTGGAAATTGAAGGTGATTTATCTACCTGTTAGTTTCCGCTTGAGGTTTTTCAGAACGAACGAAGGCGATAGCGAGGCTGGTACGATATGCGCATGCGTTGTGACTGAGGTTGTGATCACGCCAACCGCGATGAAAGTAATTAACAGGAATATACTGTCAGGATCGCAGATTTACAATATTCGATCGAAAAACCTGTGAAAATAACCGCAAATTACTGTAGATCGCAGAAACGGTCGTTTGCTGTGAAATTTAACAGTAAAATACTGTAAAATACGATGTTATTGTTTACGGTGTATGGTGCATACAGTCTATTTTAGACATGATTCTTTTTAATATAGCTTTAAAGTCATGTAATGTTTTTTACGTACAAGAGGTCCGTATGGTGAGACGCGTATATGTATGTCCGATTGGGCATGGTTTAAAATGGTTCCATACAAGGCCTACAGGTTTTAAATAACATTAAATTTGGAACTAGGTCCGTATAATTTTTATTTAAAACGCAATAAATAGTTTCAAACCAACTAAAGTGTTAACGAAGGCTCGTAAGGAAACATTCATGGATAAAAGCAATAGTAGGTAATTAGGATTCATCTAATAGAGCTATCATATATCTTAGTGTTGGAGACATAGGGCAAATTCCGACTTCGGAGTTATCATCCTCTATATTTCGCGTGGTCCGAGACAAAGATATATTAGTGTTTTGATTTTGAATTATCTTTGCTCGGATAAGTCGTTCCCCTAAGTTTTGGGTTCGTCTTAAAGCTAGTATAGGGGGACAAGGAAAGATTTTGCACAGGTTTTGATTATTAGATATAAATTGCCAGTTCCTGAGAAGAGCCTTTTTGATCTATGCATTACTTCTTTGTGGGAAGTGATGCGTGCAGAGGTTTTAGGAACATCCTCCAAGTAAGCATATCTTCTATTGTATGATATGTATGCTAGGCTATGATAGTACTTCTTGCCTCTTATATCCTCTTGTGAGAAGTTTTGAGGTAAATAAATCAAGTTTGTACTCATATTCAGCCTCCGAACTGGAGTTTCGACTATATCTTATTGCCTCACATTTGATTATGCCACGAAAACATGAATTTGGGTGAGACGAATCTCTGGAAATATATTGAAATGTGTCACGGGATTTGCTGAAACATTTTATATCTAGAACCTGCAAATTATGAAATCTTACATCCTTGTATAGAGTCAAGTCTAGAACATTGATTTCTGTTTTTTACCACTCATGTGTAAATTTCAGAGTCCGATGAAAAGGGTTTATGCGACTGATGAAATTAGATAACTCGTTTTTATCTCCTAAGGTCCGTATGCACAAAAGAGTTAGACCGGGTCTAAAGTTAGACCTGGTCTAAGTGAATTTTGTTTTTTGTAAAATGCACACTTTCATTACATTTCTTTCTCTAATTAGCTAACAAATTGTAAAGATTCGGATGCAAAGTTCAAAATAGCACTAAATATCTCATGAAAATGCAGAGGAAAACAGCTTTTGAGGCATGAATAAATTTCACTTAGACCAGGTTTAACTTTAGACCCGGTCTTACTCTTTTGAGCATACGGACCTTAGAGTTTATGCGACTGATGAACTTAAATAACTCGTTTTTATCTCCTAACCAAAACATAAGAATGTCGTCACGATAACGGAACCATTTGAAGATTGTATCACTAAGGGAAATACATTTCTTTTCCATTGAATGGAACATTATATCGCATCGTTCTGGGGAGCAGTTTTGCCCCATAGCTACGCTTGTTGTTTGCAAATAAAATGTCTATGCAAAATCAATTTCAATAATGCTTCCATATGACGGATTGGTTTCATTTTAGGAAAGTACATTCCTGGGTTTACATCCGAAAAAGCCGTAATAACTTCATTTTCGACTTCATTCTGCAGAACATTGGTGAACATTCATAAATTACTCGAATGTGAATCAAAAATAGACTTTATTTTGTCCAAGTTGAAACTATTTCTTGTTATTAGATTACCCTGCATTTTCAATCAAATAAACCGATTACGAATGGGAAGTTACAAATTACACACCAATAACTAGTTTTTACCCTGAAATTTCAGTCAATTTAAGACCCCCGCCATCATTTCCTCTAAGTCTACAACGTGCGTATGTAACTGTCCGCCGCCAATATTTATCCATATCTGACACCTATTAAACATTATTTCCTGTACGGCCAGGGATGCGCATTGGTTCACCGCCAGTGCCCCCCCCCCCCCACCCTCCTTTCCTCCCCCGACACCCCCCACCACCCCCATAACACGCCACCGCAGATTTTCACCGTACACCGTCGACATTACCTATAACTTGTAAAGCAACGTTCATCAGGATCCGTTAAGAGACCGCCAAATCACCTCCGTTTCCTAGCTGGCTGGCATTGATTGTGAAGGTCGTTAAACACAAAACAATCAGATGTTTTGTTTAAAAATAGAACAACCATTGTTCAGGAGATATTGAGTTTCAAACAGGTTATTGTTGTCCATTATGAATTGGAAAGTGTGCACACATAAACAAATGCCTACATAGCAAATGCATGAAAAAAACCTCATTCAATGCTTGTCAAAACAAATCACTTCTTTACTATCAAGCGCATTGATGTGTAGCATTGGTTATACAACATATTTAACATCATGCCGCGTGGCGATGATTTTTAAAGTGATTTTTTTCCTTATTTTTAAACTTTTTTTACGATGACATAAATTATAGTCATATTACTCGAATGTGAATTAAGAATAGACTTTAATTTGTCCAAGATGAAACTATCCCTTGTTTTAAATAAATCGACGATAATGTGTCATTACAGTATCAGGATACCCCACTTCATAAGGCTGCTCAGTACGGACACCACGAAGTATGCGAGCTGCTTCTACATGCCAACGCAGAAGTAAATGCAAACAACAAGGCAAGTATTATGTATACACGATTGGCTTTTTTTTGTTCTCAGTCTGTCAGTTTATGCATACAACATGTGTTTATTACATACATACACATATTTCATTTAAAATTAGTAACACACTGTGTGGTATGAACGAAGATCTCAATATGTATCACTCTCAAACACTTTGTATTTACTTAGTGGGGCGTTTATGGTTGAGTTCGCTTTTTAGACTCCATTTTGAATCGGCGAGGATAACCAGGCACCTCTAGGTTACCGTAAGTTAGTAGTGCCGTAAAGTTGGCCTCTCTTATTTTCGTGGGGTAGAGTTCGCCTTTTTATAGTATCATAGCCTGAGTGTTATGTGAGTTTGTAAGAGTTATAAGTGGGAGCACCTTTCCTGGTGGGAGTCGGGCAAGTTGAAAGGAGTTGTGTGTTTTGACCAGATGAATAAATTAGTAGTGCCGTTAAGTTCCTGCTATTATTTTACGTGGGGTAGGCGCCTGTTTAGTGATAATAATAATATAGATATATGAGTTTCTGTCAATACTTTATGGAGTTAATGGGAGTCAGACAAGTTGAAAGGAGTTGTGTTTTCGACCCGATAAATAAATGTCAAAAGTCCTTTCACGGGGCCCAGGCCTGTAACTCGCTAAACATAACCGACCAAGATATACACTCCTCGTCTAAAAATATCGCCGTAAAACAATGTGGTATTACATGAGCCTTTTTTATAGTAGGGGTGTGCCGCCCAAGGTCAAAAAAGGGGGGAGGGGGTGCTTCTGAACTGAACTGAGCGAATTTATGACGAACAATAGGGTCTTAATAAATAGGGTCTCGTAGGGTCTCGTTTCTTGTCTTGTTTTTCAAATTAGTTTAGTAAGATCGCGGCGGTGAAAGAGGGTGTCTTCAGGGCGGCACATACACCGTTCCCTTTCCAATGTCAGTGCCACCCCACTCCCCCGAGCTTGCATTGCAGTTTAAAGATCATGCATTTTAAAATGTTATAATGTCGTTATAAAAACCGGAGGTATACCAAGGTGTCTGCAGTTCAGTTAGGCGAGGCAGCCCTTGGCCCCCAATAAGAAATGCCATTTAGTTTCAAATTTTGAAGAGGCGGGCCCATAGTTTTCAAATTTGTGATACCGCATATTCAAACTCCCCCGGGTCCAGGGGTTTACTGACAACACTATTTGTAACGCTCTGCTTCTGTTTTATGGCATCCTCGGACATGGCAGACGTGACGCTAATTTAATTTAATTGAACAGTGGTAGTTTCATGTTTTTGTTTCCAGTTTTTGCGATTACAAAAATACACAAGCAAACTTATTTTGCAATGTATATCAATGTTTGCCACGGTAAAACACCGTAACATATACAATAAAAGAAATGCTCATCCCGTCACGCGTCCCCAGACATGGAGATGTTATTTAGCTCGAAAGAAAACTGAAGAAGGCACAATTGAATCAAACAACATTGCAAATAGGGCTCTAACATTTTCTTCAATGTTCATGAATGGCATCAGTCCAACCCAAACTAGACACGGATAATTTTGCATAATTATTCCGAGTTTTATTTTATCTTTTTGTTCATAGTTCACAGTATATATACATATCAAGACAGATTTCCTTAAGTTTCGATTAATGATTATATTACGTATCAAACCATGCCGACGAATGTATTGAATTTACTGCTTTCTTATTACAACGAACCCTCACCTCCTCCCCCTCCCCCTCCCACCCAACAACATTCCCTAACACGCACACAGACCATAAACGGTATATGCACAAACACCCTGGCCACCATCCCACGCCCTCATCCCTCATTACCACCTCGTGCGCTCAATTGAACTGGGGTGACTGGGCTTGGACTTTTTTCAACACACCTAGGTGGCATTGCCGTCACGTGACGTGTACTGTAGAGTTCGCCTGGGCATTGTTTTGGCGAACTCAACTGTGTCGGCCTTAGTGGGAACTGACATAATATACGTGATATATAAATATCCGGTTTATACCAGTAATGTTATTCAAGAGCTAAAGCCATTAGTACGTATAACACATAACGACCGTGTATGGCAACTTATGACGTGTTGAAAGTGATTGTTTTTTAAATGTGTACATGTAAAGTTATGAGATAATTTTATTTTGGTACCTGCCTGCCATTCACCAAATAATGTTGAACCTGATTTCACTGAACATTGAATTATTTAATATAAATGTCTGGTTATAAAACCAAATTAGTTTTATGATTGTATTTATCATCCAATATGTGTTATATGAACAAGGTAAGTAACATAAAATAATACATACATGTATTTATCATGGACAATTTTATCTTATTTTAGTATAAACGGAGTGGTTTGAACAAAGATCGAAATATTTATCAGTCTCAAAACCTTTAATTTACTTAGAGGGTATTTACCTGATGTACGTGATACATAAATAATATTTGGTTACGAGTAATGTGAGCTAAGATGCATAACCTAAACATTGCATGCACTGCCATTCATTAAATAATGTTGAACCTGATTTCACTGAAAATTGAATTATTCAATATAAAGTTCTGGTAAACCAAATTGGTTTTATAATTTTATTTATCATCCAGTATGTGTTATACTCTGAACAAGGTAAGTAAAATAGAATAATACATATTTATAATTTGCATCAGTGAATGTGTGTATTAATATATGAAATATAAAAATATTTTAATTTTCACCTTGGCTTCTTTTCTCAAACTTATGGTCTATATCCCATCCGCTTCTCTGAAATGTGCTGTTGCTGCAATAGACTAGCAGTACCCACATTTATTAGCGGGCTTTTCAAATATGCCAGTTATACAAGTGTGAACGAGACGCACATAGTATCAGCCCTACACAACATGTCAATGGGATTTCAGTAGACATGTGTATACATTCAAGGTATATGCCTACCCATACCATACAATTTGCACCACTCCTCTATCAATTGAACATGTACTTGAAACGTATATATAATACGTTGTGACAAATGAACATTTTAAATACATCGACGATAATGTGTCTTTACAGTATCAAATCAGGATACCACACTGCACAAACAAAGACAATTGAAATGTTTAAAAGGCTAATTTCATTTTAGTGTTAGATTGCCATATTCCACAGGAGGTTTGCTTATTCTAATGTTTCCTACATGCTGGCTAATCAGGCGATGTTATTAGCTGCACGAACAGGTAGTTGGACAGGACTGATCACCATTCATGTCTCTTAAAAAATAATACCACGTGATAGGAATACAATTAACCTTTGCCAAATGTATGTGTCATTACAGGATCAGGATACCCCACTTCACTATGCTGTTCAAGAAAGATACCGGCGAAATGTATATGAATTGTTACTTCGGAATGGAGCGGATGAACATGCAACAAACAAGGCAAATATTTTTTTTTCAATTTAAAAAGTTGACAGAAGTCGACTCCAACATTGTTATTACCATGTACTACTTCATAGGTTGCTTCAACGTAATCCTAGCATGCAGTATAAAAGCGTTGTGCACTAAGATAAGTCAACACCTGATTACCATTGAAATGTACAGACATATTATGGTCCATTAGAGAAACTAATAATAGAGACTTTTCATATATGGTCACGTGTTTTAAGCTCGCTTCCGTTCGCGTTACACACGGATTTTGGCTTTCGCGACTTGGTTTTAACTTTACACATTATATTTGTTTGTATACCCCCTGAGGTAGTAAAAGTATACATTTTCTGACGGGAAATTGCATGAGGAAACAAAATATGCCATTAAAATTATAGTATGACCAATAACTAAAATGGTATGATCGGAAATGTTCGGGAAAATGTCAGAGTTTTTTTATTTTCAATTTGTGATACATATATTTGTCATACCTACCCCTATCATTATTTACTTTACATATTTGAATTCCTCATGACATTACCCATTAGATGATATATAATTGTTAAAGTTACTACGTCGGTATGGTAATTATACCGGCTAGTGAATATCTCCAATTTTTATTTTATATATTTTTAGAATTTTCAGAAATATTTGTTTAAGGATGAACCCTTCCCTGATATAAACATTTCTGAATTCATCTAGTTACAAGCTTTCCAAAAATGTATACTTTTGCTATCATAGGTTGAAAACTGTTTCTGTTATAGTCATTTTTATAAATCCGGTAAATTGAGGCTGATTATTCATGTTGACTGTGTAGCGAATGGGAAGAAAGCTGATGATCATGGTCTTATCCTTAATTAATTAGTTGTTACAAATAGTTGACAAGTCTGTTGAACCACATACTTAAAGACTACTAAATATCCTTTAAAATGGGACCAAAATGGTGTAACATTAGGGGATGACTAGTTATTGTAAAAAGAACAAAGCATGGGATTATTCCCATTGAGTTTGCACCCCTTCCGGCGGCACCCCTTCCAGCACCACCCCTAGTCCCCAAACATCAAACAGCTGTATATCCCTTTTTGTATTAGCTATACCAATGCCATTTTGCAAGCAGATAGCTTGTTATTAGGGCTTTAAAATGATACCAAATTTCTTGAGATAGCTTTTGTGGTTTTAAAAATATTTGAGGAAAATGACTGCATGAAACTAAAAAATATAACGGCACCACCCTATTGGGAGGCGAGTTCATAACGCGTGACCATATGCATCCATATATCTCAGTAAACTGATACCAAACAAATCTTAATGATTAGTTCCTCTAACAGCTAGGCATACGGAATATATTATAGCGAATAAATGAATGTATCAATGCGTCGTCAACACGCAGTAATTGATTGTACACATACCTCTGTAATTACATCATCACCTCATTGATAAATAAGATCGGCCTTGAAATTTATATATTTATAAGCAATTCCTTATATAAGCTACCGTTAGGCCTACCCAAAGATGTGAGTCACTGAATATTTATTTATTTATTTAATACTTCAAACTTGTCGCATCACGATTGGATTTACTATTACATCACCGCCAAATTGGTATAAGAGCATATATTTATATATAAGCTATCGTAAAAGATAAGTAGTCAAACTTGTCTTCACACGATGCTGGTGTTTTACATGCCCTCATCACTAAATTGTGTAATAAGATAAGGAAGCTGATGAGACATCCCAACTCCACACAATGCTATTAATACATTCATTTATTCGACGTGTTATGACCGATAATTAATACATGATTCAAACCGAAGGAAGCGCACACTGACGTGTCTACTAAACGTTGATTATGTTACGTAGAGTACCCGATCGTCAAATCCTATGTGCCTGTCTTACTGACTCGGCCAAGGATGTCAATTTTCAATAGTAAGTGGGCAGATATTACGATTCATTAGTCAAAATGTATGCAGCCGAGTTTGATGAGGAAATAAATACCATGATTTAAAATTTATCGTGTTTTGAACCTTAGTTGTGAGACTTGGGTAAAGTACTTTAGGGTACAACAGGAATACTAGGTACTATTTACTATAAATTGTTTTGTTGTTGTTGTTGTTTTCTTATTTATTTTGTATTATACAGTTGTCCTATATATTAAAGTTCTATACCGTAAAGCCTGATAATAAAAAAGTAGAAATTACCCGATGACTCATTGACACTCGGACCAATCAGAGGGCAGGATTTGGGTCCTGATACACTCGCCCCCACTTTCGGGAGAAATAACCTTATGACTCATTGCCACTCGGACCAATCAGAGGGCAGGGTTCGGGTCAGATGACCCGCCCGGCCGGAGTCTGACCTTTTCTCCTGATGTTTTGTACCGGCTTTCTCCTGATTTTTAAACCAAAAACCTCCTCTAAACCTACATACTATACTACTAGTCCACAGTGCTATTTCTATATTCGTCAGCCTGCTTCGATAGTTGCCTAACTCATTTTTTCTAGTTTTTAGAAAACAACAAAAATATGAAAAGTGAGTTAGGCAATTATCGAAGCAGGCTGACGATATGTTAAATAGCACCATGAATAGTGCAGGTGAATTCCAACAGTAGCAGTAACTGTTGCATAGAATTAGGTTGGAAATATACCTTTAAGTGAAATGTGGCTTGTTATAAACATAATACGATTTAATATGACCCATTTTAAACGTTTTACATCAGTATTACAATCTGCCTAACTCACAAGGCTGACTTAGACAGAATTGAAATTGTTCATTTATCAACACTTTTGATTGGTCAATGGCTTAGGTATTATTACAGCATGTGCGTACTGTAATGAAGTCATGATTTATGCAAAAAGCTCAATTTTGCTGAAAAGTGAGTTAGGCAATTATCAAAGCAGGCTGACGAATACTGTTTGATAGGATTACATTGAAACAACCTCTAGAACTACTCCAATGTAATACTTAGAAATGTATTTCCTATTAAATAAGTACTGACCGAGTGTTACAAACATTTGTAGAGATGAATGAGTTGTTCATATTTCAATATTAAGTATAACTTTTTGTTTTAAGGTTATTAAAAAGTTTTACCTTCAGTAGCTTGTACTCAGCTAATGCAAAGTAGATGATAGTCAGAATTTAATAGGTTAATTTTTCAGAATCTCAGTTTTGAAGTTGGGTATTTTCTATTTGATATAAATATTGTGTTACAATGAAAGCAGAATAGAAATATCCTTCTAATGAAAATTGGAATTTGAAATACTCGGTTACTTTTAATTACTTAATCACTAAATCACTGTTTAATTAATTAAAATATATTATACTTACAATGGTTCAATTATAAATAATTTCACTTTGTCAAATCACTTGCAATCTTAGGCACAACATGAACTAGTATACAATCATGTTGACCTCTTATTTGGCAATAAAATGATGTATACAATACACATGGTTTTAATTTAATTGATGTTGCTGTTACTTTGTTGCAGGAAAATGAAAGTCCGCGTGGTATACTAAACAAACGTGGTGACCGTACACTAATCAAACGAATTCGTTGTCACTGTGTAGCAAGTAAATGTAAAGGTAGATGTGGATGCAAGAATGCTGGACGACCTTGTACAAAGGCATGTAAATGTCAGGCAAAGAAAGGACAATGTGGTAGGTACTTAGATGATACGCATGATATGGCGGAAATGAACACAAAGATGAAGACAGCTGATGAAGAAGACAAAGATGAAGACACTGATGAAGAAGACAAAGATAAAGACACTGGTGATAAAGACGTGGTAGAGTGATGGTTAAGACATTGATGATGAAAAAAAGACTATGATGATGGATAAGGAAGGGAATATTACAATGGTATTATCCTTAGAGTAAATTTGTTTCGGTTACACCTCATACTAATTTGTTTAATGCAACATCCTCATTACAAAATGAGTAATTTCAATTAACATAACAGATCGGTTTATCCTTGGTATAAGCAGCGGACGCATTGTGGTCCAGTTGCCCTGGACAACCAAAATTAGCACCGGGCAACCAACATTTACTTATGCAGTTGCCCGGCGGGCAACCAAAAATCTTACTAGAAGTTAACACATGAATTTAAATATTTTATAGAACTTTGAATGAAACAAAATCAGCTAAAATTATAATTATATACCGGTAATCCAAGTTTCATACGGAAAATATCAATCTATCATCGTACTTCCATGATCTCATTTGGGCCTTTTTTGTACATGTATTATATTTATACCGTACGCGTGGTAGCCGTAGTCTGTATACTATTAGCAGTAGCAGCAATACGAGACTTCCATGACCTCATTGGGCCTTATTTGTACATGTATCCTATTTATTCCAACAACAGAAACTTCTGAAACTGAAAGAATAAAAGTTTAAAAATTAGAAGTTATTAGTAACATATTCATGTTTTAAATTATTGTCATAAGTGTGTACAGTATCACAACTGTGACGTCTAGCACGGTGCATAATCGCATTGGGTGTAGATTACTAAATTAAACCAGATAAACACATAACATAATGTACGGACAACCACAAATTCTGCCGGACAACCATAATTTCCTGCTACGTTGCCCGGCGGACAACCAGATGTTTTCCTTAATTCGGACACTGGGTGTAAGACAGCACGAAAATAACCTAGCACCAAATCCTCTATTTGAGGGATTACATGAGTATACATCTTTAATCCGTTATAGGTCTGGACACTAGTCTAATTTAAAAATATCTTACACCAAGGATACACCAACAAATCTAACTAGGGGAGAATGGGGCAAGTGGTCCAGCTAAGCGTATTTAATGAATATATAAATGTTACGCGCAGGGGAAAAAGTGTACTTTAGGTCCTAGATACTAGTATACCAGTATCGTCCAATACTGGAACATGATACTTGCCAGTATCGCTAGATACTGGAACGATTTTACTGTTCCAGTATCAGCCGATAAAAATAAAGTGAACATGCCACCAGTGATTTGTTCCAGTATTGAACGATACTGGTACATAAGTGTGTTCAGTATTGGCTGATACTGGTACGTTGTATATGCCAATATCGTCTGATACTGGAACACTGGCTTTGCACCAGTATCGAACGATTCTGGGCATTCCAGTATCTGGCGATACTAGTACTGACAGTCCACCTTAATGTACACTTTTTTTACAAATAGTGTTTAAAGAAAAAGTCAAATACCACTAACTGAAAATGCTACTTGGCATGGAGCAACTAGTACAATTATGTTTAAACGGTTAAAATACACAGAAATCAATGAATGATAACACATTGCGTGACATGTCATGTCATGTCATGTCTTGTCTTGTCTTGTCTTGTCTTGTCTTGTCCTGTCTTGTCTTGTCTTGTCTTGTCTTGTCTTGTCTTGTCTTGTCTTGTCTTGTCTTATTTTCTCTGGTTAAATGTACATTGTCTTTTGTGGTAATATTATTTTGTAATATAACATTACAGGTATCATTTAAGTTAGCTTAAATGTATTTTGATGTATTATGTTGCAAATCAAAAATTGTAATTAAAAATATATATAATGCACTTTTCCCGACAAACACATTTACGCATTATTTAAGATGTAAATAACATGTAAATAGCAGTAATACTAGGCGTATAAAGTAAGGGACGTTTTCAACTTCACATTATTTTAGATATAAAGTTATTATTCCAGTCAAATGTTAACGTAGTTGCGATGTTCAGAACTCCATGCATCTGTCTATTTAACACTTTCTTTGAAGTTTTAATATAATAATCATTTGGTATTTATAACAAACTATCTTGATAATTGACAAGCTTGTCGCGTGGGACAAGTTAGTCAATATGACCATGATTACTCAATGGTTCATACACACAAAAACCAGTAAGTAAACCACACAAATCATGTTATATTTTTTATTACAAATGTCTTACATAATCATTTTACCCGGGTTTGAAAAAAATATAACATAATTTCATGTCACATTGTAATTATTAAATATCAGATATTGTGGTATAAGGCAAAACATGCCCCAAATATGTCTTAGACCAAGGAAGAATCTTTGGAATTAAGAGAGTACGTGCGACCCAATCAAATTCCGTCCATAACTGGTAAGCACAAATAAGCGCAGGTCATCAACGGAGAACCAAGTACCTCCGCGTAAACATTAGTAACCCTGCGTATAATGCGTATCAAGTTCGATCACCAAAACAATTCCACGAACGCATGGCGTATTTGCACAACGCAGTAGTTACGCGACGTGTGAGTGGTTCGCTTGCAGGGTTTTCGATCAGATTGATCGATTTGTAACGGGTGATGCAGAGTTAAATGGCCGTAAAGTGTAACTGTTTAAATAAATAAGGAACGTTCGTAGCATTATATGGCTATATTAATTGACGGTTTTGAAACAGGATAATGACTTTGATCAGCTATTTTGTCGGTAACTGTGAATAATCAATTTTACTTTGGGACCTCGACATTTCCCTCGGTGCTACGCCCCTAGTGCAATTCCTCGGTTCAAAAGTGAAAATGTTTTGAATCTTCACAGTTACCTCTAAACAACTGATACGCAGTCATTATACTTTAATTAGGTAATGGAGAGTAGAATAATTGTGATTCATAACTTTGAAAGAGTAAATAATATGTATTTATGTTTACCCCAATATCTTCGTTATTACCATGGTAACTAAACCATTTATTAGACAAACAAGCGTTTTCGTACGTCCAAAAACATTAAAACGAGCCTAACCCATTTTGCTTTAGCGGACATTATTGAATCAAAGCATAGTAGAAAATACCATCTAAATTGCTAATGTACACTAATAAAAAAAATATGCCATCAGAGCTTTTAATTATTGTCGTAGCGACATAATTGTAATTGTAAACCCATATGTTTACCAAAGACCTATAATTGTCCTATATATTTGAGAGATTTGGCTTAAATGTCTGTACAAAAACAGCAAATTTAAGGATTTTAGCGGCACATCCCCACGATTTCATATCCACTAAGTACCTCCCCCCACCACCACCAAACATACACCACCCCGGGAAGGAAATATGATGAACATTGAATTACAGCGCGTACATATACGAATGCAGCATACTACTATTCCAATGATTTAGGTTGGCGGGGATTAGATTGTGTCCTTTATATCGCTAACTCAACATCACCAAGTATTAGTTTTGAAGTTTGGTCAGCAGCTCCTCATATCTGAATGACATCGCAACCTTTCTTCCAGTGAAGAGATCCATTAACCACAACCTCCGTCGCAACAGCATAATTTCCTCAACCCTTTTGCAATACCAATAAATACCAACAATCCACCATTCCCTACATCATAAAAAAACTCAATGACGTTTTGAATGATTGATGTATTTTGCTGTATTTCGTTGCAATATTTGGATGCATGTATTTTCGATATATATGTTTTTATTGTATTATACTGTTGTGCATTGTAAATCTGGCTTTTTCATCTTATGCTGCCTGGTGGCTATTTTATACCATGAATAAATAAACAATTTTAAAAACACACCAGGGATTGGGTATACATTTAATAAAGATATCAATTTATTGCCCTAAGTATCTCTAACAAGACCTTTGTACATTGATATGCAGTTATACTGAATATGGACTTTGTGAGGAAGGGCAAGGCTGTGATTAATTAATTATTTATGTCCATTATTATTTATATCTACATAAATATACAATACACAATATTGACCAAGGGGCAGTAGTGTTATTTATTCGCAAATGTCACCATAGTAATGCAATAACCAATCCATGGTTAAATAAAGACTGTAACAAAAACAAATTTATACAATTCCATTTTTGTTTTTAACTCAATATTAAAATCATGAAATGCCAAAATAGTGTACACTCTGTGATACTTGAAGTGTTGACTACCAGAGACTTTTATTTGGTCTTTTTTAACTGCTTTTGTTTAAAAGGTATGATCAACTACTATTAGGCGTCTAGAAATCCGGTTAGGCCCCTTTCGGCATCGAATACAATCTTGTTTGTTGAAATTAAATAGTTAGGGTATCATGCAAGGATCATTTCGAGAACTGCATAATTCTTTTTCAAATAGTTTCATTTCGTTTCAATAAATAAATTCATGAAATTTAATAAATAAATATTAATATCGTGATCAATTTTGTTTGAGCCCATAACTGAAATTGTCGATTTCTCCTGAAACCACCATAGACGAGATATGGAGTCAATCTGGTTTAACTGGTATCTTTCATGTGCTAACAACTCAGGTATAACTGTGTTGTAAAACAGATCAAGGTAGCGTTAAGCATTCATGTTCCCATCTATGAAGAAGATATGTCCTTCCAAACAAAGTCCAATCACCAACCAAAGGTTCCTGCACGAACAAGCAGTTTCTGTCTGAGTTTGGGCGGCCATAAGTGAAACCTAGAGGAGGGGTTATTCCCGTGCTAATGGCTGATGAGACTGTTGTTCAGTCTGCTATCCATAGGAAAGATTGCTTCGTCTCCAATGAAAATATAATATATTGGAATTCAACAAAGTAATGCGTTCGAGTGCTACGGTCATTTGAAATTCTCCAGAAGAAGTCGAACACCTGCCACGAAATGCCATGGTGAGCCAAAAAAATTTTTTTGTCGGCGTTGAAACTCTTTGCTATAATAACCATGTTCTTAAAATTGAAAATCGAGCCAGCAATCTGAACATCTACCTTTAAGGGGGGGGGGGGGGGGGGGGGGGTGTGCACCTTCAGGTACAGCCTCCGTAAAACTGCCGTAACTTCTTCATTATTCATTTAATCTATATAAAAGTATACATTTTTTTGCAGAAAAGGGTTCAATGAATCCAACCATGATCATGAAATTGACCATTTTGTAGAAAATTATTGAAAAAAACGTTTTTGACCCAATTTAGGTTTGGAAAATATATTTTGTCAAATTTTGTCATACTAGTCTTATTATATTCCTCATGTAATTCCCTAGGAATCTTCTTTTTATTATTATTTTATTATTATTATTTTTTGAATTATCGACCAAAAAGTGCCAAAACCGATTTTGAAGGTGTGATCCCACTGGACCAAGTGTATTGACGACCCACCGATGTGCCGTATTGGCCTATGTGTCCATCTTTAGCCTATTGGGCTACATATTAAACTCAAATCTGCTATATATAGTAACTTCTCTTGCAATTTGAACTTTATATTTGACAAAATTTGAAATCGCACTAGTTTTTAAGCAAATTGAAGTTCAAACATTGAATTTCGTAACACAATAACAGGTGAAAAACGTTAAAAAGTTGCGTGTTGGGCCCAATAATTGTTCAATCCAAAACAATTGACCGCATGCTGGGGATTGAGACTTTGCCCAATGCAGTATATCTACAAGCTCGCCACATGACTTGACACACGGTTTGACTTTCAGCCTAGATGATCCTGGGATTATATTGTATTTTTTTTCGAATTTTGAACAGTAAATTTTACAATATCTGAAATAGCACTAATTTCTATGACAAATTGAAGTTAAAGTGTGAATTTTTCAATACAACAACTTTCAAAAGTAAGACTCTTGGCTGAGTCCCAACCAGAAAAGTATCCAATTTAAGTATAAGATGTGTATGGGTAAACTCTTAACATTTTCTGGCAGAATACTTTTAGCTAATTTCGTTAATATCCAATAAATTTCATTCGTTCGACCAGCAAACAATATGATCATTATTCATTTATGAAAAAAATGTAATAATTACGTTTCCAAAGTCCCCACTAGTACCATGCTAGTACCTTTCTATCATGGGCCAAACCAGGATACCACCCTTGGCGCGGTAGGGCCTTGAGCAGGGCTTTGGGCAGTGCTTGGCCAGCGATCCTAGTAGCCGCGCTAGGAAATACTCAGTGGAGCAATAAGTCAAATACATCGGCCAAAGAAAGTCAAGATATATTACCACGGATTTCAGGCAGTATCCGTGGTTGAAGTAGGCTAGAAATATGCAGGCAATGGAACCGTAATGCTAATCATAATTTTAATGTGCTTATTAGTTCCTCATGCAATTAACCATCATAACATATTGGTTGTCAAGTGTAACTTGTTGACATATATTATATCGGGAAGTGAATGAGCACAAACGTTTAAATTCCATATTTATTACAGTTTACAAATATATTTGTGGGGGTATGGATTTAAACGGCATTTTTGAATTCCCTATTTGAGAGCTTTCCAAATGTATGATTTTGCTATCATCGGTTTTTTGGTATAGTCATTTATGTAGAACCGATGAATTAGGGCAAGTTCACTGTGAAGCAAATAGGGAGAAGGCCAAGGACAATGCAATCGATTCATGATTACAACTGTAACATATTAGTTGACACGTTTATTGAAGCAGAAACGCATAGAATATACAACAATCTATAACATGAGAGCAAAATCATGTTTGTACACCAGGGATGAGGAGTTATTGTAAATTGAAAGTAGAATTAGGAACATTTACTATATTACCTATAGAGAGTGTACCCGCCGCCGCCGCCGCCAGCGCCACCACCACCACCCCTGACTTTCGAAATATAATCAATCATATCTCAGCAAAACAGTTATAGAAATACCTAATTTATTTCCATAATGTAGCTAGATTAATTAGGCTTTCGGATAACACCTAAACCATAGCTCCATCACATTTAGTTGTTGAGTTAATAGAGATAGAGAGAGAGAGAGAGAGAGAGGGGGAGAGAGAGAGAGAGAGAGAGAGAGAGAGAGAGAGAGAGAGAGAGAGAGAGAGAGAGAGAGAGAGAGAGAGAGAGAGAGAGAGAGATGGATGATTTGTCACCCAAAATGCAACGCCACCACCATTATTGGGTGGCGAGTTCAACACAAATGGCCATATACGTTGAGCCATGTGAACGTTTCAAACGTTGGGTTTAGTTTCATTCTAAAAGCCCTGTCACACCATGGCGTATGGCCTGAACGTATACTGACGTATACAATAACAAACCTATGAGAGCGTATCACAGCGTATGCGAGCGTAAGGTCATGTTTTTTTATACTGGGTACAATTTATATTACATGTCCCTTTTTCCATAAATTAGGTTCCTTTTTCAGTTAATGCATTATATCTGAAAAAGTTTACATTTTAAGTTGGTAAAAGTATACATATTCTGAAAGCATATACTGTAACGGATGCAAATAGCATACAATCAAGTTGATTATACAGGGTGGCCCGAAATTGTACAGGGTGTAACAAGCAAAATCTTCTAAAAAAGAAGGGTTTCAATAATTACTTCCACTATGTATATGAAGTGATGAGAGAAAAGTTCAGTACAGATTTAAAGTAGTTTAACAAAATACCCATCCAGACATATATGCAAATTAAATTTCATTATGAATCTGAAATTCAACATACAGGGTGTCTAAAATTTGTTTATTTAGTTCCGGAAAAATGCTTCTATACATACAAAGCCTAGTATTTTAACAAAATTCAAGTAGATTTCAAATAAAAATGCATCAATTACATGTACATGAACATTGATTGATTTTAAAAGTCACCCTTTTCTTTATATGTAAAGGTGTTAATTTTAAACATATAGGGTGTTTAAAACATTAATTTACGTATACGTGATTATCCACAAATTATTAAATTGAATGAATTTAAATTTGCATCTGAAACATGATTTTACATTCCAATTTGAAGTGGCAAATGCTTAAAGTGGTATGAGTTTCAAATAATGTTCAATAAAAAGGGGCCCTTTATCTACAGGGTGACTCAAATTGTCCCAATGGCACATGTTTAGTGGCATACAATTAATTGCGTTCATCCTTCTTGCACCTTCGTGATGTGCAAAGCACATTCAAATGAACAAATTAGGTTAGTTTCCATAATGTTTGAACCCAATATTCAAATTTCAAGAGTCTGATTTAAGATTGAATTATAAAATGTTATCGTTTTAAGTTGTATTCAACATAAAGGGTGATCCAATGTTGATTGGCAAACTAGTAGTCACTAGTATCGTATCAACTTACTTTTCAAACTCAAGTTTTCACACTACTTGAAGACTTATTTACAAAGAAATGTTGCACAATATTTCAGCATGATCTTTATTGGCGAGAAGATACTGGTTATTGTTCCCTGGACGTAGGTCTACAGCACATTATATCAGACTTGCATAGGGTATGATGGCAGTTTGCGAGTCTAGAGTAAAGATCAGGTCCTTCCTACATGAGGTTAATTACATATCTTCTTTTAATTTTTAATTAAATAGTTAAATTTATTTATTCAAAAGGGTACCTCAACCTTTCTATACTTTTAAAATGGACAGTTTGGTGCAGGCAAATGTTTGCATACATTCGCAAACTGCGACCAACTTACGTTTCTTAACAATCTTTTGAGCTTTTTAATGCTAATTAATGATTCCTTAATTAACTAATTATATTTTTAATTCAAATATGCTTCAATAATGTTATGTTTTCAATATAGAATTGTACCAAGAGTGAAACCAGTGCATTTTATGTTTGCCCAATGTATATTGCACCATACTTGTTCAACTATGCACTCCTCCTCCTCCGCATACTCCTCCTCCGCATACTCTTCCACCCCTGACTTATTAGGTTTAACGAACTATTGTAATTAACAGAACCATTGTAGTTTATATTTTTCTTTTTAAAATAAAGGCCAAATACTTTCTCATCAAAATAAGACCAACTTTGAGTATGTGTGATAAAGAATAGCCAAAATATATGCATGCAAAGTAATAATATGTAGTGCAAATGTAACAGATCCACCTTTTTTGGGTACCCAGTATAAAAAACATGACCTTAACGTATTCGTAGCGTAGTGTCTGCCGTGTTCGACGTATCCGCAGCGAATCCTCGGCGTACTACGAACACGTGACCTATGCCGCTGTAAAGGCCCTGTCACACCATAGCGTATGGCCTGAACGTGGCTTGAACGTATACCGACGTATTCAAAAAATAGCTCGAAAATTGTCAGAGTCCAAGAACGTCCAACTTCCCAACGAATTGCGTCGGAAAAGTCGACATCGGTGATGGAATGGACGTATCCATAGCGTATTGAACGCTTATATAGCGTATGACTAACGTATTGATAGCGTATCACTGACTTATAACAAACTTATGACAGCGTATGACAGCGTATGCGAGCGTATGGCCACCGTATGCTTAACGTATTCTTAGCGTATGTCTGCCGTGCTCGACGTATCCTCAGCGTATCCTCGGCGTACAACGAACACGTGACTTATGCCGCTGCAGGAATTGAGTTTCGTACACGGCGGGACAAGTGTTGCCAGTTCAAGTAAACGCAGCCTAGATTATAACTATTAAAATAACTAGAGGATAAATCCATAGGTCCAACCTATAACTTACGAGTAACGTAGCTCTAACGTATGTAAGCGTATGTCAACGTATGTCTAACGTATGTTCAGCGTATGTAAACGTATGTCTAACGTACCACGAATCTATCGGGAACTTATGAGAACGTATTAAGAGCAACTTTGCGTACCAATCAAAGAAAATCAAAAAATGTTGGCAGACTTCAAACAATTTATTTTTATTTTTTCTTAATGTCAGGGTGCAGCATTGGTCAAAGTCTATATAAATCCAAATTAGGTCACCGCTGGACCTTCGTTACCATAGCAACGGTCAAAATATCAAAATGACACGTTTTGGCCTATTTCAGCACTTTTATAAGGCTAAAATATTTCAAACTTTTAAGATTCACCATATGTAGGGAAAGTAGAAGTAGAACTTGACAGTCACACTACATGATTTACAACACATAAGCTTTCTAGAAATGCAGTTCTCAAACAACCATCATGACCTACTTGGGTTATACCATTGTTTGAAATAGGGGTGTTTTTTGTAAATATTTAATTCCTGAAATATAGCAATGTTCAATGAGCTGTAAACCCCAAAGTGGTGCTTTTTAAAAATTTCTATTATCAGTGTGGCTAGACTAGGTATTGCTTTACCTAAATAAATTTTAAAAAAGTGTCGGTAATTTTGACAGAGGCAAACAGTGTTGCCAGAAAGTTTGACATTTTCCCATAAAATAACAGTGTTATATTGGGGGGAAATGAGCCCCTACGAATGTTTTAACAGGAAACCAAACATCACAAAGTACCCATAAACACTTATTCTCAAGCAATGACCCATTCTTAAGACTATTTTGCAGCATATGTTTGTAGTAATATCCAAAATGGCCTCCAGAAGCCATCTTGGAATTAAGAAAATCACATAACTTCTGGACATATTAACCCGGAGACAAGATTGAGGTATCTTTTTTGACTAACTTTATGACTAGGAATCTAATACGGTGGTTATTTTATGATATGGAGGCTGTATTCAGCTGCCAGCGGCCATCTTGGAATTGATAAAATTACATAACTTATGAACACCTAACTAGGACACGTTATTTAGGTGTCTGTTTTGACTCACGTTATGCCTTAGAATCCTATATATACAGTAGTTATTTTATTATTCTGAAGTTGTTTTCAGCATGAAGTATAACCTAGAAACATAATGTAGATGTTGCTCTCATCTTATTTATATGAAATTATATTAAAACCTACTATTAGGTTTTAGTATTTGGTTAGGTATATGTATTGGGTTAATTGTACTCATTATAAAAAATTCAAGATGGCTACTTAACGACTATTTTAGAAATATTATGATGTTCTTGAATATGATAAAGGGGCATTTCTTCAATAATTCCACAATGCTGAATCCATTCCAGACGCAAGTTTGTCAATCATCTTCAGTATAAAAGCATGGGTGGATTTCCGTTACAAAATCCTGTACTGTTGCTGAGAATCATGAATAATTGTTGCAAATGTTATAAGGACAAATAAAAAAGTATTATAAAACACGGTAGCTGCTTTAATTCACAAATTTTACTTTACAAGTTTTAGTTTTTAACGATAAAAAGCTTTAGTATAATGCAATTGCATAACTCTAGTTTCGTTTTTGGTCTTTAACCCTTACCTCAGGCGGAGATGTTTTGGTGTTGATCAGGGGATGGGGAAACATTGAGGGATTTTGAACAAACGAACCACCCCGGTCCGACCCTGATTCGATCCGCGTACCTTCTGCATGCCCCACGTGCGCTCCTAACTGAGCTAACACACAAGAGCTTGCCCGGGTAGCAATTTGGTGCCCACATAATTAGCTCGATCGATGACGTCATCCAAAATCAATGTGGAAGCATGCGCTTGGGGAGAGGATTTTGCGTAATAAATCGTAGTATTTAGGACTCTTAAGGTTAAGAAGTGTTTCAACCATTCAGAACATTGGTGTATGTGCCAAATTAAACCAACGTTGCATAACAAATGTGGTGATCTTCTACTGGTAGTGATCCTCAATAATGATCTCAGAGTACATTCACTCGTAAACTAAACTGTAAACTTATAAGAAAGTGTGTGGTAGAATACTTAAAATAGCTACTATGTTTTAATAATAGTATAATAACAAGCATTTAAAAAGCGCTCTTAACAATGTCAAACAGCATTATATACAAGAAAAATACAAAGAAAATAATATACACAATTCATGCAAAGATAAAAAAAATCAGTACGAAGGGTGCCTCTCTGATGCTGACTGGGAGCTGATTCCAAAGTCGGGGCCACATAATAATAATAATAAGAAGAATAACCTTTACAACCTTTACAACCATAAAATACCATAACAAATTAACAAAATATATAAATAAGTAAAAGGCAAAACAATTGAAGCGCAAAAGTCAATATACAGGGTGAGTCAAAAAGACTGCAATAGTGGAAAGAAGCCATTTTGTGTTTCAAAACCAAAATGAATTTTAAAACTTTTTAAACGTTGCAAGAATGATGTATTTAATCCTAACTTAAGTCGATTACATTTTCCGTTTGCCTTTGGTGAACCTTTTGACCAGTGCACCCATTTCACACGTTTGTCCACGAGATACCCAAAATATGTATCAAATCGCAAAATGTGTCTCTCATTCAAATTTGGAAACTTGAGTTCGTTTGTGATGTTATTGGAATTTGATGCATCCTTTCATGTTTACATGTGAGTTAGCATAATCAATTATAATCATACCCATGCTATGAAAGCGTATAATGTTCTAAATTTTAATAAAAAACTGACATTTTCCATTTTTTTGTTGGCGGGATATTCAAATATGAAAATGCAATGTGTGCCATTTCATATGAAAATCACTGTGCTCGTGGAAAAACAGGTAAATTTGGTTGTGCAGCAAGGAGGGTCACCAAAGACAAACGAAAATGCAATCGACTTCATTTTTTCACACAAAGTTAGGAATAAATACATCATTCTTGCAACGTTAAAAAGTTTTAAAATTCATTTTAGATATAGAGGCACAAAAAGCCTGGTAGCATCAGAATGGGAGCAAAGACACATAATTTCTGTTTTGGCTTGCTACATTTTAAACTTGCCAAGACAATTCAAGTTTGCTAGCAATAGCAATGGATTTCTCATAGTCCATTGTAATACCCTTTCATCACCACTAAAGTCGTTTGGCTCAAAAAATATGCACCATCAATGTTCTAAATTGGTGGTTTCTTTGATATCCATGGTGAGAATAATTAACTCTTACAGGGAATCCTAGAAAGATTTCATGAACATTACATTATTCAAGAGCAACATCTATTGTGTTTCTAGGTTAAAATGGTTCAGCCGATATGGTCCCGCACCACCAAAAAGTACCGTATTGCTTTGTGTGGTTTAGAGGTCAAGTTCGTGTTAATTTTTTTTAATTTTTTTTTTACAGGTTTTACAGGTTTATTTATTTCGCATATACAACATATCAATACAGAGTCAGAGCACAAAATATACAAAACAATAGCATATGCAAGGCGTCGTTGAAAAAACTCACGAAGAGCTTACACGTTTCAACGACTCCTTTGGAAAAATGGTAATGGATGAGATAATACAAATAAGCAATTATTTTACAAAGATAAATCAATATAATAGGGAGAATATATAAGTAATAGGGAGATTATATAAATATTATTCATCAGCTTGGTTTACATGTATCTGTAACTATCCTGTAACATTTTTGAACACATCTTATTTATCTGCTCTAAACTAAGGAAGATCTACCATCATGACCATTGCGCATGTCATTGATACAATTCTGCACTGTCAGACCATGGTCACGCAATAATAACACTGCGTCAAACCAATGCCTTGGTCAAACCATGGTCACGCAATAATAACACACCATCACCAAGGCAGCATCATTATTCTTAATATATAATTGATCTTTATTCTGCACATATTCATTACTTTATGAGAACTTTTACAATCAACACACACACGCACATCCCTCCCGTGCATGTCGGAACCGGTCCACGCAAACTCAAGTAATTTCGAGTATGCAAATTTAGTTCGTGTTAATTTGTCTCACTTTTAGAGCTAGCTGGTTCTTAATTGGATCCAATTGCTCCCAATCAATCAAAAAACTACTCCTCCCACTACCATTGTCATAATTGTAAATTGTTTACTATAAGGATTCATGTCAATAAAACACAAGGGGCTTTTGCGAAATTTGCATACTCGAAATGACTTGAGTTTGCGTGGACCGGTTCCGACATGCACGGGAGGGATGTGCGTGTGTGTGTTGATTGTAAAAGTTCTCATTAATGGGAAAGATTAGTTGTAACCAAAACAGGCAATATGTTCATTGTAGACTAACCAAATAAAGTCATTATCTACTTTTTTTATCCTTTTTTTTAATTTTTTTTTTTAAAGAAGAAAACCGCATATTCCCTGCCCAAAAAAGTTAATTTGAAAAAAATATCATGTTTGATTAATGATTTTCTTTCCGAGATATCGACGATAATGTAAATTTTATTCCATAGAGCTGTGTATAAAAGCACATCTTCTCCACCCCACTGTCTTTTAATACAAGATTGTGCGACATTGGCGCTTCTCGCGGACACGTGCCATAGACATAAATGATTGCTTTAAACGATTTAAAGTTTTACATGTATATTTATCGAAATGACCAAAATATGAGGGTCTAATTTTCGCTAGTAGGAACAAAATTCGGAGAAAAATTTCTTTTTTTAAATATCAAAAATATAATTTTAAACGTATAACGCTCTAATGAGAACAAAAAAAGATTTTGAATGTAAGTTTTGCATACTTCCGTAAACCCCCCCTCCCCGAACGGCGCGGGGTCTAACATGATCTAAATAGTATTTAAAAAGATTTTTTTGATTCTAAGACACGCGGAGTTGACACTAATGATCTTTACCAAATCTTTAAGGTTGAATTTAAGTTTTGCATACTTCCGTAAACCCCCCTCTCCGAACAGCGCGGGATCTAACATGATCTAAATAGTATTTAAAAAGACATTTTTGATTCTAAGACACGTGGAGTTGACACTAATGATCTTTACCAAATCTTTAAGGTTGAATTTAAGTTTTGCAATCTTCCGTTACCACCCCCCCCCCCCTCTTGATTCTAAGACACGTGGAGTTGATAGACACAATTATTTAAAGAGAATTTGAATTCAAGTTATGTATACTTCAGCAAGCCCGCACCCTCTCCGTTCACCGCCGCGTGGAATTTACTGAAATAATTTATTTAAAAGATTTTGAATTTACGTTCTGCTAACTTCTGCACCTCCCCCCCCCCCCCCCCCCCCTCCCTTCCCGGTCTATTCGCCGCCGCCACCGCGTAGAGTTGACAGAAATAATATTTTCAGAAGATTTTGAATTCAAGTTCAGCATATTTCCGCACCCATCCCCGGCCCCTCCCCTCCCGCGTTCGCCGCCGCCGCTTAACCTGGCACAAAAATCCACGTCATCGATTCTGCTATAGTAATGGGCCGTATCGACTGCAGCATGTCGGGACCAGGACACGGAAACTCATGTCATCTCAAAGGGTGCAGTTGTAACCAAAACAGGCAATATGTTCATTGTAGACTAACCAAATGAAGTCATTATCTACTTTTTTTATCCTTTTTTATTTTTTATTTTTTAAAGAAGAAAACCGCATTTTCACTGCCCCAAAAAGTTAATTTGAAAAAATATCATGTTTGATTAATGATTTTCTTTCCGAGATATCGACGATAATGTAAATTTTATTCCATAGAGCTGTATATAAAAGCACATCTTCTCCACCAACTGTCTTTTAATACAAGATTGTGCGACATTGGCGCTTCTCGGACACGTGCCATAGACATAAATGATTGCTTTAAACGATTTAAAGTTTTACATGTATATTTATCGAAATGACCAAAATATAAGGTCTAATTTTCGCTAGTAGGAACAAAATTCGGAGAAAAACTTTGTTTTAAATGTCAAAAATATAATTTTAAACGTATTACGCTCTAATGAGAACAAAAAAAGATTTTGAATGTAAGTTTTGCATACTTCCGTAAACCCCCTCTCCGAACGGCGCGGGGTCTAACATGATCTAAATAGTCTTTAATAAGATATTTTTGATTCTATATAAGACACGCGGAGTTGACACTAATGATCTTTACCAAATCTTTAAGGTTGAATTTAAATTTTGCATACTTCCGTAAACCCCCCTCTCCGAACAGCGCGGGATCTAACATGATCTAAATAGTATTTAAAAAAACATTTTTGATTCTAAGACACGTGGAGTTGACACTAATTATCTTTACCAAATCTTTAAGGTTGAATTTAAGTTTTGCAATCTTCCGTAACCCCCCCCCCCCCCCCCCTCTTGATTCTAAGACACGTGGAGTTGATAGACACTATTATTTAAAGAGAATTTGAATTCAAGTTATGTATACTTCAGCAAGCCCGCACCCTCTCCGTTCACCGCCGCGTGGAATTTACTGAAATAATCTTTTTAAAAGATTTTGAATTTACGTTCTGCTAACTTCTGCACCCCCCCCCCCCCTCCCTCCCTTCCCGGTCTATTCGCCGCCGCCACCGCGTAGAGTTGACAGAAATAATATTTTCAGAAGATTTTGAATTCAAGTTCTGCATATTTCCGCACCCACCCCCGGCCCCTCCCCTCCCGCGTTCGCCGCCGCCGCTTAACCTGGCACAAAAATCCACGTCATCGATTCTGCTATAGTAATGGGCCGTATCGACTGCAGCATGTCGGAACCAGGACACGGAAACTCATGTCATCTCAAAGGGTGCAATTGGATCCAATTGCTCCCAATCAATCAAAAAACTACTCCTCCCACTACCATTGTCATAATTGTAAATTGTTTACTATAAGGATTCATGTCAATAAAACCCAAGGGGCTTTTGCGAAATTTGCATACTCGAAATGACTTGAGTTTGCGTGGACCGGTTCCGACATATCGAGCCCCCGAAAAATTATTGAGCATGTTCAAAATTTATCGACGTACTCAAAGTGTGTTTAAGAGACCTTGTGTGTAAAAATCAAAGAAGTGGTGGCAGACTTTAAAATATCGATTTCATTTATACTTTGCACATGTTTAGACCTTTGGTCAACATGTATATATTTGGTGAAAAAATACCAATATACCTTTGGTTGCCATGGCAACGGCCAATATATGAAATTACCCAATTTTCACTATTTTTACCCATTTCACAACTTTAAAAAAACGTAAGTATTAGGTCATATTTCTGTATGAAGAACATGCATTACAGTTCCCTTCTTTTATACAGTAAAGTAGCCATCCTTGAACTTTCCAAAAATGATGTCAACATTACCTTTCATTTTTCAATGTGGGTTAAGCCATTTTGTTTTGATTCATTTCAATTATGCAAAAAGTGAAGGTCGTAAAAAATGACATAACCCCTAAAGTGGTGGTTTTTTTTAATCAGCCTATTCAGGGTTAATAGACAGGATGTTTGTCTACATGTTTCAAGAAAAAAAAGTTTCGGTAATTGTTGTACCGGAGAGCAGTGTTGCCAGGAACTTTGCACTTTTTCGGTTTATTGACATTTAATTCATTGTTAAAAATAGGGATTTTGAGGATTTTCTTTCATAGAAAATTCTGATAAGGATTGATATGCATTCAAATGATATTTGTATCAATTCAGCATTAAGTTGGACATGATTTGATAGTATTTAAATAACAGCGTTGCCAGATTAAACGCCCTCAATTGCTCATAACCATAGTAGGGTCATATTCAGTGATCAAGGAGGGAAAACAAGAGCGGAAGGTTAAGGTGGGTTTTGATACTATAGGGTATTTAGAAACAAAATTAGCTCCTATTCCCTTCGCAAAAGTTTGGGCAACTGCAGACAGCTGGGATACAGCAATATCCAAAATGGCCGCCAGTGGCCATTTTGAAATTTGGAAAATCGTATGTCTTCTAGACATAAACCTGAAGACATGATTGATATAATGATATGTGTATGTTAATTAACTTTATGCCTATGAATCTAATACGGTGGCTATGAATCTAAACGATCTTTGTCTTGCTGTAGATAAAGGTGATGAAGCAGTCTTGATATTACTTGACTACTCAGCTGCTTTTGACACTATAAATCACACTATTTTTCTTGACCGGCTCACTACAAGATATGGAATAACTTCCTCAGCTTTAAATTGGTTTGCTTCGTATTTTACAAATCGTTCCCAATCCATTGTTATCAACGACTCTGTTTCAAATCCTCATATCCCACTGGAAGGAGTGCCGCAGGGATCCGTCATCGGTCCGTTATCATTTACGATGTACACATCTCCACTAGAGGACATTATAGCATCGCATGGTTTTCCCAGAATGATATATGCCGACGACACCCAAGTTTATCTTATTTTGAAACCTAGTGAACGCGCCACACTCATTCCAAAATTGGAACAATGTATTGTTGACATCAAAGCGTGGTCCACAGCTAATCATTTGAAACTAAACGAAGACAAAACTGAAGTTCTTCACATCACATCTAAGTTTAGAACAAATTCTCCTCTTCCGTCTGTTGACATTAACAATGTTCCTATTCAACCTGTTAAATCTGCCCGTAATCTTGGTGTTATTGTAGCTAATGATCTCAGCATGAATGTCTACATAAATAATAAATGCCGTTCAGCCTCTTTTGCTCTCTACAAAATTGGCCGCATCCGAAATTGTCTTGATGAAAAATTGACTGAGACTTTAGTTCATGCGTTCATCACTTGTCATCTTGATATGTGCAACAGCCTTTTATACGGACTTCCAGACTCCCATATTTCTAAGCTACAACGTATTCAAAATTCTGCTGCAAGACTTGTCACACGTACTCGCTTCTCAGAACATATCACTCCTGTGCTTCGTGATCTTCATTGGTTGCCTGTTAAGTTTCGCATCATGTACAAAATACTTCTCTTGACTTATAAATGTCTTCATGGACTTGCTCCAGAATATCTCACTGACTTGATTCAGGAATACAAGCCTGTTCGCAACCTCCGCTCATCTTCAAAACAAAATCTTGTTCCACCATTGGTTAGTACAACTTCATATGGTCATCGTAGTTTTCGCCATGCATCTTGTGAACTCTGGAACAAATTACCATTTCATATTAAGAACTCTCAGACTCTTAATCAATTCAAATCATCTCTGAAAACATATCTCTTTGAAATGGCATTTGTAACATTTAATTTTATTTTTGTATCTTTAGTTTCCTGGTATATTGTGTCTTTCATATGTTTTGCTCCGTTTTTGTTT
Source organism: Ophiura sarsii (assembly GCA_035610835.1). NCBI lineage: Eukaryota > Metazoa > Echinodermata > Ophiuroidea > Amphilepidida > Ophiuridae > Ophiura > Ophiura sarsii. The sequence continues at coordinate 23,122,765 of CM069449.1, forward strand.
TTGTTTTTGTTTTGTTGTTTTGTTTTGTTATTTGTAAGCGCTATGGGACTTCGGTGTAAAGCGCTATACAAGAGTCGTTGTATTATTATTATTATTATTATTATTATTATTATTATTATTTATAATCTGGAATCTCTTTTCAGCATGATATCCAAGATGGCTGCTGGCAGCCATCTTGGAATTGATGACTAACTTTATGCCCTGGAATCCCAAAACAGTGATAACTGTATAATATTATGGTATGCCTTCAAAATTAATGCCAAGAAGACGGACACTTGTTATTCCAAATATTCATATGAGTGCACACCACCAAATAATATTTTGCGTTCTGGCAATACCCGGCAGTGTTTGAAATCAAGAAAGACCCCACCATAAGTCTAAATTTAACATCCTAGAAAAGGTAAAAATTGCTGTAAATGTACCTTAAATAATACTTTGGCATTTGTAGGTTATTTCTTCCATATTAGGCCCAAAATCTCAGGAATGGTATTATTTTACATGATTTCACTGTTTACACCAATTAGAGCAAAAATCCCGGACCTTAGGATATAGGCACTCTGTCATACCTAATATATATATCATTGGCCCGTAGGGGGGGGGGGGGCGGGGGGGGGGGGGGGGGGGGAATGCCGGTTAAGAACCAGCTAGCTCTTAAAGTGAGACAAATTAACACGAACTTGACCTCTAAACCACACAAAGCAATACGGTACTTTTTGGTGGTGCGGGACCATATCGGCTGAACCATTTTAACCTAGAAACACAATAGATGTTGCTCTTGAATAATTTAATGTTCATAAAATCTTTCTAGGATTCCCTGTAAGAGTTAATTATTCTCACCATGGATATCAAAGAAACCACCATTTTAGAACATTGATGGTGTATATTTTTTGAGCCAAACGACTTTAGTGGTGATGAAAGGGTATTACAATGGACTATGAGAAATCCATTGCTGTTGCTAGCAAACTTGAATTGTCTTGGCAAGTTTAACATGTAGCAAGCCAAAACAGAAATTATGTGTCTTTGCTCCCATTCTGATGCTACCAGGCTTTTTGTTCCTCTATATCTAAACATCAAGCTGCTGATAATTCCTTTCATGTCTTCTCACTAGATCGTAATTTGGCGAATCTGTATCTACAGGGTGAGTCAAAAAGACTGCAATAGTGGAAAGAAGCCATTTTGTTTTTAAAACCAAAATGAATTTTAAAACTTTTTAACGTTGCAAGAATGATGTATTTATTCCTAACTTTGTGTGAAAAAATGAAGTCGATTGCATTTTTCGTTTGTCTTTGGTGACCCTCCTTGCTGCACAACCAAATTTACCTGTTTGTCCACGAGCACAGTGATTTTCATATGAAATGGCACACATTGCATTTTCATATTTGAATATCCCGCCAACAAAAAAATGGAAAATGTCAGTTTTTTATTAAAATTTAGAACATTATACGCTTTCATAGCATGGGTATGATTATAATTGATTATGCTAACTCACATGTAAACATGAAAGGATGCATCAAATTCCAATAACATCACAAACGAACTCAAGTTTCCAAATTTGAATGAGAGACACATTTTGCGATTTGATACATATTTTGGGTATCTCGTGGACAAACGTGTGAAATGGGTGCACTGGTCAAAAGGTTCACCAAAGGCAAACGGAAAATGTAATCGACTTTATTTTTTCACACAAAGTTAGGATTAAATACATCATTCTTGCAACGTTTAAAAAGTTTTAAAATTCATTTTGGTTTTGAAAAACAAAATGGCTTCTTTCCACTATTGCAGTCTTTTTGACTCACCCTGTATATTGACTTTTGCGCTTCAATTGTTTTGCCTTTTACTTATTTATATATTTTGTTAATTTGTTATGGTATTTTATGGTTGTAAAGGTTGTAAAGGTTATTATTATTATTATTATTATTATGTGGCCCCGACTTTGGAATCAGCTCCCAGTCAGCATCAGAGAGGCACCCTCCGTACTGATTTTTTTATCTTTGTATGAATTGTGTATATTATTTTCTTTGTATTTTTCTTGTATATAATGCTGTTTGACATTGTTAAGAGCGCTTTTTAAATGCTTGTTATTATACTATTATTAAAACATAGTAGCTATTTTAAGTATTCTACCACACACTTTCTTATAAGTTTACAGTTTAGTTTACGAGTGAATGTACTCTGAGATCATTATTGAGGATCACTACCAGTAGAAGATCACCACATTTGTTATGCAACGTTGGTTTAATTTGGCACATACACCAATGTTCTAAATGGTTGAAACACTTCTTAACCTTAAGAGTCCTAAATACTAAGATTTATTACGCAAAATCCTCTCCCCAAGCGCATGCTTCCACATTGATTTTGGATGACGTCATTGATCGAGCTAATTATGTGGGCACCAAATTGCTACCGGGCAAGCTCTTGTGTGTTAGCTCAGTTAGGAGCGCACGTGGGGCATGCAGAAGGTACGCGGGTCGAATCAGGGTCGGACCGGGGTGGTTCGTTTGTTCAAAATCCCTCAATGTTTCCCCATCCCCCTGATCAACACCAAAACATCTCCGCCTGAGGTAAGGGTTAAAGACCAAAAACGAAACTAGAGTTATGCATTGTATTGCATTATACTAAAGCTTTTTATCGTTAAAAACTAAAACTTGTAAAGTAAAATTTGTGAATTAAAGCAGCTACCGTGTTTTATAATACTTTTTTATTTGTCCTTATAACATTTGCAACAATTATTCATGATTCTCAGCAACAGTACAGGATTTTGTAACGGAAATCCACCCATGCTTTTATACTGAAGATGATTGACAAACTTGCCTCTGGAATGGATTCAGCATTGTGGAATTATTGAAGAAATGCCCCTTTATCATATTCAAGAACATCATAACATTTCTAAAATAGTCGTTAAGTAGCCATCTTGAATTTTTTATAATGAGTACAATTAACCCAATACATATACCTAACCAAATACTAAAACCTAATAGTAGGTTTTAGAATAATTTCATATAAATAAGATGAGAGCAACATCTACATTATGTTTCAAGGTTATACTTCATGCTGGAAACAACTTCAGAATAATAAAATAACTACTGTATATAGGATTCCAAGGCATAACGTTAGTCAAAACAGACACCTAAATAACTTGTCCTAGTTAGGTGTTCATAAGTTATGTAATTTTATCAATTCCAAGATGGCCGCTGGCAGCCATCTTGCATTTCATGCTGAATACAGCCTCCATATCATAAAATAACCACCGTATTAGATTCCTAGTCATAAAGTTAGTCAAAAAAGATACCTCAATCTTGTCTCCGGGTTAATATGTCCAGAAGTTAATATGTGATTTTCTTAATTCCAAGATGGCTTCTGGAGGCCATTTTGGATATTAATACAAACATATGCTGCAAAATAGTCTTAAGAATGGGTCATTGCTTGAGAATAAGTGTTTATGGGTACTTTGTGATGTTTGGTTTCCTGTTAAAACATTCGTAGGGGCTCATTTCCCCCCAATATAACACTGTTATTTTATGGGAAAATGTCAAACTTTCTGGCAACACTGTTTGCCTCTGTCAGAATTACCGAAACTTTTTTAAAATTTATTTAGGTAAAGCAATACCTAGTCTAGCCACACTGATAATCGAAATTTTTAAAAAGCACCACTTTGGGGTTAACAGCTCATTGAACATTGCTATATTTCAGGAATTAAATATTTACAAAAAACACCCCTATTTCAAACAATGGTATAACCCAAGTGGGTCATGATGGTTGTTTGAGAACTGCATTTCTAGAAAGCTTATGTGTTGTAAATCATGTAGTGTGACTGTCAAGTTCTACTTCTACTTTCCCTACATATGGTGAATCTTAAAAGTTTGAAATATTTTAGCTTATAAAAGTGCTGAAATAGGCCAAAACGTGTCATTTTGATATTTTTGCCGTTGCTATGGTAACGAAGGTCCAGCGGTGACCTAATTTGGATTTGTATAGACTTTGACCAATGCTGCACCCTGACATTAAGAAAAAATAAAAATAAAAATGTTGAAGTCTGCCAACATTTTTTGATTTTCTTTGATTGGTACGCAAAGTTGCTCTTAATACGTTCTCATAAGTTCCCGATAGATTCGTGGTACGTTAGACATACGTTAACATACGCTGAACATACGTTAGACATACATTGACATACGCTTACATACGTTAGAGCTACGTTACTCGTAAGTTATAGGTTGGACCTATGGATTTATCCTCTAGGTATTTTAATAGTTATAATCTAGGCTGCGTTTACTTGAACTGGCAACACTTGTCCCGCCGTGTACGAAACTCAATTCCTGCAGCGGTATAAGTCACGTGTTCGTTGTACGCCGAGGATACGCTGAGGATACGTCGAGCACGGCAGACATACGCTAAGAATACGTTAAGGTCATGTTTTTTTATACTGGGTACCCAAAAAAGGTGGATCTGTTACATTTGCACTACATATTATTACTTTGCATGCATATATTTTGGCTATTCTTTATCACACATACTCAAAGTTGGTCTTATTTTGATGAGAAAGTATTTGGCTTTTATTTTAAAAAGAAAAATATAAACTACAATGGTTCTGTTAATTACAATAGTTCGTTAAACCTAATTAGTCAGGGGTGGAAGAGTATGCGGAGGAGGAGTATGCGGAGGAGGAGGAGTGCATAGTTGAACAAGTATGGTGCAATATACATTGGGCAAACATAAAATGCACTGGTTTCACTCTTGGTACAATTCTATATTGAAAACATAACATTATTGAAGCATATTTGAATTAAAAATATAATTAGTTAATTAAGGAATCATTAATTAGCATTAAAAAGCTCAAAAGATTGTTAAGAAACGTAAGTTGGTCGCAGTTTGCGAATGTATGCAAACATTTGCCTGCACCAAACTGTCCATTTTAAAAGTATAGAAAGGTTGAGGTACCCTTTTGAATAAATAAATTTAACTATTTAATTAAAAATTAAAAGAAGATATGTAATTAACCTCATGTAGGAAGGACCTGATCTTTACTCTAGACTCGCAAACTGCCATCATACCCTATGCAAGTCTGATATAATGTGCTGTAGACCTACGTCCAGGGAACAATAACCAGTATCTTCTCGCCAATGAAGATCATGCTGAAATATTGTGCAACATTTCTTTGTAAATAAGTCTTCAAGTAGTGTGAAAACTTGAGTTTGAAAAGTAAGTTGATACGATACTAGTGACTACTAGTTTGCCAATCAACATTGGATCACCCTTTATGTTGAATACAACTTAAAACGATAACATTTTATAATTCAATCTTAAATCAGACTCTTGAAATTTGAATATTGGGTTCAAACATTATGAAAACTAACGTAATTTGTTCATTTGAATGTGCTTTGCACATCATGAAGGTGCAAGAAGGATGAACGCAATTAATTGTATGCCACTAAACATGTGCCATTGGGAAAATTTGAGTCACCCTGTAGATAAAGGGCCCCTTTTTATTGAACATTATTTGAAACTCATACCACTTTAAGCATTTGCCACTTCAAATTGGAATGTAAAATCATGTTTCAGATGCAAATTTAAATTCATTCAATTTAATAATTTGTGGATAATCACGTATACGTAAATTAATGTTTTAAACACCCTATATGTTTAAAATTAACACCTTTACATATAAAACATAAGGGGGACTTTTAAAATCAATCAATGTTCATGTACATGTAATTGATGCATTTTTATTTGAAATCTACTTGAATTTTGTTAAAATACTAGTCTTTGTATGTATAGAAGCATTTTTCCGGAACTAAATAAACAAATTTTAGACACCCTGTATGTAGAATTTCAGATTCATAATGAAATTTAATTTGCATATGTCTGGATGGGTATTTTATTAAACTACTTTAAATCTGTACTGAACTTTTCTCTCATCACTTCATATACATAGTGGAAGTAATTATTGAAACCCTTCTTTTTTAGAAGATTTTGCTTGTTACACCCTGTACAATTTCGGGCCACCCTGTATAATCAACTTGATTGTATGCTATTTGCATCCGTTACAGTATATGCTTTCAGAATATGTATACTTTTACCAAATTAAAATGTAAACTTTTCAGATATAATGCATTAACTGAAAAAGGAACCTAATTTATGGAAAAAGGGACATGTAACACAAATTGTACCCAGTATAAAAAAACATGACCTTAAGCAAACGTTAGTCATTACGCTCGCATACGCTGTGATACGCTCTCATAGGTTTGTTATAAGTGAGTAATACGTTTATTATTGTATACGTCAGTATACGTTCAGGCCATACGCCATGGTGTGACAGGGCTTTTAGACAGAAACTAAACCCAACGTTTGAAACGTTCACATGGCTCAACGTATATGGCCATTTGTGTTGAACTCGCCACCCAATAATGGTGGTGGCGTTGCATTTTGGGTGACAAATCATCCATCTCTCTCTCTCTCTCTCTCTCTCTCTCTCTCTATTAACTCAACAACTAAATGTGATAGAGCTATGGTTTAGGTGTTATCCGAAAGCCTAATTAATCTAGCTACATTATGGAAATAAATTAGGTATTTCTATAACTGTTTTGCTGAGATATGATTGATTATATTTCGAAAGTCAGGGGTAGTGGTGGTGGCGCTGGCGGCGGCGGCGGCGGGTACAATCTCTATAGGTAATATAGTAAATGTTCCTAATTCTACTTTCAATTTACAATAACTCCTCATTCCTGGTGTACAAACATGATTTTGCTCTCATGTTATAGATTGTTGTATATTCTATGCGTTTCTGCTTCAATAAACGTGTCAACTAATATGTTACAGTTGTAATCATGAATCGATTGCATTGTCCTTGGCCTTCTCCCTATTTGCTTCACAGTGAACTTGCCCTAATTCATCGGTTCTACATAAATGACTATACCCAAAAAAAAAGGTATTCAACCGATGATAGCAAAATCATACATTTGGAAAGCTCTCAAATAGGGAATTCAAAAATGCCGTTTAAATCCATACCCCCACAAATATATTTGTAAACTGTAATAAATATGGAATTTAAACGTTTGTGCTTATTCACTTCCCGATATAATATATGTCAACAAGTTACACTTGACAACCAATATGTTCTGATGGGTAATTGCATGAGGAACTAATATGCACATTAAAATTATGATTAGCATTACGGTTCCATTGCCTGCATATTTCTAGCCTACTTCAACCACGGATACTGCCTGAAATCCGTGGTAATATATCTTGACTTTCTTTGGCCGATGTATTTGACTTATTGCTCCACTGAGTATTTCCTAGCGCGGCTACTAGGATCGCTGGCCAAGCACTGCCCAAAGCCCTGCTCAAGGCCCTACCGCGCCAAGGGTGGTATCCTGGTTTGGCCCATGATAGAAAGGTACTAGCATGGTACTAGTGGGGACTTTGGAAACGTAATTATTACATTTTTTTTCATAAATGAATAATGATCATATTGTTTGCTGGTCGAACGAGTGAAATTTATTGGATATTAACGAAATTAGCTAAAAGTATTCTGCCAGAAAATGTTAAGAGTTTACCCATACACATCTTATACTTAAATTGGATACTTTTCTGGTTGGGACTCAGCCAAGAGTCTTACTTTTGAAAGTTGTTGTATTGAAAAATTCACACTTTAACTTCAATTTGTCATAGAAATTAGTGCTATTTCAGATATTGTAAAATTTACTGTTCAAAATTCGAAAAAAAATACAATATAATCCCAGGATCATCTAGGCTGAAAGTCAAACCGTGTGTCAAGTCATGTGGCGAGCTTGTAGATATACTGCATTGGGCAAAGTCTCAATCCCCAGCATGCGGTCAATTGTTTTGGATTGAACAATTATTGGGCCCAACACGCAACTTTTTAACGTTTTTCACCTTTTATTGTGTTACGAAATTCAATGTTTGAACTTCAATTTGCTTAAAAACTAGTGCGATTTCAAATGTTGTCAAATATAAAGTTCAAATTGCAAGAGAAGTTACTATATATAGCAGATTTGAGTTTAATATGTAGCCCAATAGGCTAAAGATGGACACATAGGCCAATACGGCACATCGGTGGGTCGTCAATACACTTGGTCCAGTGGGATCACACCTTCAAAATCGGTTTTTGGCACTTTTTGGTCGATAATTCAAAAATTAATAATAATAAAATAATAATAAAAAGAAGATTCCTAGGGAATTATATGAGGAATATAATAAGACTAATATGACAAAATTTGACAAAATATATTTTCCAAACCTAAATTGGGTCAAAAAACGTGTTTTATAAATAATTTTCTACAAAATAGTCAATTTCATGATCATGGTTGGATTCATTGAACCCTTTTCTGCCAAAAAAATGTATACTTTTATATAGATTAAATGAATAATGAAGAAGTTACGGCATAATGAAGAAGTTACGGCAGTTTTACGGAGGCTGTACCTGAAGGTGCACCCCCCCCCTCCCCCCCCCCCCCTTAAAGGTAGATGTTCCGATTGCTGGCTCGATTTTCAATTTTAAGAACATGGTTATTAAAGCAAAGAGTTTCAACGCCGACAAAAATCTTTTTTTGGCTCAAAATGGTATTTCGTGGCAGGTGTACGACTTCTTCTGGAGAATTTCAAATGACCGTAGCACTCGAACGCATTACTTTGTTGAATTCCAATATATTATATTTTCATTGGAGACGAAGCAATCTTTCCTATGGATAGCAGACTGAACAACAGTCTCATCAGCCATTAGCACGGGAATAACCCCTCCTCTAGGTTTCACTTATGGCCGCCCAAACTCAGACAGAAACTGCTTGTTCGTGCAGGAACCTTTGGTTGGTGATTGGACTTTGTTTGGAAGGACATATCTTCTTCATAGATGGGAACATGAATGCTTAACGCTACCTTGATCTGTTTTACAACACAGTTATACCTGAGTTGTTAGCACATGAAAGATACCAGTTAAACCAGATTGACTCCATATCTCGTCTATGGTGGTTTCAGGAGAAATCGACAATTTCAGTTATGGGCTCAAACAAAATTGATCACGATATTAATATTTATTTATTAAATTTCATGAATTTATTTATTGAAACGAAATGAAACTATTTGAAAAAGAATTATGCAGTTCTCGAAATGATCCTTGCATGATACCCTAACTATTTAATTTCAACAAACAAGATTGTATTCGATGCCGAAAGGGGCCTTACCGGATTTCTAGACGCCTAATAGTAGTTGGTCATACCTTTTAAACAAAAGCAGTTAAAAAAGACCAACTAAAAGTCTTTGGTAGTCAACACTTCAATTATCACAGAGTGTACACTATGTTGGCATTTCATGATTTCAATATTGAGTTAAAATAAAACTGCAATTGTATACATTTGGTTTTGTTACAGTCTGTATTTAACCATGGATTGTTATTGCATTACTATGGTGATGTTTGCGAATAAATAACACTACTGCCTCTTGGTCAATATTGTGTATTGTATATTTATTTTATGTCGATATAAATAATAATGGACATAAATAATAAATTACTCACAGCCTTGCCCTCTCTTACAAAATCCATATTCAGTATAACTGCATATCAATGTACAAGGTCTTGTCAGAGATACTTAGGGCAATAAATTGATATATTTATTAAATGTATACCCACAACAGTATAATACAATAAAAACATATATATCGAAAATACATGCATATAAATATTGCAACGAAATACAGACATCGGCAAAATACATTAATCATCCAAAACGCCATTGAGTTTTTTTATGATGTAAGGAATGGTGGATTTTGGTATTTATTGGTATTGCAAAAGGGTTGAGGAAATATGCTGCTGCGACGGAGGTTGTGGTTAATGGATTTCTTCTCTGGAAGAAAGGTGGCGATGTCTTTCAGAGTTGAGGAGCTGCTGACCAAACTTCAAAAATAATACTTGGAGCTCGCGATATAAATGACACAATCTAATCCCCGCCCACCTAAATCATTGGAATAGCAGTAGCATACATGCTGCATTCGTATAATGTACGTGCTTTTATGAGATCACGGGGACGTGCCGCTAAAATCCTTACATTCGCTGTTTTTGTACAGACATTTGAGCCAAATTTCTCAAATATGTAGGACAATTATGGGTCTTTGGTAAACATATGGGTTCAACCCCCCTCCCCCCCCCACCCCCCCCCCCCCCCCCCCCCATCCCCAAAGGTAAATGTTGGGTTAATTTTCATTTTGCGGCACATCCCTACTATAAAGTATCTGAGTGATCCCCGGGATTTCCGTTCACAATGAAATGACATTGCTTCCAAATTCATTTATACTGGATTTAGAGACACACGTCATTTCGAATTCCAAATTTAAGACAAAAAATAAAGGAAACTGTGTCGAGATTTGATTCAAAATATCACAATGTTTATCTAACACGTTCAGAGAAAAATATATCAGCGTTCCGATTCTTTTTTAGGATAATCAGTGTATTATCATATACGGAATGTCAATAGTATAAGGAAAATGTTAACATTTGAAACCGCAGCTACTATTGTCCATGCTCTTATAACTTCTCGTATTGACAATGGCAATTCTCTTCTTTTTGGCATCACTGATCACTTACTTCACAAACTACAACTTGCTCAAAATGCAGCTGCTCGCGTTCTCACAAAGACAAGGAAATTCGATCATATCACTCCAATATTGAAAGATCTCCACTGGCTTCCTGTTCGCGAAAGAATTCATTTTAAACTTCTTCTTTTAACTTGGAAAGCTTTGCATGGCACTTCACCAACATATATTGCTAATCTTCTTGTACCATATCATCCAAAACGTACTCTCCGGTCCACTGATAAACTTTTACTTGTTGTTCCACGGACTACTTCTTCATTTGGAGATCGCGCATTTTCGGTTGCTGCACCAACTCTCTGGAACTCACTACCTTATAATTTAAGATGCTGTGATTCACTTGACTCTTTTAAGAACTTGTTAAAAACAAGATTATTTGACTCAGTTTATAATTGATTTCTTTGTATTATACATATGTACATGTATATGCACATCATCCTTGTTTATGTATTTTTCATGTTAATTTGTATTTTTGTTTTATATGTTTGCGCCTCGGAATAGTTTTACCTAGATTGACGGCGCATTATAAATGCCATTATTATTATTATTATTATTAAGTATAATATAAATAGAATAACAACATGTGACCGTAGCAAATAAAGGAACAGTGTACCACTCATTAGCTGTTTGATAACCTAACTTTACCTACTGTACAGACTGTAACACAAAAATATACAATTACAATTATGTCGCTATGACAATAATTAAAGCTCTGATGGCATATTTTTTTTCGTAGTGTACAGAAGCAATTTAGATGGTATTTTCTACTATGCTTTGATTCAATAATGATGTCCGCTAAACCAAGGAGGTTTACAATTGGGTTAGGCTAGTGCTATTGTTTTTGAACGTACGAAAACGCTTGTTTGTCTAATAAATGGTGTGGTTACCATGGTAATAAGGAAGAAATTAGAGTAAACATAAATACGTATTATTTACTCTTTCAAAGTTATGAATCACAAATATTCTACCCTCCATTACCTAATTAAAGGATAATGAATGCGTATCAGTTGTTTAGAGGTAACTGTGAAGAATCAAAACATTTTCATATTTTGAACCGATGAATTGCACTAGGGGCATGTAGCCCCGGGGGAAATGTCGAGTAAAGTAATTATCCTGTTTCAAAACCGTCAATTAAGATAATAATAGTCATATAATGATACGGACGTTACTTATTTATTTAAACAGTTACACTTTACGGCCATTTAACCCTGCTTCACCCATTACAAATCGATCAATCTGATCGAAAACCGTGCAAGCGTACCACTCACACGTCCCGTAACTACTGCGTTGTGCAAATACGCCATGCGTTCGTGGCATTACGCGAATTGTTTTGGTGATCGAACTTAATACGCATTATACGCAGGGTTACTAATGTTTACGCGGAGGTACTTGGTTCTCCGTTTGTGACCTGCGCTTATTTGTGCTTACCAGTTATGGACGGCATTTGATTGGGTCGCACGTACTCTCTTAATTACAAAGATTAAAGATTCAATCTAAAATATTGACTTTTCAATCTTTCATAGATGCCGTGAGGGAACAAACTTTTAAGATTAACATTCAATCTTTTTTGGATTGGAAGGTTTCAATCTGGAAAAGATTGAAGGTATCAATCTATTAGATTGATATGTTCAATCTAATTTGGATTGAAACATTTCCAATCCAAAATTTAGATTGAATCGTTTTTCGATTGAAAAGTTGTCAATCTGTAGTAAACGATTGATATTTTTAAACCTACAGATTGATATTTTCGTACACACGAATAAATGACTGGCAATTGGAAGAACAATATCATTGGGCTTTTTATTAACATTCTCCCAAAAAATTGTTCATGTGCACAGTTTTTTTGTGAATTAATGTTCTTACTTGCCATTTAATTATGAAATAGTTTATGTTGCAGATCGAATCATTTGTTGACATGTATAAACATACAATCCAAAGTGTTACGAAACCAATATGACCTACCTACCTGTGCATGTGTTGAATTCAATATTTTTCTAGATTGACACTTTAGTCGAGATTGACGGTACAAACACACGTGTAGAGTGCAGTAATATGTATCAATCTTTTTCCAGATTGGCTAAAATATACTCCCCGTCGCGAGTTTTTATCATATTTTCAATCTAAAATCAATCTAATAGATTCACTACAGTTTGTTTTGATTCTGTCACTTTTAAAACGCAAAGTGGATCAAGCGATGTTACGATTAGTTTAGACAATTTGTTATACCACCGATTTGAACGAAGAGAAAAAACAAAACAATCTGTAGCTGAGGAAATCGCCCTTGTAAAGAAGCAATTAAAACAACAACATTATGAATATGTCTCATGATGCTTTTAAAATTATATTTTATTGTTGTCACAGTCTGTATAATTTCACACATATGCATATTTCGTCGCTGTTCTGACATACCGGCACATCACAACATAATTAAGTAACGTGATGTGCCGGTATGTCAGAACAGCGACGATTTAAACAATTCAATCGATTTATACTACTAGCGTGCTACGCACTTAATTTGGTTGGCAACTACTTCTCTATTCTCTCCCTTCGGAATGGCTCTCCGACTAGTGTCGCTGATCGTAAGTGCACATATTGTTCAGTACAACGGTAAGATACATCAAACATGGAGTTTGTAATGTTTTTGCTTTTGTTTTTTGTTTAAATATTTTGTTTGTTCTTTTAAAGGTGGATGTTCCGAATTTTAGAGCTTTTTTTTGCCCATCAATATATTTTGATATCAGATATAAACACCATGTATTTTTCTCTTTATTTCTGTAAAATGTTTGACTCAAGATATTGTTCCATTTAGACGTTACCTATTATAGGCCAAAATTCAGTGAATTACTTCAAAAAAGGTGGTTCACTACCCGGCCAGTTTGTGTACTACTCAGTTGGCAAATTTCATGTCACTGTGTGCTTCTAAAATAAGAGCCATTGGAGTTATTTAACTCAAACTTTGGAACACAACTATGTTAAGGATAACCCGCGTAGAATAGAAAACATCAAGTTGAAAACCGGATCAGCAATCGGCATACCTATGTTTAATTCAAACAAAATGTAACCATGCAGTGCTTAAAACATTTGAAATGAGATGAGTTCATTGATTCCATTTCATCAGGAAGTAGGTCAATGTTCTCAGTTATTTTTATTATTGTAAATGAACATGTTTTTACGTCACCACAAATAATACATGGCAAACACTACGGAATTCCATCTATTAAGAAAATATGTGGGCATACGCTCAGTTAACGGTTTGTCATTGTAATACAGGGTGAATCAGAAAGAACGGGCACTTTTTTGGCGAAAGCGCCACAGAAATATTAAGCATATTCAAAACCAAATATAGTGTTGCAAAGAAAACATATTTGGCTTTCATTCAAAAAAAGAAATTTTGAATTCGAGCATTGCGTCATAAAGTTGCAACCATTTGAGTAGAGCCCGGTATTTTAAAGCCAATCCACGGAATGGCAATAACCGATAGTATTGTTGGTTGCCTGATTCAGAGATGCTGATCAATGAAACTCGTGAAAAAACTGAAAAGGCACATGAATGTTGGATACAATTTTTTCAAATGACTGGAAATAAATAGATCTGTGTTATTATGAGTAATACAAAGCCTGAAATCAAGAAGGAAAAGTAGAATGAGGCATATCTACTGATACAGGAGGTAAACCCTATTAGAATACTTTTAGGAATGGCTTGATAATTTCACCATTCCGTGGATTTGCTTCAGATTTTTGGGGCTCTACTCAAATTAGGGTACATGATAACGAAATGATCGAATTTTAAAATTCTTTTTTCGAATGAAAGCCAAATTGTAGGTCTTGAAAGTGCTACCATTAATTTGGAATATGCATGCCTACATCTTTTGTGACGCTTTTGTGAAAAAAGTGCCCGTTCTTTCTGACTCACCCTGTATATATACACCTAGCACAAAAGGTCCCTAACCAAGTGCTTTGATGTTGGCTAATTCAAAATAGATAATCGGTAACAAATATCTGAGATATACAATAAATGAGCAAATTTTGTCTCCACAGTTTGAGTTTGATCAAAAATCGAATAGATACTTCTAAAGTGATGGCGATTTCAATGACCGTGCATAACAACAGCAAAGTTGCACTAGCACTAGCACTAGGTTTTCTATGGGATATTATTGATTTGTGTGTAATTGCGCACTGAAAATGTGTGTGTAAAGACTCACAGCTAATCAGTAAAGACGTTTAATCTTCACAGCTAGACACACCCTTTATAACACGAATTGCGGTTATAACTCCAGACCCATTCATCCAGATACCTAGGTGGCTGGTTCAGATAGCACACAGTTATGACAGGAATCACACACAAATCAATGATATTCCATAGAAAACCATTTCTAGTGCAACTTTGCTGTGGTTATGCGCGGTCATTGAAATCGCCATAACTTTAAAAGTATCCATTCGATCTTTTTGAATGAGGTATCAAACTGCAGAAAAGAAAAGTTGCTAATTTAATGTTTATCTCAAATTGTCGGTACCGATTATTTATTTTAAATTAGCCAGCATCAAAGCGCCTGGTCAGGGACTTTTTGTGCTAGGTGTAAGTGTTTAAAATACACGGTAGATACATATCTTAACTACTGAATTTAGAGACCTTGTTCTTTTAATAGATCGCTTGCGTATTCATGTGATGTTCGTTTCCCTCTACGCATTCATATGAAGGCAAACATGAAATAACATAATTTGCGGTAAGGGAATGGCTAGTAGATTGACAATATCATTCGAATTTTCCTCAATTATTAGGACAATGTTGCGCTATCGAGGTTGATATTGTTCAATAAATGTATATGGTCACGCGTTCGAACCTCGACTCCTTTCGTGTTACACACGGATTTTGACTTTCGCGACATGATTTTAACTTTAAACATTTGTATTTGCTCGTACACTGAAAACATTACTTAGTCATTTGACAAAAACAAATTTGTCATGTAGACTGTCTTATATGACAAATTAAATATTTGTCTTTCTAATTAAATAATTCGCCATGCAGCATGAAATGACAAATTATAATTTGTCATGAAAAAGTGTCTTATTCGACAAATTAATTTTTTTTTTGTAATGCAACAAAATTAATTTGTATTGCAACAAAATTAATTTGTATTGCAACAAAATTAATTTGTATTGCAACAAAATGTATTTGTCATGCAAGCAGTGTAATTTGTCATGTGACAAACATTAATTTGTCATGCTAGCAATGTAATTTGTCATGTGACAAACATTAATTTGTCATGCATGCAGTGTAATTTGTCATGTGACAAACATTAATTTGTCATGCATGCAGTGTAATTGTCATGTGACAAACATTAATTTGTCACATTATTTACATCGTATTTTAAGGTAACTGATTATTGTAATTTTTCTTGTGAGTAAAATACTGATTGCATGACAGATAAATCATTCAGGGCGCCCGGCCGAGATGTTAATATTATATGTTACATGGCTGTATGTGTGCTGTGCTGTGCTGTGCTGTACCTAGTCTGCTGAGATAGCGAGTCTGCCAGGATATAAGTTATAACTACAACTTCAAGCATCCCGGTTAGCTTATACATTGCAGACTATCTCAGCAAACAAGGTAAACAGCACACCACAACATACAACCATGTTACATACATCATCTCGGCTGGACGCCCTTAATGATTCATCTTTCATGCATTATAGTTTACATACCACAGGAAAAATTACAATAATCAGTAACAATACCTTAAAATACGATGTAAATAATATAACTTATATTGCCTGCTGGCCACCGGCTCACAATTACAATGGCGGCCGCGAGGGAAGAAACGCGAATCTTGCAAGACATCGCAGGAAACCCCGCAAACCGTGGTTGTATTGCAAACTTGTATCGTTTATTGCATTTTAATTCGTACTGCTCAATTTAAGTTGTCATGCAATTTGTAATGCAAGCAATACCTCGGCACTTCTAGTCTAACTGACGATGTTTATTTGTCAAGTAAGCAATGGTAGGGTTGTCAAATCAATCGAATTAGTTTTGCATTGTTTTTAATTTGTATCGCAATTCCAATGATTCGTATCATATCTTGTTTGATTCGTAGGCCACAGTAACAGAATCGTAACCTGACAAGTTTCCTGCATTACAATTTCTATTTATCCGTTTGACGAATTTTCTTCAACAAATGACGAAATAATATTTTCAGTGTATACCTCCCTGAGATAGTATACAAGTATATATGCAAGAAAAATTGCATGAGAAAACCAAATATACCATTGAAATTAAAGTACGACCAAGGACAAATGGTATGATTCACAATGAGATCCATATAATTGTTATGCCTCCCACTTTCATTATTTACTTTACATATTTGAATTCCTCATAAAATTAAATGATATATAATTGTCAAAGGTTACTACGTCGGTAAGGTAATTATACCGGCTAGTGAATACATGTATGTCATATTTTTATTTCATATATATTTTTAGAATTTTCAGAAATATTTTTTAACGATATACCCTTAATTACTCTAGTTACAAGCTTTCTAAAAATGTATACTTTTGCTATCATAGGTTGAACACTTTTTCTGTTATAGTCATTTTTATAAATCCGGTAAGTTGAGACTGATTATTCATGTTGAGGGTGTAGCGAATAGGAAGAAAGCTGATGATCATGGTCTTATCCATAATCAATTAGTTGTTATAAATAGTTGACAAGTCTGTTGAACCACATACTTAAAGACGACTAAATATCCTTTAAAATGGGAGCAGAATGGTTTTTGTAACATCAGAGATGACTAGTTATTGTATAAATAACAAACATGGGATTATTGAGTTTGTACAGACGCCACCCCTTCCCAGTTAGGTATACGGAATATAGTATAGCGAATAAATGTAATAAACACGTGACTAATAGGGTGTCGCCATCTTGTAGCCGCTTATATAATGCCTGGCTAATGGATATCTTTTTCGATGCATTTTTCCACAAATAGCAAAGTTATTTTCTTATAAGCTTACCTTACTAATGATACATATAAATATCACAAAGAGTGCATGCTTTACGGTTATTATTTTCCGCCCGGAGACAAATGTCAACATGTAGTGTATGTTGTTACAAACACCATGCCTTGCACACAAAATCACCGAAATTAGTCTTAAATCGCATAATAAACTTGCTGTGATTTCCGTTTCCATCGGCAAATATTTATTTACGCTGGTCAATGCCTGTATTACATATACTAGGTCAGGGTCAAATAAGTCACAGGTCATCTCCATACAACAAGAAGTTTCTTTAAAAATAAATGTATACATCTCACTAAGTTACTTAATAACATGTCTATGCTGTTGTACGGTGAAGCTTCCACATCCGGGGATTTGTCTCCGCTGACATGAGTCACGTGTTTTTTTAAAAATGTATTCGCTATAATATATTCCGTATACCTAACTGCTACCGGCGGCACCCCTTCCAGCCCCACCCCTGGTCCCCAAACTTCAAATAGCTGCATCTCCCTTTCTGTGTTAGCTATACGAATGCCATTTTTCTGGTAGATAGCTTGTTATTAGGGTTTTAGAATGATACAAAATTTGTTGAGATAGCTTTTGTGGTTTTAAAAATATTTAAGGAATATGACAGTATGAAACTAAAAAGTATAACAACACCACCCTATTGGGAGGCGAGCTGATAACGCGTGACCATATTCATCATACCGTACCGTGATTTCCTTATATCACATTTATATCACATCTCTAATATCAGGACAAGAGTGTACTCAGGCGGCATACATACAACACACTGCAGGGTTCATGCTGCAGAATCACACACTGGAGAGTGAGATTGATGCTCGTAATTATTTAGGGTGTGCAACGAATTGCAATAGAGTGCTGGAGTGCGTCTCTTTCAACTGGCACGACGTGGACCGGGTTTGTATGATCAACAATGCGACCAAGGCAGACTTTCCGGTAGATTACATAACAAAATCTGGTTGGAGCTACTACGATCATCATGAGGAGATCGGACACGAGGTATTATAAAGACAGAACTGAAAAACTAGCACTCAAAACCAGAATTATGTGTGTTGTTTTAACACTTTCTACGCAGCAGGCGTCTGCAGACGATATTCGAAAATGTCACAAAATGTTTCAGAATTATCGAAATCATTGAATGTAATTAACATAGTTGGAATCACAATGAGAAATGCATTAAAACAAGTATAAATATGACTAATATTGGTTCATTAATCCTTGAGATAGACCTTGAAAGTTATGACAGGTTTCTGGAAATTCTGTTTTGTATTTTGTCAGAAATCGTTAACATTTCTGTACATTGGTACAGAAATCGTTAACAAAAATAACAGTCCTAAAACATAATCATGCGTTTCACTGAGTAGAAATTAGCAAAACATGTCTTATCTGGTTGCCAGTGCAGTACGTATTTCTTGTACGTATACATGTCTAATAGGCACCAAAGTAATAGTTTGCATCACTATACGTATATAATAGCACACACACAGCCAGCCCAGAGTTCCACAAATTCCACTTATAGTACAGCCTTCAGAGTGCTATAAATTTGACATCGTAAATAACCTGATTAATTATATCCCAACTTGGTGTGGGGGTGTGTGTGTTTAGTAGATGATTGTTTATTTTGACCAGTGTTGCTTGAATCAAAACTTCGAAGTTCGAAGTTCTATCAGTGTCCTACTGTGCATGGGTTTGTACAGCAGAGTTCTGCCACATAACTCATCACTACTGTCGATGAGTGCTATTAATTCCTTTCCTTATAGAACCCATGTGCCATACCATAATAATCTAGAAAAATAACGGGTACTTACTGGCGTCATATGGCACTTTTTGCAGTTTGTGACTATGATACGCTTTGTGACGTAGAATAATGTGTTAAGTTGTACTAATACCAATGCGTGTAAGTATGTAGGCCATCAGTTGATATATTGAATGCAATAATGCATCGAAAGGTTTTCGAGACAGCACCATATGTCTATAAGTTAAACCATAACCCTCATTGCAACGTTTACGTAACGTACTGCCAACATCAATATGCAAATCGTTATAAATATTGTGTTTTGTTACAAAATTAAATGTTGATTTGTTGACTAATTTGTTTTTGTTGGTTCTCCAGTGTGATGATGGTTACTGTGACGGATATCAGTGTGAACATACTTGTCCATCAGGTGTACGGCTGGGAACCCCGATCTGCTATGGTATGTGATAAGAAGAAGGTGTCCTCTAGGTCCCATACTGGTATACCAGTATCGAAAGATACTGGAATACAATTGTGTACAATCGTGATCACGTGTGGTCCAGCGTAACAGCGCGTGAGTCATATATGGTGTGTTTCTTCTGGTGAACTTTACGTTAATTACCGGTAAGCATGCCCAGTAGAAACAGCCAGATAACGTTAATTAATGGTAAGTTTGTAACCGCAAAAACCTTCACATATCAGGTTTGTTACCGGTAATTAACGATCACTTTCCCAGTAGAAACAGCCACCCGTTTAATCTTAACGTTAATTTTTGTGACCCGCGTCACGCTGGATTCTACGCATTGCGCGGCAGTCTTTTTCAGGTGGGGCGGCATTGCTTGGTATAACAAAAGGTCAAATATCGTGGCCCATCGACTAGGATCGATAAACTTAGCGGTAACTTTTCGCGAGTAGAAACAGGGGGGATTGAAAAGTTAGCGTAAACACTTACCGTTAAAACTTACCTTTAACTTCGCAGTGCCCCAGTAAAAACACGCTCATAATGGACTCATAATCATGAGGTTGCCCCGTCGTGGCCAACTTGTTTGTGTCCTTGGGCGTGATACTTAAAATTCTATCAGGTAGATAACTACATTATACTCATTAGAACAAGTGATCGAACATTATATCAATTTCTGAGGGTATTGCGCAGTAATTCTTTTACTTGCGAATAACTTCATATGAGATGATAACACAAATACAAAATCAACGGAGCTGTAGAAAATAGAGCAAGAAATACTCTTTATACCAAATTACTGAGCGTGACTACAATATAACAACGAATGATAATAAGGGATGCCTGTCTATGGGCGGAGCCAGAGACTGAGTTTACCGGGGGGCCGACCTAAAAAAGAAATCTTGAATTTTCTGGTGGTGGACTATCCAATTTGGTGCGCAGCACCGCCCTCCAAGCTATGATCGGACAGGGGGGTGTCTAAGGGGAGGATGTACCCCCTCAGAAGTATATATTATGTTGTTTAATTTTCGAACTCATTTGGTGCGATCTGGTGTATACTTTTGACCAACATTATATCAAAAAGCCACCTCTTCATTTCCAATAAATGTTTGGTTTTTTTTATCAATGCGCGAAAGAAGTTGAGCATAACTGTCGTATTCTTGATTTAAGTATACATGGTTTAAAAGCTCGAACAGAGGGGAGAAGTACAACAAAAATCAATCTTTCGAAATCATTTGGTGCGATCTGGTGTATACTTATGACCAAAATGTTATCGAACATTCTAGTTTCCTATGATAGTAAGGGCATCGAGGTTTTCTCTAGGTGAACTCTACCTATACCATTGATTAATGTTCTACATACATTCCAGAGGAACTTTTATAGTAATTCATTTTCCTTTCAAAAGATATGGAGAATCCAGTCATCCTAAATATGCCAACAGACATTACGCAGATGACACAGAGCAGTTCATCAACCAACGCTGTTGTAACATGGACGCCACCCACGGCTACTGATAATTCTGGGTCTCAAACTCTGACATCGTCTCACAATTCTGGGGACACGTTTCCTATCGGTGTTACAATCGTGACTTATACATCGAAAGATGCAGCCGGAAACGAGGACACTAAGATGTTTACTTTAAACGTTGAAGGTAACCGTTATTAAAGGACGTGTCCAGCAAGGACAACATTGTGCGTTATACTTTAGCGAAATAAATATCGAGCACAAATTGCATACACAAATTATATAGAACAAATATAAATCATACTTATGACAAAAACGAATAAAAACTGCAATCTCTCAACATGCAATTGTTAAGATTCGCGGCGATCAAAAGTCCCGGTGTCGATTTTGTAACTTTTCGCAATTGCGCAATGATATAGATTGGGGATGTCAGAATCTGAGTTAAATATTGACACAGTTTGCAACAAACCGACTTTATAATCAACATTTATTTAAAAATAACATATTTCAAAGATTGACGTTGACATTGACAACGCAACATGCATAGATCGCTCAGTGATCACTGACATAATGACGTGCCAGTTAATGGCGTGTACTTATCATTGCTGATGTTAGTACACTGTAACAAATTGACCGTACATTTTATGGTAAAATACCTGGCAGATATGTTGCCAACATATTACCGTTACGGTATTATTTACGGTAAAATGTTGGCAACCAAGCTGCCAGGTATTTTACCGTAAAATTTAAGGTCAATGTTTAATTCAGAAGCAACATTATCTAAACGACACAGACGGAGAAATACATGTTGACGATGTTTAACAACATTGCAATGATGTTTTTTTGCAGCTCCTGTACCCAGTCCTAACAACTGCATTGGACGGTGTGGGACGTATACCTTGGATGATGTATGTTTTTGTGATGAATATTGTGTCCTTGAAGGAGACTGCTGTGTCGACTTTGGACTGGAATGTGGATTGTAAAACCATTATGACTCTGTCACACAGACGGTGATCAGGTCAGCGATTGCGCGGCGCTGAAGAAGTAGCAATTTATGGCGCTGACGAGATGAAAATAAAAGCTTACATTATTTAAAATCTTGAACTCTTGAATCAGTGTCCCGTTTATTGTTATAAATTGGCTTTAATTATAATTACGTGGTGGTGCCCTGTATCAAGGGGCTTCGTTTTTGATAAATTAAAAAGCACGAACTCGGATCGCGCCGACTACGTGGTCCAGCAATATTATGTTTTTATTTTCTGAGCACAAGGGCCAAAATGTCACTCAGAAGCGCTGTTTGAACGTTCGTTGGGCAACACAATCACAGCCAATACGACTATCATCGAGATAAATGTAATGACAAATTATGCTAAATGTGGCAATGGTTTTCATCACATGTTTGCAATTTTACGTTAATTTTCATGGACAGGAATCATTACGATAGAATTTTAAACATGTTGCCACAACTTGTCGGCAAAAGATCATATTTTCTACGCGTCCCATCACGTCGGACGCATATTTACCAACAACAAAATTCTTACCGGCCAACCTGGCGTGTATTTTGTTTAAAGTTACCCGCCCGACGCAAGACAGATGTAACCGCCTCGGGCGTGCGGGCGGTTACTATGTACCATTGTACCATTGAATAGATAGAGTGGCATATCAGACTCTTTGTCGGGTTACCAGATTGATTTATATAATCACTCAGTTCACTAACCTTGTAGATATCTGTTGGGCTATTGCAGTTCACATTTTCTTTTTTTATACACAAAATACCAAACAAAAACTAGCAAAGTTATATTACAGTAACAAAACAAGGCATAGGTGATTTTTTGTTATTCCACAATAAGAACTGTGTGGATTCAAAACAGCAACACCCTATTCAATTTCCTTTTGGTACGATGCTGTTGATATGTTAGGCGTTATTGTACAGCCAATATACGTGATTCCAAAGCTTTGAAAGGGCAACCCAACATCCCATTTCAATTTCCAAGGAATCGACTCCCAAATGACGGTCATTTGAATGAACAGTGCTACATTTGGCATGCCCTATAATAAGTTTAGGGACTGTTGTTATTTTGCTTAATTTGGGTAATAGCACACATTTTTAATTTGCTAACAGCGGTATTTATATCAAGGAGGACGAATAATATACGACTACATACATCGCATCCTCCAACACGATGGGTATCACAGAAATGGTGTTAATGAGCTACCTTGTCCTGTACCATATCCCTTCAGGTATATTCGTCTCAGGTGATATAAAGAATTGGACGTGAAATACTAATACTCAATATTATATATTTGTAAGCTTTTGCTACCAAACTATGAACTTTAATCAAATGTGTCGATAATGCAATTCCATCTTTAAAAGTGATATAAACATAAAATCTGACTTGCATGTACATACATGTATACGTGCCTAATCCTAAGTAATTGATAACTTAGTAATCAATTATTCCAAACATTCTAAATATTAAAGATGGTAATAATTTTAGAAACAGTCAGAGTAATGAATTTGGAATCAATCAAATCCAAACAAGTCCAAACTCAACTGTACTCAACAACACTGGGATGTCTCAATCCAGCTAAAATGACTATCTCAAACAAATCCAGAATCAATCAAGTTTGATTACTCTAACTGTACATGCAACTCATAAGATGTTAGTATACATTTCAAGTAATATAAAACTACACATTTCAAATAATATCCCACTGATTATGGTAATAAATGTGGTAATCATCTGTGTGTGTACTGTGTGTGATCAATATGGTATCACACTTTCTAAATCTCCAAAAAGTTATAAGCCTCTAAAAGGTCTATGAATATATAAACTAAGAGTTACGCAAAGTTGTGTTTTCTAAAAAAACTTCCACAATAACTCAATGGCCTAACATATAAAAATGGTATTAATACACATTGGGGTGACACTTTTATTTATGACAGAATAACAAGTTTTAAATATTATGTCTCCCGCCTTTTCAAGCATTTGTTAAGTGCTTGAATTTGCTCCAAGTCGACATCGAGCGTATCATCCGATTCTGTACTATAAAAGTGTCACAATCTGTACACAAAATGACCTGCATGTACAATATATTTGTTAAATCAACTGCCAAAAGATTGGGGGTATTTATTGGCAGCTATGGTCCTAAACTAGATTATATTTCGAAAAATATTGGCATAAGTTTGTATCAAAGTCACAATCTTATTATAAACCAAAAGCCAACAAAACAATTTGTTCATTCCAAAATAATACCAAATGTACTTGCAGATCTAAACAATGTTAGTACAAAACATAATCATATAAATACCATCTCAAAGTATAAATATTCAAAGTGTAAAAATTGGTTCCAAAAAGTTGTTTTGCTCCAGACAAAGAAACAAATAGATCATTTCTTAACCAGCACCAAAGTTCAAAATCATAACAGAAACTTAATTTCCAAAAATGAATCAAAATTGAATCTGTTAATAAAAATTAAAGAGTGCACTTCAAATAATTGTCTTATTTTGGATAGTGCAATCTCTTTAGAAAAAAGGGAATTCAAAATGTGATAACAAAATAAAGAAATTATTTGGCATACCAGCATATGTTGGAGAAAGGTGGAGAACATCCAAATTATTCCAGGGTTCAATATTGAGTGAACCCAAGCATAATTTGGACAATAAACGATGAATGGTTAGTGGGTGGAGATATGTAAATTAGTAAGATTGGGCCAATGGAGTGCTGATTAGGCGTTAATCCATCTCAGCTCCAGTGTTGCCGGATAATAGGTTGCAGGTAGCAGGTAGCAGGTTGCCATGGTTGGAAGACTGGTGACAAAACTGGTGACTACCACACTGTGATAGGCAGTGCGGGTAGATTCCCTTTAGTACCACGCTAGGCAGTTTGTAATTTCCCGTGGAGTGGTGATACGAGGTGTCGGTAACGTCTCTTTGGCGTGATTCTATACGCCCGCGTAATGTTCCCCAATGATGTAGTGATAAGCGTAGTATACACTTTCGCCAATTGTTTAATGATACGCTGTTGGTAGTTTATCCAACGGTGAAGCGATACGCCAACGTATGTACAGTGACGGAGTAATTACAAGTCAAACTGGTAACTCTCAACAAAAATGTATGATGGGCCAATCAATAGGCTCACTGCAACTCCGAAAACATTCATAATACAAGTAAACACAAAAGAGAAGGGTTAAAAAAAGCCAATGAAAGTGGCAGAAGAATAAGATAATAGCCCAACATATAGAGAACAACATCAACAATATAAAGCAAAGAATCCAATAACTATCTGGATACTTAAAAGATTGACTAGCTTTTTAGGGCTATGAACGTATAACATGAGGTTATTTTTTAGAATAATATTCCATTGCACATCACCAACTTTGCACTCATTTTATGTGGCGACATATCTGGTTAAAAATAAATGTTACTAACGAATTCTGGGACACAATAACTGCGTTAATAGTTCCGTAGCAAGAACTCTTAACATAATCTTGTATTTTACGCCACGTCAATCTAAATAATTGAGTGTTATTGAATTACTATGGCGATATTCACGAATAAATAACACTACTGCCCCTTGGTCAATATTGTGTATTGTAAATTTATTTATGTGGATATCAATTATAGTGGACATTAATAATAGATTAATCAGAGCCTTGACCTTTCTCACAAAGTCCATATTCAGCATGAATGCATATTAATGTTCATCATAATTTCATTTCACAATGGAATGACATTGCTTCACAAATTAATAAAATAATGGATTTAGAGATAGGCCTACACTTTATTTAGTTTTCATTTTTAAGAGAAAAAATAAAGGAAACTGTGTCGAAATATGATCTAGAATATCACAATGTTTATCAAAAACGTACACATAAAAATGTAGTCAGCGTTCCGGTTCTTTTGGCGAGCAGTATATAGAGAATACCAAAACAATGTACCACTCATTAGCTGTTTGCTAAAGATAACCCCATGTTACTTACTGTACAGACTGTAACAACAAAGTCATAACGTATATGGTCGAATCCAACGAAAAGTGTCCACGGCTAGATTTTTAGGGTCCAGTTTCAAAATGATTCAATCTCTTATTCCTTTTCCTAACTCAAAGTCAACATATCAAGCTTGTATGGAAAAAAGTGCCATCACTAATCTCTCCAATTGACCACGTGGCGGAATGATGAAGTTGAAGGTACACTTCTCAATGTTAACTACAAATACAAGTACCATATTTTGATCAAGTGATGATTATTCCACCTATTTACATATTTCATTCAAATTTGTGATTGTATTGTATTCAGAAGATGCTAATGCTGATAGAAAGTGATCATAATTGTCCAGGTGCTCATTTTTTGTTTACATTTTAGATTCACACAGTTAGGTAGCATTTGCAGACTCTCAATACTTTGAAACATGAGGTTGAGCCACTTTGTGTACTTTCACCAAGATGATTTTAATGAACAATTGTTTTCATGTACCTCAAAGAGGGGGAATGACCCTTTCTGTAAAATTTAGAATTTTGAGCATGCGCCCAAAACCTAAGTACATACGAGGAATGTGAAAAGTTGGTATTCGAAGGTAACAGGTAATGTATACGTAGGTAAGAGAAGTAAAACTGTAATAAATTAATGTTCTACTTAATTTATGTTACATTTTGGGGTGAAATAATTATGCAGGGCTGTTAACAATATTTGTTTTTTTAAATAAACATGTTAAAACATGTTTAAATCCTAATATTATGAACATATTCCCAGTAGTATACTTTAAATAGATACTAGAATATTAATTTAATGTAGAAAAAAATATACAATATCTAACTGTCAGTTGTAATTTTGAAGATGTTTATTAAGAACAATATATCAGGCAACATTTTGAAGCATTCCTATAAGAGAAAAACATGTTAAGACTTAAAACACGGTAGCTTACATCGCAATAATCAAAGTATTCGTAGGTAACATATTTGTTCTCAACTTCAACTTCGTTGACTAAGAACAGTTGGATTTGTTGATTTGACATAGGTTTAAGGTCAAAATTGTACTCGACGTAGTTGTTTATGCCCTGCATCGCGTGTGAGGGGAATGTCGTATCAACATGTCTTGATTGACTTTATAAGTAGATTTAAAAATGTGCACTCAGCGCTGCTTTTACGAAACAATCAGAATTGCGTAATATTCAACATTTGAATAAAACAGCAAGATTAACCAATTAAACATTAAAATAATATAAAACTATGTTCCTATTTCTAAGATATAAAAGAAAACACCCTTAGCATCAATAACCTCACTAGTGATAGACATACTCTGTTATTATTCTTGATGTTAAAGGCATATTGAATCTAATTAAACTTTTACACATGATACTTATGACAGAAAATGTTTTATTATGCTAACGTATCTGATCATCCAATTTTGTTAGTGTCTTTCTTGCTTGACTTTCAACTTTTAAGAATGTGCGTTTAACTTCTACAAAACAGTCAGAAGTGTGTAATATTTAACATCTGATTTAGGGCAAGATGTTGACAACATGCATATCGTTCTGGGTTAAAATTTCGTAAAGGTATAGTTAAACAATCAATTAACTCGCTAGTAATACTAATATAATTACTGATCTAATTTGGTAAAAAGCATGTTCATCATTAAAACTAAACATGATAAAAACTTAATTAAGAAACATCTGATCATTCAGCCTCGTGATCATTCAGCCTTGTAATCTCTACTTAACAAGTTTAGTGGTTCTTGATGTATTCTGTGTGTAGTTAGTTCTTTAGGTCTCTCATGTCGCGAGGATAAATATCTAATAGAACTTAATTACTCTTTGTTTATTATACAGGACATTCTAGAATGTTAAGAATGAACGTTTCAGTTTCCGTGTGAATCCAAAGTATTGGATCGAATCAACTATTGAATAGTTCACCGAGCCACCTTTAATTAGAAAGCGAGCGGTTTCCTTTAAGCAAACAGTTTGATTTGCCTGTAATTCATAGTCTTGAATGTCAGGTTATTTGTTTTAAGCAATAAAACAACCGGTTGCCTTCCTCAATGTGTTCTAAATAAAGGAGGCAAGTGAGGTCTTCTGGAAGTTATAATTTTGAATCGCTGTTTTAAACACGAAAGCCAGATCGCTTTTTGATTCATTTAATATATACTTTGAAATAATTTCATATCAGACCTTATGAAGTTTAATATGAGCCTAACATGTTCAAAGTCTAGAACATTCAAATATTTTGCATCTCAGTCCACAATGGAATAAAGCACATGCAACTTTCAGCACTGACCCATTCAGTTGTCAGATTAGAATTAAGATATAATTTCCTAGTTTGGAATTTGTATCATTCTGAATGTCGTACATAGTCAGTCTTTATCGAGTTTCAACCGGAGGCAGACCCCGTTTGACATAGACTCACCATTATGATATATTTTGTCAGATGTAGACAAAATAGGAATTTTATGTTTAGAAATTCAATGTTGTTTGATTTAACAACACTAATCTAATAAGTTTTGCCACGACAGAGATATTGTCGGGCATGTGCCTTTCATTTTGATTTTTTAAAAAATCAACCACTGCTTAGTTCAATTACACTAAGAAATAAATGTCGGAAGCATTATTCATGAGCAATTTTTTTTAATTTAAGACTGAAATCAATATAGGCCTACCCTCGATTCCCTCACACCTTTAAAAAATGAAAAGGTTTTACTAAATTTCTTGTTCACTTAAAATACGTTTCGGTGACATTACACAACCTGCCAGAGCAAACATGAAGCAAGTTTATATTGTTACACATGAATTCCATTTTCAAATACAACTACAATAATGGTCAATATTAAGTACCTCAGTAGTCACTGCTCTGCAATTCCTGGGGAAATTGGTTAACTACGCATACATCATATCGACAAGCTGGTTTAAAACAATATTACGCACCAAACAATATTATTCCCGTCTTATACATTCCTACATAATATTTACATAAAATTAGGTGCGAATGAAAGCGACAAACAATGCAGGAATTGTACCATGCCCATTAACTAATATATAAGTTACCTACGAATACAAAATGGAATATGAAAATATTGATTATGAAACCAAAATTTCATGGTTGTTATGTCTAAATGTATCCATTTTAAGACGATCAACGTGTAATCTATGAATATAAATATCATTCATTCACTCTAACACCAACAAAAAATATGTTCTCGGCAAAAACAGTGTGATTACACCATGCATTTTATTTAAATCAACACCTCCCATTTTCGTTTAATAAGGAGTATTATTTTTTACCCCTCCAAATATAAATATAATAATATATCCAGTCAGATTGTATGATTGCGCACTGCTTTTATGTAAAATAAAATAGTTTAGGGCCAATATGCACTGTGTATATTATTGAATGCTGCCTACATATGCATGTTACCTCCGAATACAGCATGAAGTCATGCACGAGATGCTCTCACTGAATATTTATATAAACATTAATCACCCCCATTGCGATTTAAGTGTAAATAAAGCTAACCACCAGCAGATTTGGGACATTTTCGGAAGAAGGGGGTCAGCAAATTTGTTTCATATTAAGTCTATGAATACCTTTAGACAAACCATCATTCATGGTGGGCATACAAAAATCTCAGTGTTTCTAGATTATATTATACATGCAGTTCAATTTTCATAAATTTGACAACTGGGAAATGAACTTTTCAAATCATGAGCAAAGACAAATGGCACTCCCATCATGTGCATGTAAATACTTCCACATCCATTTTTTATTGGCATATAGCAAACATATTTCTTGCTATATTTTATCAAATAATAGACCTGCAGTGTTTCTAGATTTTAACAATGAGAGTTTTTATTTCCTCAATTTTCCATGTTTTTATGTCAAAAAGTGATGTTTCAAATGTCTCCTGTTCTCAGTTGGTCAGTGGTTCAGGTGTTAGTTTGTATGTTGGTTATAAAGAGGAGCCATGGCCCCTCAAAGGTATGAAATAAAGTCATTGTGTTTTAACTTTTATGTTATAGAAACACTAGGTCAAAACATAGACAAATTTCAAAGTATCAAATTCCAATTTTCACAGTATCTTCCGCATTTTTGTAAAAAATCCTTTTAAGTTTTCATGAATGATGATTAAATTCATTCAAAACTATTCAATAGTAACCCTAAATTATTTTCAACAATTTTATTTATCAGTATTTCTAGTCTAATGGTACTTTTCAATGAAAAATAATTACGGGTATGACATTCAAAATGGCCTAAACTGGAAAAGATATGTGGGTTGTGTTAAAATCCATTTAGGTTCAGGTATTAGTGTGTATGTTGGTCATAAAGAGGAGCCATGGCCCCTTACAGGTGTGAAATAAAATCATTGTGCTTTAGTTATAATGGTATAGAAACACTGGGTCCATAACATAGACAAATTTTGGAGTATCAAATTCCAATTTTCACAGTATCGTCCGTATTTTTGTCAAAAACCCTTTTAAGTTTTCATGAATGATGATTGAATTCATTCAAAACTATCCAATGGTAACCCTAAATTATTTTCAACAAGTTTATTTATCAGTGTTTCTAGTATTATGGTATTTTTCAATGAAAAATAATAACGGGTATGACATTCAAAATGGCCTAAACTGGAAAAGATATGTGGGTTCTGTTAAAATACATTTAATTACAAAGTGGTTCAGGTGTTAGTTTGTATGTTGGTTATAAAGAGGAGCCATGGCCATTCACAGGTGTGAAATAAAATCATTGTCTTTTAATTATTATGTTATAGAAACACTGGGTCATAACATAGACAAACTTTAAAGTATCAAATTCTAATTTTTACAGTATTTTCCGCATTATTTTCATGAGTGATGATTGAATTCATTCAAAACTATCCAATGGTAACACTAAATTATTTTCAACAAGTTTATTTATCAGTGTTTCTAGTCTAATGGTACTTTTCAATGAAAAATAATTACGGGTATGACATTCAAAATGGCCTAAACTGGAAAAGATATGTGGGTTGTGTTAAAATCCATTTAGGTTAAGGTATTAGTGTGTATGTTGGTCATAAAGAGGAGCCATGGCCCCTTCAGGTGTGAAATAAAATCATTGTGCTTTAGTTATAATGGTATAGAAACACTGGGTCCATAACATAGACAAATTTCGGAGTATCAAATTCTAATTTTCACAGTATCGTCCGTATTTTTGTCAAAAACCCTTTCATGCCTTTTAAGTTTTCATGAATGATGATTGAATTCATTCAAAACTATCCAATGGTAACCCTAAATTATTTTCAACAAGTTTATTTATCAGTGTTTCTAGTATTATGGTATTTTTCAATGAAAAATAATAACGGGTATGACATTCAAAATGGCCTAAACTGGAAAAGATATGTGGGTTCTGTTAAAATACATTTAATTACAAAGTGGTTCAGGTGTTAGTTTATATGTTGGTTATAAAGAGGAGCCATGGCCATTCACAGGTGTGAAATAAAATCATTGTCTTTTAATTATTATGTTATAGAAACACTGGGTCATAACATAGACAAACTTTAAAGTATCAAATTCTAATTTTTACAGTATTTTCCGCATTATTTTCATGAGTGATGATTGAATTCATTCAAAACTATCCAATGGTAACACTAAATTATTTTCAACAAGTTTATTTATCAGTGTTTCTAGTCTAATGGTACATTTCAATGAAAAAATAATTACGGGTATGACATTCAAAATGGCCTAAGCTTGAAAAGATATGTGGGTTGTGTTAAAATCCATTTAAATAAAAAGTGGTTCAGGTGTTAGTTTGTATGTTGGTTATGAAGAGGAGCCATGGCCGTTCACAGGTGTGAAATACAATTATTGTGTTTCAATTATATGTTATAGAAACACTGGGTCATAACTTAGACTAATTTCAGCGTATCAACTTCCAATTGTCACAGTATCTTCTGCATTTTTGTCAAAAACCCTTTTTAAGTTTTCATGAATGATGATTCAATTCATTCAAAACTATCCAATGGTAACATTAAATTGTTTTCAACAAGTTTTTATCAGTGTTTCTAGTCTAATGGTACTTTCAATGAAAAAATATTTTGTCTATGACATTCAAAATGGCCTAAACTAGAAAAAATATGTGGGTTGTGTTAAAATCCATTTAAATAAAAAGTCAAATTTGCAAACAAAAATATAAGTCAATGTGTTTTGATTATTACAATTACAGTGTTTCTAGATTAAAGGGGTACTTGCCATACTAAATAAACTAATTCAGACCATACTGCATCTAATAATTTGACACTGTTTTAAGGTCAGTGTCAAAAAATATGATAGGAAGGAATGGTGAGTTTTTAGTTCATTGCATATCTGCGAGGCATGAAATCCGAACAGCTGTTTACAAAGATATTGACTATAGTACCAGCACCATTGATGTTTAAAGACATAGAATCTATGCTTGTTGACAAAGAAAAACAGCGTCGGAAGCTTAAACAACTTAAAGACATTTGTGAGCAGTTTAACATAGATGTTATTGGTTCAAAGATAAGGAAGGATTTCTTTATAAATCCACTTCTAGACCTCATTTTGGCATGCAAATGTACATAGGAAGGAAACCAAAACAGTTGTTTTTTTGCTCCTGGTAAAGACATTTAATTTTTATAAGTGACAAGAGACATCTACATTCTATTTGAGCAAAAGAGAGTGTAAAAAGAACTTGTGTATGGTAAACATAATGTATCTACTAATACATTGGTAAAGGCAAGTGACATAGCATAATGTAATTT
The DNA here is from genome assembly GCA_035610835.1 of Ophiura sarsii. Classification (NCBI taxonomy): domain Eukaryota; kingdom Metazoa; phylum Echinodermata; class Ophiuroidea; order Amphilepidida; family Ophiuridae; genus Ophiura; species Ophiura sarsii. Next base: position 23,155,769 of record CM069449.1, read on the forward strand.
CAGAAAAATTGGAAAGGTATATACCTCGGATGAGCTTCACATATTAGTGAAGTATTGAATATTTCGATACCAATGTTTAAGGTATGTGTAGTGTGAAATCCGTTGACACAACCATCTATAAAACAATGATGAATCAATATGAAGTACCTATCCCATGAAGAGAAAAAAGTGCAGTTATGAAGATTATAGGCCTGCTGCTGTAAATCACCTTTGCTATGATGAGTTAGGTTTTAGAATATATTGTAAAATTATCGATTAAGATTGGGTTTGGTATGTTTTGATGAACAACAGCATGTGTTGTAAAATCATCTTTTTGTATAATTCTGAAATTACCTAGAAACACTGTAAAGGAGCGTGACATTATAATAATGCTTTAACTATGTATAAAATGATAACTTCCGAAAGTTTTATTGAAGTTCGTGAAAAGTTCTATTCCATGGAGAGCTTTTAAGGCGTGTAGACAGGGGAACTAGTTCTTATAAGCATTAAAATACTTTCTTTCTTTTTTTTAACATTTTTTTCTCCAAACAAATAGAACCACCCATACCTTATTTAAAGTATTAAGAAGATAACTTTATTGACACTCTTTTTCAAAATAATAGTTTGAAATCTGGAAGTAGTTAGGAATGGCAAAACAATTAATTCAAAAACGTTCATATGCAAATTGGAGAAAATGGGGAATTTATAAGATTCTTTATGATTTTTTTCTCTTAAAGTAGAAACACTGTAATTTGTTTAGCACACCAGGAGAAGAAACAGTTTATAATAGAAATGTCACAGACCCAATATTGGTGAATTTTGATGGCCCCGAATTCTATCGAGCATAATATGGGCCTTATCTAGAAATGCTAAAATAGGAGCATATGCCCCAAACAACATTAACATTGTTGGAGTGTTTTTATTTTACAGAAGCTAGAACTCAATGGTTTTATTTTTGCTTACATGGGGCCAAGGGGTGTTAGTTGTGATTACAATGCAAATTTATTTTGAAACCGCTGACCAACTGAAAAACTGAACATCAAAAAAATCATCTTTTTGGTGAAAAATACCTCGTAAATTGGAAAAACTATCATAATTTTCTCTAAGAATAGAAACACTGATGCTTAGTTTATACTGTATTTATAAAGAGGACTCTATCAATAACTTATCATTGGAACATCACTTTGAAAACTTTAACTTGTAAGCAATGGCAATGCCATTTATCAAATAACATGTATTTTGAAGTAAGGAAAAAAAGGTGAAATTACGCAATGTTTGTGATAAGTTTTTTTCTAAAATTAGAAACACTGTGATTTTTTTAGCGCACTGGAAGAATAAGACTATCATAGGGATGCCACATACCCAATATGAGTGCATTTTGCCGACCCCCTTCTTCCGCCAACCTGCTTGTCCTTATCTTTATTGACACTTAAATCAACTGTCAGATGATGTATTTGCGTGAATAGCATACAAAACTACACTAATAGGGGTAATAAAATTGAGTCAGAGGGAGGCTATATAATCAACTTTTAAGACAACAACATAATTATTGATGCACTTGTACACAAAGTACAGACTTTTGTGAAAGGTTACTAATACAAAAGCTGAAAGTTTGATGCAAAACTTCTCCGTTGCTTGCCGAACGCAGCGTACATTTCTACTTTATTCCAGTCGCTACAAGTATGTAACAACAGAGGGAAGTACCACGGTATCGTTATTTGTATTTGAAGGTAACAGTTCATATTTCAAATTTGCCTACAAATACAGCCTTTTATTGCTGATATTTCAAAAAATGTTGCCTTCAAAATGATAAAACTTGTCGCACATGTACATTGTATCATACTTCTATATTCTATAGATATCATTCACTAATCTTTGTTTATATTAAAATGGCAGTGTTTTAAATAGGTATTCGGAGGTAATGCATTTTTTTTACCAAACCGATGGTTTCAGCTTTTAAAATTTATAACAGCTTTATCAAAAAATCGACTTGAATGGGAACAATGCATTTAAGTATGTAACATATTTAGGCTTCCTTACAGCACAAATTACTCTACCTCAGGCGAATCCTTCCCCGAAAGTGAGATTTAACAAAACATGTATTTGTAGGTAACGTCAAAACTTACCACAGCAAAAAAAAATCACAACAATTCAGGGATTGATCGAAAGTAACCACAAATTAAAAGAGGCATTCTTGAGATATCCAGCAATCAAACAGGCAAAATTATTTCCGCTTACACTCGTTTTCATCTAAACGGTTTTGTATACGCCATCGAAATCAGGAACGGAGAACATATCTCTGGTATTTTCTGCCCACTGGGCAGGTTTATTATATAACACACTTCTCCTTGGTCCATATGAATAAAACAGTTTAGAGTGAAAGTTATTCAGTCTATAAATCCAGTGATGATTGAAGGGATGATCCCCTCCGAGTGGGGTTTCCACACCCATCCCTCTACGGGCATTTTAAATGATCAACGCTGCTGACGGATCCAATTTGTCCAATAGATATCCATGTCCTTTCCCTCAATAGGGTGGAGGTTGGGGTTGACGGTGGTTGACATTACCTTCCGAGCGATCAGGCGTGAGGAGGAAACTTCTAGAAGAAGAACCTGTTGCATTGTGGGACCTCCCCTCCGGGGGACGCCCTGATGATGAAGAGGTGCTTTCTCGCGTCTACAAAATACATCGCAGGGGCTTGCAATGTCATTTGTATACGCCATCGAAATCAGGAACGGAGAACATATCTCTGGTATTTCTGCCCACTGGGCAGGTTTATTATATAACACACTTCTCCTTGGTCCATATGAATAAAACAGTTTAGAGTGAAAGTTATTCAGTCTATAAATCCAGTGATGATTGAAGGGATGATCCCCTCCGAGTGGGGTTTCCACACCCACCGCACCATTTATGGGGCAAACCCCACCAACCCTTAGGCACACTGGGAGGGGGTAATAGAGGATGGGGTCGGGAATTCTGAATTGAAACACAAGGAATGTTATGGGCCATAATGGAGGTAATTATGATTGAGGCTAAACATAACATGAGGGTGATATTAACCATGATGTCAAAAATCTTTAATGTAAATGTCCTAAATATTCGTACTAAGAATGAATGGTAAAAGCAACGATGTTTACCAATATATAGATCTATAGATGTAAATGGGAACTGATTTGCACATTATCAATGTAAAAACCGAGGTGCAGAAAGCCCTGCTATATCTGTCACCCTAAAAGACTTAGACCGAAGGAACTGGAGATAGCCATGCTACATCGACCTTGTCCCTGTGATCCAAAACGTTGTTGATCTATAACAAAAACAATATATGCAGTGTTACAATGCAATGAAGTAACCCATCCTCCGAAAATCCTTATTAAGTATGTCAAGTCAGATCTATTAGGATAGCCCTGCTATATCAAACCCAGATTATCAATATGTAAAAACCCCAAGGTGCAGAAAGCCATGCTCTATCTGTCACCCTAAAAGACTTAGACCGAAGGAACTGGAGATAGCCATGCTACATCGACCTTGTCCCTGTGATCCAGAACGTGAAAGTTGTTGAACTATAACAAAATCAATATATGCAGTGTTGCAATGCAATGAAGTAACTTCTCCCCCGAAAACCCTTATTAAGTATGTCAAGTCAGATCTATTAGGATAGCCCTGCTATATCAAACCCAGAAAAGTGTTGATGACAATACAATATATACTGTCGCCCCCATAGATAGTTGTCAGAACGAAGGAGATAGCCAAGCTAGATAACCATGTTATTAACTATTCAAAAAGAATTGTTGAAATACCATTCAATCGTTATACGGATCCGGGTAAAAGGTAAATCTATGTCTGTTACCAAGGGAAAACAATTGTACGTGTTGTTGTACTGAAAGCGGCGGAGATAGCCATGCTAAAACTACCATCGCTTCTGTATAAGACCATGAAAGTATGGATGATGAATCAGAGCCTATTGAAATGGTCAAGACCGCAACGCTAAGTCCTAATCATGCTAGTATGGCAGCCATGCAAGGCAAAGATATCATCCTGTACCCAATACTCCAAACGCCGGATTTAAAAGTTATCAAGGCATTTGCTAATCGACCTACTAAGGCAAAACAAAACGATAAACTAGCCAATTCTCTGTATATCATGAATTAGTTCGCCCCTTTTTGTTAATTCATACGTGGAACATATCTGGTAAGAAATAATCATATATTGTGCTAAGGACTTAGAGTGGTGCAGTGGGTGTAGTGCGGCTGACTGGCACTGTTGAAAGAAATTACCAGTGTGTGAGTCGTACCCAGTGCTGTGAGAGTTTATTCAGCTAGCTTGTGCATAATTCTAGCGTCATCTTGCGAGATGTCATCCTTCTGGATGATTTATCGAGTAATCGAGTAAATGAATAATTATTCCCTTTAATATGAATGCATTAATTAGGGTCATCGCGGCGAAACACCACTGCAACGTAGTAGAGAATAACCAATCGGCCGAGGACATCAACGCATCACTTCTAAACAGGCGCGGTCTGCATCTATCATCGGAAGGAACGCGTAAACTCCTCATGAACATTAACGCCACCCACCGGATTATACAAAAGCGACAATCTACAACAGGTCATCAACATTCAGACTCTCGCGCGCGGCATCATAACCATGATGAACGACATCAACCCCGTCGCTGTCATTATTGTGGTGAGGAAAACCATATGAAGAGAAACTGTAGACATGGGCGTCCCATCACTTGTCACTCCTGTAATGACATAGGACATAAATCCCACATGGACATCTGCCCAAATAACTGAAATGTAGGCCATGATGATAGTGCCGTAAGTGTTTCTTACAACAATAATGTTTCTTACGGTACACGCACGGATTATGATTTCACCCATTTTAATATGTATACGGTCCTATCTGATGATCTCAAGTGTGATGCTGATATATGTAATGATAATGATAATAATGTTGATGTATGTAATGATAATGATAATAATGTTGATGTATGTAATGATAATGATAATAATGATGTTGTTTTTACTGTTCCAAATAATATTGCAAAATTCTGTAATCATGGTTCTAGTAAACGTGGTAAAATAGGACGACATAGGAGAGGTGGTAAAGGTAACCAATTACGGCGTAACAATACTTATGTGAAAATGGCTTTCAACAATGTAAATCGTATTAAATCTAGCATGTATGAAATTCCTATCCTTCTCAATGAAGAGAAGATTAATGTTATGGGGCTAACCGAAACATTTCTGAATAACGACGAGAAGGTTGACGTGAAAGGTTTCCAGTGGGTTGGTAAAAATAGGCATGGAAAGGGAGGGGGTGGTGTGGGATTTCTAGTGTCTGATGTGTTTGATATTATCGACGATGACTTATTTAACTCAAAACATGATGATTATGAAAGATTATGGATCAAAGTTCGTTTTGGCAAGAACTTGTTTACAAATCTTGCAGTTGCATACTTCCCAGTTGAAGGTGCCGATCCAAACTTAACTGATGAGCTATATAATCAATTACTATCAGAAGTCATTCAAATTGAGGAGAATACGGGTGATGAGCATATCCTTGTCATGGGCGACTTTAATGGGAGGATCGGTGATGTTATCCCTTATGGGGATCCTATACGTAACACAAATGGCGTGAAACTTCTTGATTTTTGTGATAATGCTAACCTCTCTATTATGAATTGTTCACGCAAATGTCAAGGAAAAATCACTTGGTTCCGTAACCATTTATCTAGTACAATTGATTATGTTTTAGCTTCTACAAATGTTGAGGAATGTATAAAATCTATGATCGTGGATGAAGATCGCAATTTCAATATCAGCAGCGACCATAATATGATTATTCTGAACATGGTTTTCAATGATGAGTTTGTAAAACGTAAGGACAAAGATAACAAAGTCATATGGGATATTACACCAGATTATGACTTTAGCAAGTATCAAGATGAGATTAAATCTAAATTTAAAAACTGGGACGCAAAAGCTTTTGATAACCCAGACTCCCTGTGGAGCTCTTGGAAGTCTAATCTCATTCAAGTAACAAAAGACACAATAGGTGTGAAACCACTCAAGGGTAAGTGTAAGCCATGGTGGGATAAGGACATTGATGAGGCTATTCAAGAGAGGAAGAGTAGTTGTCAATCACACCGTAAGTGGTCCACTTCAAGTGATAATAACAAAGAAGAGGGGGATAAGCTTTGGAATGAATATCTGGGTAAGAAGTTAAGAGCTAAGCAGCTTATTAAAGAGCGTATTACTCAGAAAAGGATTGATCGATGTATAGATATTACACAAAAGGGTGGTACCTCAAGTAGAGATTTTTGGCAAGAATTAAGGGGTCCGAAAAATGTTAAAGAGCGTGTGAATTCTTTAAAACTTTCTAACTCGGACAATATCACTACAGATAGGAAGATTATGAACCAAACTATTCAACAGTATTTCGAGTCTCTCGGAAAAATGAATAAGAATTTACATGAAACAGATAATGATGTTCTGGTTAAAAACCACATTCAGCATATTCAGAGTGTACTTGCTAATGATCATGATCCAACCGATGTAGCTGATGAATCAGATAAGATATTATCCGACATTAATGTTAATATTGATGATGTTATTGAGGCATTAGGGCAAGCTAAACTGAACAAGTCTCCCGGAATAGATAATATCACGAACGAGCTCCTCAAGAATGGCGGGGATGATCTCAACAGATCAATCCTTCAACTTTTCCAGAGACTTGTTCAGCTTGAAAGCACACCACAAGAGTGGAACAAAGGTATTATTATACCAATCCATAAAAAGGGTAATAAGAGTAATCTTAATAACTACAGGGGCATCACATTAACTTCATGTGTTTCTAAAGTGTTTAATCGTATAATCTCTAAATCAATTTCATGTTTTGTTGAAGACCACCAATTTCTTTCGGAAATACAGGGAGGCTTTAGGAAGAATTACAGATGCGAGGATCATATTTTCTCCCTGAAAAGCATAGCAGCCACGCGATTGGCTGAGAACAAATCCACATATTTAGCCTTCCTGGATTTCAGTAAAGCCTTTGATACGGTCTGGCGGGACGGTTTGTTATCACTTGCATGGAAGTTAGGTATTCGGGGCAGTATGTGGAACATTATTAGTAGTCTATATATGAATGTTCAATCTAATGTTAAGTTTGGTGATCTCATTACAGATTTTTTTGAGGTGGAAGAAGGTGTAAAACAGGGATGTGTGCTTTCACCAATTTTATTCTGCATTTACATAAATGAATTAGCTAGGCTCATAAGGAAAGAAGGGGTGGGGGTACGTACATGTAATGTGCAAACAGGTTGTCTTTTTTGGGCTGATGATGTAGTTCTTATAGCAGATAACGCAGTCGAATTGCAAAGGATGCTAGACATTGCATCAACTTTCTCACGAACCTGGAAATTAGACTTCAATATTGATAAATCTAAGGTATTGGTGGTAGGTAAACGTACAGATAAAACTAAACTCTGGAAACTAGGCAATCTATCGATTTCCGAGTGCGATCACTATAAATACTTAGGGGTCCACATATCAAGAAATTTGTCTGATCACACTCATGTCAATGAAGTTGTTAAGAAAGGTAATAGGTTGATCGCGTATATAAAATCGATCGTTGATAGTCACGATAATTTCAATAGGATTTATTATGGTAACATTCTTTGGAAATCTTTAGCGGTTCCCTCTATTAACTATGCATGCTCGGTATGGACCTGTGGTAGCAAGGCTGATAGCAATAAAATAGAGAATTTGCAGCTACAAATGGCAAGATATATCTTGAAGGCACCCCGTAACACGCCGGGCGTAGCCCTCTATGGCGACTTGGGGTGGAACCCCATCGCCTCCCTTCAAGATGTTCACAGAATTAAGTATCTTGCACGACTCTCTAATCTAGAGATGCACCGTTGGCCAAAACTTATGTTAAACGCTCTAATGAATCTAAACTGCGACATGGACCATATCAGGTTCAAATGGTTGTCGTCGATTAGAGATACGCTTAAAAGATGCGACATGGAATACATTATTAATGACGCCCCCACAAGTCCACGCTGGGTCAACACATTTAAGCGCATTAATAAGATTGTCTGTCATAATGTATGGAGTAACACTGTTAGGGAAAAATCTTCTCTTAGCGACTATTTGCAGTTTAAAAAAACCGTTCAATTGGAAGACTATCTTTTAGACAAAACTGATTTCTTTGGTTGTAGTCTAAAATTCAAAGCGCGATCAAACACGCTTCCATTGGAACATAGAATACGCAAATGGTCTTCAAATAATAAGGATGGTAAATGTATGCTTTGTAATGATGATTCAACGGAAGACTTAAGACATTTCTTATTTACATGTAGATCACTGAATGAGATAAGGGTCGAGGAATATATCAAACTCGAAAACAACCTATGCAACGATGGTTTTAGTGATGTTTGGCTGGAATTTATTATCAGTAATCTGGACTCAAAATTGTATATAATGCTAGGTTGTCCAATTAATATCACCACGCCTTACAGACACACTAAAGCTGCCCGTTCTGCATACGCTATCCTTGACCAATTCTGCAAATCATACCTTAAACGTGCGTGGGCTGTTAGATGTAATATTATGAACTCAAAGTGAATCTATTGAGACTATATTGTATACATGACTATATAATAATTTTTAATGTTCTTTCGTTTTTGTCAATTATTGTATGTATATATTATGAACGCACCGTCGGGTAGACGGGTGCCACCGTTGTAAAAGTGTATGTTCAAATAAATAAATAAATAAATAAATAAATATACAACGGAATCCAGTAGGCTATGATCGAACCCAAGCAAGCTACCTGCCTGAAGTAAATAGTTATGATGCGCCCAAGTATAACCTCACAAAATGATCACATGCGGTGGCAATTGTTAAAATGAAAATACTGTGGTAAAAAAGCCAAATATGCTGAGCGCCCTTAATTGAAAATACTGTGTTAAATGTGTCAGATATACAAATGTAGATCAACCTAGCGCCGTAAGAATGTCCATGCTAGAGGTGTGGAGCAAGGAAAAGTAAAACCCTGGTATCTTATCTAGTCTGTCCACGTAATACCATATTGAAAGAAACTTACCATTGGTAAAGCTCCACATGAAACTGAAGAAAATCAAATTCATGTAAACACTGCGGAGGCAGTGTACGCTCGCCATGTCTTTAGACAGCCGCGCCATTCGACTATCCACGTTTTAAAATTAGGGAATTTATGTCCAATTTCCGAGCGATCAGGCGTGAGGAGGAAACTTCTAGAAGAAGAACCTGTTGCATTGTGGGACCTCCCCTCCGGGGGACGCCCTGATGATGAAGAGGTGCTTTCTCGCGTCTACAATATACATCGCAGGGGCTTGCAATGTCATATATGTCTAACAAAAAACCTTAACAACTATTTTGTAAAAAGGGTAAAAAATAGCAGGTTTATTGCTCGTATACGCCCAATTGTGCATTTAAGTTGGTCATATTAAATATGGCGCGAACCGTCTCATCATGGCGGATACGTATAACACAAAAATAAAATTGTCAATATATAGATTATTTTATTAGAGGCCTGAACATCACGTGTACACTTTTCGTTAGATTCGACCATATATGTCCGCTCAACCAAGGAGGCTACAACTGGGTAAGGCTAGTGTTATAGTTTTTGAACGTACACAAACGCTTGTTTGTAGCGATTCGAACAAATGGTTTGGTTACCATCATTCATGGTATTTAAAGGGAAAAAAGAGAGTATCAATTTACTCTTTTAAGATTGAAAACTATATTTGAAGACTTAACTCAATTTGCCCAAAAATGGACTTCGGTTTTTCTTGCGCACAGGTCTTCAATTAAAGGTGTACATTGCAAACGTATCCCTGAAATTCTTGAGCAGGGCTCGGATATTTTGAAATAGATACGAAACATTATGAGTAGACGAAGAACTAGGCTCCAGAATCGAACGTTGCTCCGGGAACCAATGACGCTAACCCTGCCCCAAAGTAAAAACGCAGTTTTTGACAAATGGCTGGAATGTGAATCATGTTCATACATTCATAATGGAGATATCGGTCTTTTAAATAAACCAACATTTTGTCGTTGGAAAATTCAATTTTCAGTTCCAAAAATGCAGTACCTACATGATTTATAACTTCCCGGCGTAAACACGTAGTATCCACAACTTGCCTCTAATTTGGATTAACCCTCCTGGGGTCTACCGGCTTACAGTGGTTCTGATTGGTGTATTGCAAGATAAACGCATTTGAATAGCCAATTAAAATGCAGCTTGTAAAATATTTCAATCCAATCTTTATCAGGGATACAATTATTCTAACATTTTCTCTGATTAATGCAATAAATTATGTATCTATCTTTCTGACCAATCGGCCGGTAGTTCTTAGGAGGGTAAGCAGAACTTGATTAGAAAAGAGCATCGGTAACTTGGGACTCAAGAAATAATGCATTTGAAATATATAAACAAAAACCCATAACGATTGTTATTAGTCATACATTATGTAGCCCCGATTGATCTCTATTCACTTAGTACTTGCAGATCATCATATATGACGTCATGTTTGTGATGGCGTGTCAAATAATAAGTGGCCAACATTTGATTCAACTATGGAATTTTGTTTTGTTTTTGTATTTAGTGTTTCGTAATAGGATGAATACATGTAAATACATTTGTTCTGAAATTATACACCTATCAGTTGTAAGACGCACTATACGACCCCCGGGAGAGGTGCGTCGTGGGTGCGTCGTTTACCAATAATTCTTGACGGAGAGTACGTCAGTGGCAGCCTTTGGTCCGTCAAAAAAATGACGGAGGGTGCGTAAAGGTCCGTCACTTTACATGGGTGCGAATGGGCTGATAGTTGACTGAGGGTGCGTATTTGGATGGCAATGGTCCGTTATTTTTTTGACACAGGGTGCGTCATGGTACATGAGAAGTTGACGCACCTCGGTAAAGTGACGCACCACTCCCGGGGGTCGTATAGTGCGTCTTACAACTGATAGGTGTATTAGAATTTTAGGTTTTGAATGTTTTCTGTTGCATTTTTTCGTTCAACATTCCGTAGACAGCTTTGTAAAGAAAGTTTACTTCCTGATATACGTTGATTTTTATCCATACTATTCAACTGTTTGAAGGGTTTAAATCTCATTTGAATAAGAATGATGGTGTATACTTTTTGCTGTTAGCACTCGACGCATGCCTGTCTCTTCAATATCTCGAAACTGTTAACCTCTGAACCTTGGTATCAGAAACCCTGCACTAACAGTGTTTTGCCGGCACTCAGAATAATATCCACCATCTTTGCTTAGGGCATGTAGGGAGCAAATCAAAACTCGACCGCGCGGTAACCGGCGGTTCCGCCCAGTTGGACCGCATATCATTGTTTAGAACAATAGAAACCGGCTGCAACCTCACGGAACTGCACGGAACCGGCGGTTGCCGGGCGGTCGAGTTTTGATGTGTTCCTTTACAAAACTTTGAAGCAAGCAATTAAGAAGGGTCCTGACTATCAAACCTATAAGCATCAATCTTGATGGCATGTCCCCTTTACCTGTTGTAATAATTATAATCTGACAGTGAAGTGACAGCTGGCTAATAAAACTGACCAATATCAGATTTGGGTGGCCTCTCAATATCATCCGGAATTGAAATTGAAATATTGTTGAATAACAGACCTGTGTGTGGGGGAACTGAATATTAATTTTATGGCTCAAAGTAGTAGAGCTGCTCCCTTCAGTCGCATCTCGCTAGGATCACAGCTCGGTACTAGAGCTATACTCACAATTGGAAGGATATCTGCCTAGGCATAAGGCCAACAAAAAAAAAGACTTGTCCTTTCAGGGCCAGAGTCTGGGGCGGACGGTCGGATTAAAAATAAAAAATAAACAGGGAGATTCTACACAAAAAAGACGTTTTTAAGATTTGTTTTGTTGATTTTTTTTAAATTTTAAAACAGCAGATACTACTCAAAAACACGCTTTCATCTTTCTTTATTGTTTTGTGCTTCTTTCATTTTTTATTTTTTTATTTATTTTTATTTTTTTATTTTTTATTACTTTGAAAAAAAAAATTGCGACCCTAGAAAATTCGGGTCGGTTGGAAAGGGCAAGTCAACTTTTTTTTTGGCCTGACTTCAAAGGGCAATCATTTGGTGTTTATGAGAAACAGATCGATTGTGGTAAATTCCTGTTGGACTCAAACATATGGTGTTTTCTCTTTAGTGGACATAGCGACTGTTTTGACTGCATTTAACTGGTGTGAATAATTAAACTGAAAATAACATGGCTACGCGCAGGAACGTAAAGTCAAGAACCTGAGTATATTTAAAAACACACTTCTATAAATAACACAATGAACAATTAATCTAAAAAAGTGAAATCAATTTTTAATATACAATATAGATCACATTATAACAATATTGCATAATAAATGGACACACTTAAAGGTTGAGTTGTACATAATATGTATCGATATTTAGGATAAAACATGAGTGAACTCGTGTATACATAAGTAATGAACCAGGGAAATGGAAAACGGGGAACAATGTGACAATGTAGTAAGGCTTAATTGTTATACATGTAGGTGCAGCAGAATAAGGTGTTTTTTTCTTCATTTTTGTTGGTGAATTTTCGAAATTGTTTTTAAAAAATTCAGATTTTCTTAGAAATGTCAATTACAAATAAATAAACGACATGCCCTGGTATTATCACCTGTTACAGGTGCAGCAGATATGCAGATGCTCATAACTACTAGTAGAGCATAATAACCGTTATTAACGATATTTTAGCGCAACCTAGATAATATTCACCACTCTCACTCTGTGTACGCCCGAACATTGGTATCAGATTCAACTGTCATATCATATCAAAATGTAAAGATACATTTCGTCGCTGTTTAGACATATCGACACATCACGAAAAACAAGCGTTTTGAGAAAATCGTGTTTGAAAATGTTGTCAAAGAACACTAATAGATATATACTTATGTTTTTTATGAGCATGTTACAACAACAAATTATTAAATTGGGAGTAATTATGTCATAAAGTCATGTGCCGGTATGTCAGAAAGAAGAACAACAACTTCATATTCGTCCTACAGTGATATGTCAGTGATATGCCGGTATGTCAGAACTGCAGTTAACCGGTGGTCTATGACAGAATATTGTGATGTGCCGGTATGTCAGAATACAAAATGAGGTTTTCAAGCCGGTATTATGTTAAAACCCTGGCATTTCACACTAATTAGTGCGGTATCTCATTTATTAATTACCTTTTTGTCTCATTTTTTTTTTGGAGAATAAAGAGTTTCATTTGTAGATCATGAAATGCAACTTAACTCATTTTGCCCAAAATGGCACATGTGCCGGTATGTCAGAATAGCGACGATTTTATAGACGATGTCACCTGTAACGTCACAACAAAATCTTGCCTGCCGTTGTGCACGCGAATTGCCGGCCAAAAGAAAAGCTTGCCTGCATGCCGGGGGCGAAGGGGATGTCCATTATATACCATACACTAAACCAAACCAGTCATCTATAACAGCAGCAGTCAATACAAAAGTCAATGCATGATCCTCCATACATTGAATGGAACCGGACACAACCTGTTCTACCACCCAATACAACTAGAGTGACATGGTAGCAGCATGGGATTATAAATATTCTGTATTCTAGAATACAAAATCTGACAGAATCCCATGTTTAAACTTGATGGGTTTTTTTTCTGACAGAATACGAGATTATATTCTGAGCATGGAATTATATCATGGGATTGAGGTCAAGCATCCCGTGGGACTGCCATGTACTTATTCATGTATTGGTTGGTTCTACGGGCAGACGGATCTCTCAGGTAGTGTTGGTCGAGCACCCCCCCCCCCCCCCAATCGGGAAAATAATTGGTGAATTTGAACAGTTTTTTAGAATATTCAAAATATTTGTTTAACAACTTCAAATATATTTCATAAAATTTTCGCCTAAAGTGTGTTGAATTCTAAACCAAAACAGACTGCCGATTCTACATGGTGAGTGTCAATTAAGAATGAGCTATGATTTTTACGAATTATTTATTTTGTCAGCCCGTCCATGGTTAAACGATTCAACTTAAACTTAAAAATCATAGATGATTTGCAAAATATGATTTAAAAATTTACATGTTTAATGTGTTAGGGAAATTATTCCATCTATTAATACCCTCAAGTCGAAGTAAAATCTCATGAATAGTTAGAGATGGACAAAAGTGACCTCGAATTAATTACTCAGGATTCAGTCTTACAAAAAAGTCTTCAACAACAAAAAATGAAATGTTGAAGTTAGATCGTTTTACCAAGGAAAGTCGTGTATTTAAAGCAACATACCTTTCTTTTACAACATAACTATAAGATATACGGGTAAACACAACAAGTGTCTATACAAACTGTATAGTAGATATTAAAAAGACAAATATGTGAAACTGGATAGTTCTAGAATGTTCCTAGTTAACAAAAACTACTTAATGAAGCACCATAAGTATGAAAGTACATGTACATTTTGACTTATAGGCATGTACATATTTTTTAAATGGTGACCCAATCGTTAATAAATATATAAAATATGGAAACATATCAATACAAAATATATAGCTCAAGCAACAAAGATGATTTCTTGAGCAACACCAGCATGCTTCACTTTCATCATACAGGGTGTATCAAAAAATTAGGACACATTTTGATGATGGTTTAAATCCTGGTTAAATCACTGAAGCATGACCAAGTTTTATTTCAATGTAAAGTACAACCGATAAAGATAAAATCCTGAAAAGATGAGAAAAATCCATCATTAATTAAGAAAATTGTGACCTATTAGGCAAGGCAATCTATGTTGTAGTATGTACAATGGTCATTCACATAGTAACAGTAGAGTAGCATGAACGCACACACTATTTATACCAATTCTAGATCTTATCATGCTATTATGAACCGTCTACAGTGGGTTCGAGAACTTTTTTTTATTATTTGCACAGAATATGCATGCATCTGATTTGGGGATTATTTAGCCAGTATTGATTTGTGCCAGAATTAAATGGATTACCAAACTAATCTTTGCAATTGACTGATAGATTATTTTCTTTCTATGTTTAGCATTATTGTAACGTAGTGAAACGTAAACGATGTTATTTACTGGTCTATACATGTAAATCCCATTGTACAAACCAGTTTACGCAAATGATGCTAGTTTTCTTATTTTTCATCGGATTGATCTCATATTTTCAGGATATCATAATAAATAATTGAGTTTTACATTGAGACTAAATTGGTCATGGTCCAATGATTATAATAAGTATTACATCGTCATGAAAAATTGTCATATTTTTTTGTTGATACACCCTGTATGACCACCGGTTTCTGTCACAAGTCTCTACGGGTTCCCATTGGTATATTACATTGCCCGTGTAAGTGAAGCGAAGTGATTGTGACGATTTCCTAGTGGCAGCAAAAAAATACCGTGGTTCGGAATTAGTCACGTAGAAATTGTGGTTCCGTGCATCGGAAGAGCAATACCCGAGTACGTTAAACATGTTACTGACTCTTTCGTAAAGAGTAGGGGATCATCCCGGTCTGTATCTGTTCGACAACTTTCGTATGAGCGCTACGATCTCGAAGTAGCAGCGCTATATTAATGCTCTCATGTAGGGGTGTAGATGTATGTATGTATGTATGTACAGTATGAAAGGCTCATAATGTTGTTAAACGAGGATATTTGAGAAAATCCTGCTGCATGTAGTACAATCGATGTAACTTCAATTCAGTCGCCTATTGTTTTTCTTAAATACCCTATATATTTAACAACCCATAATATGTAAGTATTAGTTGGGATTCAACTTCTTTTTCATACATAATGTCCAATTTATGCGTATTCTGTACCATGTATTATAAGGTGGACGTCAGAAGACCTTCAGCTGTTTTAACAGGGCTTTTAAAGACCCGTTGGTAAGGTTATGATGCATAGCATTCTGGACTGCACAACAAAACTCTTCTTTATTTAAGTCATTATTACTCAACAAGTATAAGCTCAATCTCAACTCACTCAAGGAATGTTTTTACCTATGTAGGAAAAAGTGTATTTTAGGTTCCCGATACTGGTATACCAATATTGGAGCATAGAAGTTACCATTATCACTCGATGCTGGTAAGATTTTACTGTTCCTGTATCGGGCGATACTGGAACAGTAGATTGTGTTCCATTCTCGAGCGATACTGGAACGTGTTTATGCTCCAGTATCCGGCGATACTGTTACACAAGCTACCACTTTGATTTGTCCCAATATTAAACGACACTGGTCCATACTTGTAATCCAGTATCGCCCGTTAGTTGAATATCTTAATATATATAAACGATACAGGAACACCGACTTTGTAATATGATACTGGGTGTTCCAGTATCGGACGATACTAGTACAGTCCAGAATATGGGGCCTAAAGCACACTTTTTTCCAAAACGTATAGTTACACTTTGTGCTTAAATAATAAATACCATTCGCATTATATACGCGGATTAAGCCAATGCTTGGAGTATACACTAACGATAGCGATTCGATATTGTTCTCGTAAATACATTAACTTATACTTATGATGACCATTTAGCCCTCTGACAGAAAGGAGAATAAAAGATGTTTCAAATTCCTCTTATTGGCTTGAACAAAAACTATTCATTTGTTGTGATTCATTCATGTATTGTCTTACATATCCTACATTGCTCTCTTACACCGACAACATGTACTGCTGTGAAAGAAGGTTGTGTTAACACTTTCCACGCAGCAGGCGTCTGCAGACGACATTCCAAAACTTCACAAAATGTTTCAAATGTCCAAATTATTAAATTTCATCACCATATTTGGAATCACCATGAGAAATGCATTGAAATAAGTACAAACACGCCTAGTATTGGTTCTGTAATCCTGTATTAAGATAGACCTTGAAAATTGAGGAAGGTTTCTAAAAAACTATTTTGTATATTGGTAAAACCGATAGCCGCGTGAAAAGTGTTACTAACGACATCATTATTAAAATCTCCTAAAATGAAATAAAATACCCGCCAGAAAGTGTTGCAGGCGACAACACAAGGCCTACTATTATTTTCCATTACAAAGTGAAACAATTCCAATATACCCGAGTATTTACGTGCCCCAATTGCCCACTTCTATTTATAAAGAATTAAAGAAAACGGCTGTTAACACCAATTGTGACCTATGATGCAAGGTATAATCCAAAAACCTTAGACACGTTTGTGTTTTTATTACACTGTTTCTATTTATAGTATATATTTATGTTGAAACCCAGTATAAATATTTAAGTTCATGAGAATAGGTTTCGTATTGTATTAAACACCATGTATACAAGATATGACAATAATGATAATTTGCTATCGAAACATGACGCTAAAATCGATCGTTAAATCATACGCTAATTGGGTTTAGAACCCTTATCAAAATGAACTTCACACGAAATCAATGGGTTCCGAACATAGTTTTTTGGAACCAAAGCTTGAACCAGAAATTCTGATATGAATCACATTTTAACTAGCTAACTATATGGATGATATAAAAAACCCTAATACAAAATCACACTTTTCAAATGCACCATTGTATTGAATTCAATTATTTACTATTGTTAGGTGGTATTACCTGGGACCTAGAACAGTTTTAACATGAATACGATTTGTATCCAAAAAACAAGGAAATATTGACAGTTGCAACAAGTAAAGGAGACAAAGATTTCCTGTTCATCTCTTTTCCAGCTATATATCATGCATTCTGGGGATATGAGCTTTGTCGACAGTAGGCCACAATCATCGCCATCATGGATCGTGCTTGAAGTTCATATTGCTCTTGTTCATGGGAACAAGATAATAGGCTTCACCATGTTCACATAAATGGAACTGATGGCAGCAACCGACAGCACACAATCATACCTTCAGTCGTTTCCACAGCTCACACCATTTAGAACCCAATTACCACTACAGTTTGATCAGTTCCATATTGGTATATGAATACCACAAAGGACGCGGACTGGGCGCGCAAGAAAGGCAACACCCGCACTGTGAATCATATGCGTGACGTGATTGTAGGGCCAAAATCACGCGCGAGTATGATTTGGATTACGCGAGGAGAGTCACAAACTGCATATTTCTCGCCAATTTGGAACTGACTGAACTATAGGGTTTATAACCTGGTTAAATATCAATCTTTTGTAATCTGCAAATCCGTTTATCTAGTTAAGAATTCTACCGTTCCACTAGCTGTATTAAGATATGATTTAATATTTTGTAATTTTTAATGCAATACAGCCAGGGCTTAAAAGGGTTTTTGTTAAGCTATAGTATGGTCATGAAAAACTAAGGGTCGTAAGGTTTCATAAAAAACACTAAGGGGTTTCAGAGTATACATAGAGCGCATGTTTCTGCTGGGGAAGAAACCGCTAATAAACGCTAAGTTTGCCCAGTAGAAACAGGCAGAACCCGGCAATTTTTGGTAATCCCAAAATCTTCACAAACCAGGTTTGGAACCGGCAATAATCGGCAATAAACCCAATAGACCCAATAGAAACAGAAAGGCGATTCTTAGCGGTTTGCGCCGTGAACAGTGTCCCGCTGGGTTATACACATTATAATTGTAAGCAATCTTTTTCAGGTGCGGTGGCATTGTTTGGTGTTACAAAAGGTCAAATGTCGTGGCCCATCGACTTGGATCGATAAACTCAGCGGTAACTTTTCGCGAGTAGAAACAGGGGGAATTACAAATTGACCGATTGAAACTTAGCATTTATTAGCGTTTACTTTTTTCAGTGCCCCAGCAGAAACACGCTCATAGACACGCGATTTATGGCACACAATATGATTCCATACCGCTATTTGTCGGTGCAATGGAAACAACATGTCATGAATATAGCCTAGGTGTGATATTCGTATAGGTACTACTGTAACAACATCTACAAATACTCGATGATATACTTGATTAACATACAATTTCATTATACATCAAATAAAAAACATTTGCTTATATCTTGTTACATCTTCAATATAAAAATAAATATTTAACCCCTATGTTATACAATCGACCGAACCTATTACTTATAAGTACTTTTTTCTTCTTTATCAGACTGGTTTTATTTGATGAAGGCCTATTTGTGACAATCCATTTTTACTACATTTTAAACAAGTACTAAGATATTCCACAAAGTTCCATTTACTCTCGTTATGGAACCTGCTAATTATAAGCTAAGTAGAAGCTTGTTTCTTAAAAATCCTAAGATGGGGATAAATAAATAAAACAAGTGTATCATTTTTGTGAACAGATGGCAGATGGCGTTTATCTTGTAAGCGCTCTGAGCCTTTTGGAAATGGCGCAATTAATGCTCTCTGTATTGTATTGTATTGTATTGTTTTATAAAAGGGCGTGAAATAGTTCTTACATTTACGGCCATCGTGGACGCCACCAGTCGCTAGCTTTTTCATATTGGGGGGGGGTGGGGGGGGGGGGGGGGGTGGGGGGGGGGGGGTGGGGGGGGGGGGGGGCAAGAAATGAAAGTGAGCCGACGAAAAAATATCTGACTAAAGAATATTTTCGACTTTACACTTATTTTTGCTATGATTGAGGTACAAGTTAGCTCTAAACAAGCATGTAACCACAAATATTGCATGTTGGGGACACATTTCCATCTGTGTACTTTTAACCATCATAATTCCATGATTCCTCTTGTCAAATGAACCGACAGTACCAATCTCAACCGACACGACAGTCGATATTGGAGGGGGGGAGGGGGGGGGGGGGGCGATCGCCCCTTTTTCTGGCTACGCCACTGGACGCCACCTTGCCTTGTGTTATCTTCATTCGTCGCCGGTATTACATAGTGACGTATGGTAAACTGTGGTCGTTTTTTTTGTAATGTACTCGTAGGCCTATAACCTATTATTTTGAAAAAATCGTTTTCTTAATTACTGTTACAAAAATGTTAAAGCCAAATATTTGATTAGTTTATTGTTAATCAAAAAATTGATTTGGTGTACAAAAAGCTAATGAAGTGTTAATATAGTGACGTACACACTATACGCCACTATGTAATACCCCCGCCGAATCTTCTGCTCATTAACGACACTATAGGTGAATAATGAACTATCACTAGTCATAAAAGGACATCATCCGCCGTTATTAATTCCAAAAAGGTTTCCGTTGTCCAAATGTGAGTATTTTTCTCTTTTAATATCTAGTGATCATTTACAGATTAAACACAATAGTTTTTTTTATAGATACCGGAAATCACCGGTTATTATGTAAACGGATTTTAAAGGTATTATACACCGCAAATGAAATCCAAGTGCAGATATAATCGAATTCTATAGAGTTGGTATGACGCAAAAATGGTGATAATTTAAAATAAGATTTTGATACCATGTTATGCCATTGTTTTGAATATACATCTGATAAGTATACGTTTCATCATGTTCTGGGAAACATACCAACAGCAGTGATTTTTGCTTTCGTTCAGATTTTACTATACTTTGATCAGTTCCAAATTTGCAAAGACTCCTTACAGCAGTGTATGAATTCAGCAGTACGCGGGCGCAAAATAAGGCAATACTCGCACTCTGCATCGTTTGCGTGACGCGTGCGTGCTACCAAAACCGCGTGTATTTCTCGCCATTTGGAACTGATTAAACTATAGCGGGGAGTAGAAATTAGAATGTTTTCAAATGTCATTATGCCCAACAATACTTGAATTATAATTTTGAAAATCTACATAATTAGCATAATTATATCCTTGCCGTATTCCGGAGTTCAGCAATAACATATTGGTCGAGTTTCAACAGACGAGTCTCCTATAAACATGAAAATTGACGCATATGCATTAACACTTTAGAAACCTGGGTAAAGAGACACATGGGCCAAAAGAGAACTCGTGAAATGCGTTATGAACAGTTACATCCATACCCTAACGGTGAGTTTTCTGCGTCCTTGCTACCTATACCTATATTCAAGGCAACGCTGCATATTAGTGTATACACGATACCTGCATAATTATATTCTGGTTATATTTTCCGTTGGTTTGTACCATGTGACCTTTTTTGATCAAACAAATTCGTTGGAATAAAATTAGTCAGCAGCACCAGCAGGCTATACACGTATGATGGTTAGGTATGCAAAAGTGCGATGTTTGGTTTAAGAAGTAATACGCGTCCAAATATCAAATACAATTTGTATCAAACATGTACCGATACACTCCCCACATAAAATTAAAACAAGGTTTAATTCGTTAAATGGTACAAATAGGCCTACATGAAATCAAGATCGTTCCACTCAACGAGATGACATACGCGTGTAAACTGAAATGAAATAGAACTCTCTCATCTTATTATTAAAGGGGCATTGAGAGATACGTATGGGAGTGCGCCCTCAATTATCTTGGAAATCAGGGGGTTTTTGTATCAAAGTAATACTTAGGCATATACTATAACTACCATATAAAACAGTTTACCAACATTCGCCGTTTATCATATAAAATGACATGATTTTCTTAGTTTTGATATGATCATATCGAAACTCAAGTGCTGAATTCGAAAGTTATGCATCGTTTTACTCACGGCCTATCGCGGTAAATCTCAACCCGGAAGTGGCTTGAGATTTATTTGCTTATTTTGGCATGAAGGTGATGTCGGAATTGTGTGACATTTTGGATTTGGGCTATGTTGATGATTATCTTTACTTTATTTGCTCATTTAGTATATCGATACATCTCTCAATGCCCCTTTAGTGACGATGTAATGATACGCATTTTACGGTATAGTGATACGCGGTGCCGGTAGATTCCCTTTGGTACCACGCTACAGAGTTTGTAATTTCCCGTGGAGTAATGATACGAGGTGTCGGTAATGTCTTTTTGGCGTGATGCTACGGCCGCGTAATTATCCCCAATGATGTAGTGATAATCGTAGTATATACTTTCCTCAATTGATTAATGATACGCTGTTGGTAGTTGGTTGATTCCGCAGTGGTGTAATAGTGATACGCGGTCGTTTGATTCCGCAGTGGTGTAATAGTGATACGCGGTCGTTTGATTCCGCAGTGGTGTGATGGTGATACGCGGTTGGTAGACTCCTCCTAATTTTGTCATCATACATAGGCCCACAGGTAATGGATAGGAATACGGCCCGGTTGCTAAAATCTGGGGGAAGGGGGCTATACTGTAAGAAAACAACAAAACAAGTTCATCATTAACTATTTATGAGCCTGATATTACTTTCTAAATGTCAGATGTTAGTTCGCCGCATATATTGCGGTCTGCATCAAGACTTTGTATAATGTGTATAATATAATGCGACAAACAGTATACGAGTGTCTCTACATTAGAATACCGGATTCGAACCAGCAATCATCGTATATATACACTATAAACATGCTATTGCGCAGCTGAGAGTTTGTTATGCCACATGGATAATTTTTTTTTTTATTGCTACACACTTTCTTTTCGGACATAGTATTGAATTCAATGGTGCCAAAGGAATGCTTGCATCACCATACGTGCAACAAACCCACATGAACATTGAACTAAGACCAATGTAATATTCCATTATAATGTAGGAATAATTGAATTGATACTTATACATAAAAGTAACTTGTGCATGTACGTATACCCCATTCGTAATTTGGCGTAACTATTTGTATGTTTCAAAACATAAACATAACGCAGTATTTACATTTTTCAACTCTAGAGGGCGGTATTGTACTTTTGACAGAGTTCAGTGTAAGTGTTCTACAAGCAGTACTGTTCAAACTCCAGAGGGCGATGTTACTTTCACATTCTCAATGCACGTCTTATTATCGATAACCAACAATATTAATTAAAACACATAGACTCATAAACAATGTCACGTTGAATATACAGGGTGTGTAACAAAAAAGTGTCACTTGCAGGACAAAAATAAATAAGAAACACATCCCATGTTTTTTTTGTTTTTTTTTCAAAAAGTCTGTTGGTAGGCCCTATCAGTCCTCATTCCACCCCTTACTCTTGAGATATAATCAATTCAGTAACAAGAGTGCGACTCCCACTTTGACCACTCTTGTATAGGAATTAGACTGAAAAATAGCCCTTTTAGATTCCAATGATGATTTATAGGATATACAGGGTGAGTCAAAAAAAAGTGTACCCTAATTGAAAAAATCAAAACAAATATTTTTGACCACAAAATCAAGGCAAACAAAACTTTAAATGATTGCGCCATTTCTTTGCTACCATCTGGAAAAAAATCACGCTATTTGATGATACCGTTAAGTAAATATGACTATTTCTGTACAGGAGCTGTTTTTTCACCTAAAACACGGTTTTTAATTTCAAGCTTAAAGCTTAATAATGTTTACTAGGATTATGATGTAAAGCATTACACATCTTGTTTATTAAAAGAATTAAGTAGACAATACACTTGTTCAAAATTGTCTCCTAATAGATTAAAACAATAGACAGCTTTAAGGCCTATTTATGACACAATTACCACACTTTAATCATTTCATAACAAAGGAATTGATCCTTTCGCTGTCGGTATTGTAATTTTTTATTGGTCGTATCTTATGAAATATAATGGTCAAGATCTGGAAAGCGTGTTCGGACGTTAAATTGGTCACTTTTATTCAAAACAGCGTAAAATAAGTTTCCCTCAACCAATCTAAACCAGATAAAATTCATATTAAAGCTAATTGATTTGTGTTTATACCGTAGTATATTGTTTTTAAAACAAACGAATACTTTTTCTAAAAAAAATCGCTGAAGTTGAGTACACTTTTTTTTGACTCACCCTGTAGATAATTATTTATTTTATTGATTAGGCCTATGTGCAATTACACACTGAATGACGATTCTAATAAATGAATTCTCTGCTCATACCAAAATTGGCCAAAGCTGAATTTGACATGCCTGAGGAGATGTGTCATTTAATGTGATAACAAAAGCTCTAAAATGAATAGAAAAAGTATATGACACATTAAAGATTGTTGCACATGATTATAATTATTTCATGTACAATTTTCGTATGTTTCATCGCCAGAAAAATCATGTTTCACACTTGATTTTTTTTTTAACTCACTCACTAATACGTTGATCTTGTTTGAATCAAAACAGTTTCGCTTCTTGAGAGAGCAATACATATTCTCTTGTAGGAAGGTATATTATGCAACCAGATAGTGTGTGTATGCCCTTTTAATTATATCTCTTTTCCGTTGAAGTTTCCGATCAAATTTGTCACAGAGAACATTATTTTATTGCCCGGTCGTATATCCGTATTCTAGCTAGGTTTTATCAATTGTACGAAAATCGTTTATCTTAGTTACATGGTCTGAAATAAGGATCTTAAAGCCAGGGCTGATTTCCGTCAGAACTAGGGGCAACTTTTCAAAAACCAGGGTCAATTAGAGTGTTACACCTCATAACTAGGGAATATTGATGATAAGTGCAATTAGCACAAAGCATACATCTTGCAAGGTTTACAAATTTCATAGATTTGCGTTGATTTACGCGCTTTACTCCGTAAACTGTTTCCGGTTGTAAACCAGGCAAGATTATTCTTGCTGCTGTGCAACAGGACAAACCAGAGGAAATATGCTCCATAAACATTCCTACTGGTTACACACTTTGCATAAGAGCCAGGGGCATTATAAGATTTAGCGGTGGCAAAATTTTGCTCCCTGCGCCTGCTTATTTCAAGACCTGCTTAATAGTTATAATTACCTCATCGACAACACAATAGATAAAGTAAAACGATCACGGCAAGATGTAATAAATGTGGTCCGTGTCTAGCAGCACTATTTTTATCTTTAGATGAGTGCCAATATTTTGCTAATTTTTCTTCTATGCCGTCTGATCTCAGACCTGCAAGGAAAAAAACAACGATATAAATATCAAATGATAAATACGGAGGAGTGTGTTTATTATGTCTATACTACCAACCCAATTTATAGGATGTCAAAAAAAGGGCGCGTTGTGTGTGCCAATTTGAAAACAAAATGATGGATGTGTTAGTGCCTGTTATAATCAAATCGGTATAGGCCTATACAACATTTATCTTTGACACTTTCCAAGCGGCTGTTTGGTTTTACCATATTATACAAAACAGATCTTTCAGAAACCTTTTCCAACTGTCAAGGTCTATATCAAGGATAACTGAACCAATACTAGGCATGTTTACACTCATTTTAATGTATTTCACATGGTGATTCCAAATATGGTAATACATTTCAATAACTTTGAATTTTTTTATTTTTTTGTGATATTTTGAAATGTCGTCTGCTCGGAAAGTGTTAAAATAAACAAAATGATTATGTAAATGTACACAATATGTCAACTGAACTGATACGTAATTATTACACCTTTGCCCATTGTAAAGTCCTTTCCTAGAGGGCGACGTGAACCATTTTCTTCAAGTTGAAGTCATAATTAATTATTGAAGCATTCAATTACAATCGTTGTCATCTTCTAAATAATCCTCGAGACGGCTAAGCAGAAAGAGCTATGATTGCATCAAAATCAAGGTATGAACATTGCCACGTTGTCGTCGCTGTGCCCGGTCGCTGTGTAGACTCACGCGGCAGCCATTTTCCAAAATTTGCCACCCAAGCCTCGTTCCCGTTTGGTCTATCTGTGCGCCTTGGCGCACTCGATAGAATCGCGAGGGAAGCGTGGTACCAGCGCGAGTGGCGTACGGATCCTCACGCAATGCGATAGAAGACACGCAGGCGCAGGTAAACATAACGGGAACGAGACTTGGGTGGCAAATGTTAGAAAATGGCTGCCGCGTGAATAGGGTCTATTGCTATTTTTTTTAAATCTGGGATGAGACTTGAAGGTGACCTTAAAATAGTTGTTTCAAGCATGGACATAATCGACACATTTGAATTTTAAACATGTATCAACAAATACTAAAACGTTGTTTAATTACATAATGACACAGTGTAAGACTTTGACTTACCCATATAATCGTCTTTGGAATGCAAATAAAAAGGTAAAATAGGAAATATATCGTAAGGCGTTAAGTCTATTTCTGGCCTTTTAATTTATACAATTAATTTGTCAATAAAGTTCAGAGGAATCAAGGAATGCGTACAGTCCTTGAATAAATGATTTATTATATTAGTCAGCTATAAATAATTGGGACGTGCAACACAGTTTACTTTATACTACCACACCATTGGTATAACATGTATCAGGGAAACTTAAATATGATATCCGAGTAGAACCCTAGAAAGGTTCTTGAACTATTTAAAGGTTTAAGGAATTAACTAAAATGGTTCTAGCTAGAAACTTAAAACGGTTCTTTTTATGTGTTTAGAATCTAGATTGGTTCTAGAAAGAATCATTTGGGGTTCTTTCTAGAAACTTGACATTTACGGAACCCTTTTTTAATGAGGGTTCTACATGCAGAACAACTTAGAACCTTTTTTCTAATAGTGTATACCTACCTGTGTCGTATGTTGTTGTATCAATTGTTGTTGCGATGTAATCCTCTGAAATATGAACATAGAGGAACTAATGTGTCAATACCGAAACAATGCTGAACACTCAATTAAACATTCTATCAAGTGATAGAAAGTGGATATTAATATTATAGGAATATAAACACAATATAAATGAGAGAAAATTGCTTGAAATGTATAACAATAAGAAACGAACATTATTCGAACACTTTTGAACAATGTTGAATGTTCTTGGGTATTAACATGTATGGTATTTGCAAACTCAACCTGTGGGTCGGTCGATCCCATAGAACAGGTGTATTGTTTCTCTTAACCCTACCTATAGTCCTAGAAAATGCGTAGTATGTTTTGCAGACATTTTAAGTTTTAAAACACATGCAGGTTTTGGCGCAAACGACACTAGTGTAAAATTAGCACAATAATGCATCATCAACATGTAAACCACATTAATCAGACCCGAATTGCTTCTCTTGACAGACGACGATGGACACGGGTGTATTCACGAGTATGTAGGTTAAAATATGCGAACGAGGTTACGTGATCAAGTGAATGGGACGAACGGTTAACAACGGTTTAAATTCAAAAAATTATACTGACACTACGGGTGGTTAGCCACCCACAACGGTTTTGGATTGGAAACATTTTCTTCTACCCTATGATGAATTTTTCAAAATGATTAGATCAACATTCGCGATTACGTGTTATTCCATACGAATTCAAAATTTAGGTTTTCGCGTGTCCATCGTCGTCTGTCTCTTGATTCGCAATAAGTTGCGCCACCAGCGGTTGTTTTTGCCTGGTAGATTTGTGACCTCTAGGGTCGACATCACTATTCTGGCTAGCATTGGAGTTCCAACCAAGTTTGATAATTATAATGTTGAATACAGAAAGGAACTCGTAAAGGTAATGCACAGACAATGACTCCGCTATAGATTTAAATTGGTGTTTGGGTGTCTATCGCGAGTGTACAGGGCTAGTCAAAATGTTCAGGTCCCGTTTTTAGAAAATCAGGAAAAACACTTCTTGTTAAATATTGGCAAATTTCTTCATTGTTTATTGGAGTTAAATTTCACAGAATTTCAAAAAAATGCACATATCTTACGTTTGGAATAACCAATTTGAATGACATTAAATTCAAATAATAGCTAACAATGCATTCTTACTGTGAATATCAATAAAATCAATAAATATATTAATGTTTGCATATTTACTGGTTTAAAAAATCTGTAAGATCGGGACCTGAATATATTGACTCACCCTGTAGGCTGTATAACATATATATTGAAATGTTAACAAACAACATGTTTCTTGTGTTATATTTGAATTACGCGGGCTTTGGGTGTCATCTTTTTACCATGATGCGCAGTGTATATGTGCCTTTCCCAAGCAACCGCTGGTGGCGCATCTATTACAAATACTATAGCATGCTATCATCTTACACATGCAGGTTTTTTTATTATTAGGTTTCAATTGGAAAAGAGCACACACTGATAAGGGGGATAACAAGAAAATGATATAAAAAACATGTGCCATGATTAATAACACTGTAAATAGCGTAAAACGGGTATACCCAAGTTTATTTATAGATTGATTTATGAAAGTCTATAAAGGCCAATAGTCACACTGAAAGAGCCACAGTGCAAATATAATGCCTTTTAAAGACAGAATTTTTTAAAAAATTTTGTCACTAAAGAAATGTATTAGTTATCATAATGTGTACCTCAAGGTATGTCAGTTGTTTCCATTTGATATCCAAATACAAGTTATTTACAGCTTTCTTTTGATAATTTATGCCATTTTTGCCAAGTTAAGACATGATTACTTTAACGAAATCATTTTTGAATTTCATTTATCATTGACATATAATATCTGAATATAATATCTGAATTTCCCAACTATGACACACATTAAAATTAAAATTAAAGTTTGTTGTCTTCTTTTGGAACACTCAGCACTTGATATTTTGATTTGGAAAAGTACAAAGTGCCGTAAAGTTAGAGGACGTGGTTTAACTTTTGGACGGCAAAACACGTCATGAATCGTTATTAATGATGGGGACTTTACATCGACATAAATATAGTGCTACATTTGCAACAAACATATCAACGCTGTAATCCTATTGTAGCATCCTACAATACACAGAGAACATGTACACAGAGAACATGTGAAAATTGTAAATGCAAATTACAGACGCAGGCAAAAATTTGTAATTATAAATATTGAAAATGTCAATAAACATCGCGTGTGAGAAAACTAGCGATTAGTTTGCTGTTGAATAATAAGAAGCGAGGAAAATAAAAGCATGCTTAAGATCACTTCAAATCGGACGCCAGGGCAAAACCCCAGAAAATCTGCGCTTTTCTAGTGACCACAAATTATGTCAACCTATACTGATCATTACATGATTTAATCATGGTGGAACTGCTGCATTAGTACGATGTGTACCAGAATAAAGGGACTTACACTTGGAACGTTTTACGATGTACGGCAGTGAAATACACCTAACACAAACAGTTACTAACCAGGTGCTTTTACGTTAGCTCATTAACATTTAATAATCGGTATTACAAATCTGATATTCGCATTAACCGAGCAGATTTCTTTTTAAGTTATGATGTTTTAAGTAACCACGTCTAATAAAATTTTAAAAAGTTGTAGCAAATTACGTTGTCTATATAATGTCATTGAGGGGTTCATTATGTGCTATCGAAAGCATTTAGGCATGTATTGATTCATTGCGTATCACACAGTTATTGGCCAAGTGTTTTTGTCTTAGCTTATTCAAATTTTATAAACGGTATCACAAATCTTGGATTCGCATGAATCGATTTTAAAGTTATGATGTTTTAGGTAACCGCCCCTAATGAAAAACAAAGGTGTAGCTAGACCCTTTGTCTATATAATGTCATTGCGTGGTTCACTGTGTGCTATCGAAAGTATTTGGCATGTATTGATTTATTGCGTTTCACACAATTATCTCTGGGTAACGCACACTAAGCAATGGTATTACACGATAAGCTCAATTTGTTACACATATTTTTTCACTAGGATGGATACTTAAAGTTCATGACTTTAAAAGTATCCACTCAATTTTTATAACTGAGTAATTTGTCAAATTACGGAAAAAGAACAGCTCGTTTAATATACATCACACATTATTGATTTTGTATTAGCTAAAGTAAATCACCTGGTAAAAAAAGTTGTATTCTTTTGGTTTAACTTCAGGTTTTTTTTATGAGGATAAGGATGATGCAAAACAATACCGTTCACGTTTTACTCAAAAGCCCCGCCTATTTTTGTTGTAATTATACATAATCTGGATTGATGGATCTATTTCAGTTGTTTCCGAATGTTATACTTCCGCGCAGTGACTTTACAGCGCAGCGGCTAAACTACTGCTATAGCAATACGAAGTCGACGCATATCAAGCGGTATCGATTTGTACTAATTACATTTCCACTGATATTCAAGTAAAGTCCTCAACAAAAGAAAGTCGTACACTTTGTTTAGGTATTTCAAAGTAATTTTCGATTATTTTTTTACCAAACAGGATAGATAGACATTTGGATAAATCTTGTAAGCACATTTTGATATACGGCTTATGTGCTTGTTAACAATTGGTGTTTTCTTCCGCGTAGTGTATTGAAAATGTGACTTTTGAAAAGTAACTAATTTTCTATAAATGGTGCTAATCATGGTTTATCTTTGTTGTTAGGTGTTATGTTTGGTATCAAATTGTGCCGAAAAGATTCAGCTAAATGTCTATCTAGCCTGTTTGGTAAACAAATAATCCATAGTTACTTTAAAAGAACTAAACAAAGTGTACGATTTTCTTTTGTTGAGCACTTTATCTACCCAAACGCTGGGTAAGTCGCAACATGCGGTGCAGTTGATGTTTTAGTGTGCAGGGGTGAATGGACAATGTTTTCAATAGAGTTATGTCGGTGATAAGCTTTGCGAGGACAACAGTGTACGATGATCGATATTGACAGTTCAGTACCCAGGTAGAGCATCGATGGAAAAAATACGCTCATGTCGATTTTTGGCGTCAGATTTGAAGTGACCTGTATACCTACCATAAGCATAGCTATAATTGCTGGTGATGTTTATATTGCTTGTATTGGTTGTGTAGTCGATGACAACCAGTATGGGTAGACCGGGGATACACTTCTCGGGTACACTACTGCTATTTTGCGACAGACGCTTAGGTACTTGTTGGTGATGATGGTGGTGGTGATAATAAAGATGGTGATGGTGGTTGGTGTGATGGGTGAGCAGCATGCAGGAAAGTGCAGAGGAATGAGAAAAGTAAGACAATGTAGACGGGGAAATGACTGTTATCGCCTTCAGAATCCTTAGCCAGTGTCACGGAGTTCTATAACTGAGTGAAGGCCCATCTAAACTGTACGAAGTTTACATTTACACTAGTGTCTGTGACGTGCAGAGCACCAACTATATTATATTTGTCTTCCTCCGGACAGTGACGTAACTTTACAGGCGCAGCATTTAAGGGGGATGTGCACCTTCGTATAGCCTTCGTAAAACTGCCGCAACTTCTTCATTATTCATTTAATCTAGGTAAAAGTATGCATTTTTTTTGCAGGAAAGGGTTCAATGAATCCAACTATGATAATGAAATTGACAATTTGGGGGAATATTATAAAAAACACTTTTTTTGACCCATTCTAGGTTTGGAAAAGATAACTCAAAATATATTTTAAATAATAACAATTGATGATGGCCTATAAGCATGATTCTAGCAGAATCTATGACGAGCGAAACTAAATTAAATAAACGCGAGGATCAAGCAAATGATACCAGCCGAGTAATTTAAATGAATAAATAATATATAGACTCGGACAAACTGGCGAGAATTAAATTAACAAAGACCTTAAATACACAGCCTCGAACCCGGTCCCTCTCGCTATCGCGGCGATTGGTTACTCCACTAGGCTACAGGGACTGTGCTTACATGGATACCAGAAGAACGAGCTATTATGTATACAAAGTCTTTTGTTGAAAGCCTCTAGCAGCCGAAATACATGAGTAAATAATAACAATTGATGATGGCCTATAAGCATGATTCTAGCAGAATCTATGACGAGCGATAAAATATATATTTTGTCAAATTTCCTCCAAAATTGTGAAAATCATTTTTTTGGCACTTTTTGGTCGATAATTCAAAAAAGATTTAATTTTTTTTTTTTTTAAAAAACGATTCCTAGGGAATTATATGAGGAATATAATAAACTAGTATGACAAAATTTGACAACATATATTTTGAGTTATCTTTTCCAAACCTAAATTGGGTCAAAAAACGTATTTTTTAATAATTTTCTCTAAAATGGTCAATTTCATGATCATGGTTGGATTCATTGAACCCTTTTCTGCAAAAAAATGTATACTTTTATATAGATTAAATGAATTATGAAGAAGTTACGGCAGTTTTACGGAGGCTGTACCTGAAGGTGCACAGCCCGCTTTTAAGCACGCGTATGTCTTTCTACGCTAGTGTGTATACGACAGCGCCTCGAGTAGCAGGTGTGTGCGTGTAAGTGCTGCAATTAGTAGATTGATGACTAAATATTCTATAACATATAATTTGTGCACATTTGTGAAACTGCAATACCGCCCACTTATATCATGCTTATTGCATATCGAACATGATTCGAGATCTGAGGATTCTGAATGCGACAGACGGGTTAACAACTCGCGTTAAGCGTGCCTGATTGGTGTCATGCACGAGGATGACACATGCGTGCGACGCGTCATTGTCAATCCGTTATAATTAGAGCACACAACATACGGTATCTCAGCATAACTGTATCTCTTGACGTGTAATGTAGAAAATCGGAAAATCAATTTGCAGAAGTTCGTGATCTAATATAGATGCATTTCAATTGCATCGTTGATTAGAGATTCGAAACCATCTGTATATTATTATTATATTGATTATTGCACGGTTTCGCTCATCTCTAGTCAAGACAAAATCCTAAAATACATTATGTATTAAATTGATATAATTATGTGATAACCTCGTGCACGTTTCTACTTCTACAGTATTGTATTTTACTCTAGACTTTGTATTATCAATCACACAAATACTCCTGAACTCAATTTGTAATAGTTGGTAATGTTCATTAGGTGTCATTGTCAAGGCCGCACTGCATAACCATGGATCACACGTATAAGTGACTTGTACGTAAGTCTTATAAAAAAGGCGCCAAAGTTTTGAATCACTATAATCACTCATACAATTTGAATTGAGAACAATGTGAATATTTCTATATTATTATGGAAATCTTGTTTCTTCGACCGTCTCAAATCAATTTTCACAGATGCCTGTACGTAGGGTAGGTGTGGGTAGTACGGGACCGTAAGGTATAAATACGGGACCGCATCACTGAAATCTCATCTACAGCCGTCTGGCATTACTAGCACTTTAAATAGCGCCCTAATAGATCAAACCCTTAGTGAATGTCATGACTATTATCAAAGCTACCGGAAGAATTGAGGACCCTAGATCTAAAAGGGGGTTAAGTCACATTGAGAAAAATGGCAAAAACTGGGTTTCATTGTGTCCATGTGTGGACTTGACCCACTCGGGTTGTACCTCCCATGGACTATTACACAGCTTTGCCACATGACTTTACTGTAACATTTGAACAGAGGGTGCAGAGATCCTCCTTGTAGCAGAAAACTGATACTAACTACAATTTCACAAGATTGTGACTTAACCCCCTTTTAGATCTAGGGTCCTCAATTACCAGCCAGAAAATCACCTCAACCTGTCAATTTAAGGAAAAATGCACCCATATTTTTGGTCTAATATAAAAATAGTGTTTTCATAGAATACGATGGTAAAGAAAAGGAAAGGGGCGTGACCTGAATTCTTGCATTATTAAGCATGTTTCAGGTGTTGGTCCAACATGTATTGTGTGTGTGCTTCGCTAGTACAGTGTACATTGGTGTTATAATGCATTAAATGGGAGCCGTGGGTTCACAATGTGAGAAGGTAATATGGGACAGCCAGCATGACGGTATGCAAATGTATTAAAGATCCCGTATTACCCACACCTACCCTACTTTTTTCCTTCTTTTTTGTTTTGTTTGTAGCAATGTACCTTTTTTGTACCAATGTACTTCATGCATTATTATCTCTTAAATGGATTACTGGACCATTATTTATGGTTTTTTAACAGTTACTCTTTAAATAAATATGTCAAATAACTTTTCATACCAAAACAATGTCCTCAAAACAATGGCCCATGTTACCTTCACGTGTAGGTAAGATGGGACATTTATGATGACGTCAGTATTTGATAATAACAGCCAAACCAAACATAGAATGACTCTGTTTTTTTTATTACAATAAAGGTTTATAAAATGTAGATTACCAATAACAAACTTTGCTTAAATTTGAGTCAGTTATTTTGTATTTTAATTATGCAAATGTCTTAAAGGTCCCGTATTACCTACACCTACCCTATGCTGATACATATTATTTCGGCAGCGCGGACTTAATACTCCGGCTAAGAACACAATTGTACAATATGGCCAATGCCAATTTTAAAATGTTATCTTTACCCCATTTAGGGCAGGAATACATTGTAACCATGATTTTTCCTTTTTGTTCAAATACCTGAGTGGATATGGATTGTAATGGTATCGTTTGAAAAATTGATTTAATACAGCAAGATACACACATGTTTATGACTATTTTAGCCGGTGCTGCGAAATCAGTACGCTGGGCTCCAGTGTAAATGTTTGTGATAACGGCAGAGTATTTATTAATTATTATTAACACTTTCCGCGCGGCAGGCGTCTGCAGACTACATTCCAAAATGTCACCAAATGTTTCACTAACAATGTCAAATAAATGAATTTCATTACCATATTTTTTGGAATTACCGTGAGAATGTGGGATTTATATCAAATGAGTGATTTAGTGCATGACCATTAACCGGCCTAATCTGGGAATTGGAGAATTTATGACCGGCCAAAGGCTTAATCGCCGGTATTTACGTAATTGGTCAATGAAACATAATTATTCATATCCTAATTTGATACCGATTCCGTCATGTCCGTTAAAATTTGTAACGATGATTCTTTCTGTTCACAGTTTAAACGTTATTTGTATCATAGTTTCTATAATTTTGTATCTGTTATTTCGTATTATTATCCGTTACTTATACATGTTCACTTAATTTTCACGTTTTGCATGCGTATGATAGCTGACGCAACACATTTCGCTTGAGCATAAAGTACCGATTCTGCAGCCCGCCGTATTAAACCAATAAGAACCACTGTTTCATTCAACCAATAAGATACAATGTTACTTCTCAGTACTCACCTGTTGCTGTACAAAATTCTAACGTTGATCTGGCGCCATTGCCGTATTTATTTCTACCATATAAACTGACATTGTATGTAACATTTTCCTTTAAGTCTCTGAGTACATAACTCATTCTATATTGTCCTGGTTTGACCGCAACAGTCTCTGTGTTAGGATCGTTGGCTGGTTGTGAATACACCAGTTTTTGTGTTAACCCCCTTTGCTGATAAAAGAAAAGAAAAACATGATTGACGTTAATTGACATGCATGAAATCAATGAATTTATAATATAATAAGGCAAATGTCTAAGGATTTCACTGGGTAGATTTACTTATCGGGATTTGTCGGGATGTGTGTTAAATATGATAATCATCATAACATGCAACAAACACGAATGAAGAAGAACTGAGAAAATTATTTCTTTTTAACTCCACACATTTTACTAACCATCCAGGTTTTGACCCTTGGACCTCTGGATCGCTAGCGATCTACCAACTGAGCTATTGAGTCAGATGAGGAAGAACGGCGATTATTTTTTCTTAAGGCCTTCAGTTTAATCCTATCCTCTAGTATCTTCTAATTCAAGAAGCTTAGGAAAAGGTTTTTCGGTCCCAGGTTCAAATCCTGGATGGACAGTGAACACTTATATCAGTAATATAATGTGTGGAGTTAAGATGAAACTTGTTTACACGAAGAACTATTTTAATTTACAATGCGCACGTTAAAGGGGCATTAAGAGATGTATCGATATACTGAATGAGCAAATAACGTAAAGATAATCATCAACATAGCCCAAATCCAAAATATCATACAATTCCGACATCGCCTTCAAGCCAAACTAAGCAAATAACGGCACTTCCGGGTTGAGATTTGCCGCGAAAGTCTGTAAGTAAAACTTAGCATAACTTCCGAATTCAGCACCTTTGTTTCGAGAAAATCGTGAAATGTTATATGATAAACGGCGAATGTTGGTAAACTGTTTCAGATGGTAGTTAGTATATGCCTTAGTATTACTTTGACGCAAAATAACTGATTTCCAGGATACTTGTGGGCGCACTGCCATACGTATCTCTCAATGCCCCTTTAAATATCGTTATTAGTGATACTAATACATAGTTATTTTTGACGCCAGTGTATTCAAGACTAGTGATTATTATGTACCTGTATCCACCATCCATAGTATTCTATCTCGTAAGAACTAACTTCTATTCTCCTTGGATTGTCCGGTTTACCGTTGTCTCCATGTGTCCACATTAACTTAAATGAATGCTTTCTGGTTCCTGTAGGGTCACTAAGTATAGCAGGTTTCCGCGGCCGACCTAAAGTTTCCACAGAATTTAAAATAAGGAAGAATTCTATTTAAAAATCATGGAATGGTGCTTTCAATACACAGCAAAAACGTTGGGTAAACAATTTACCCAACGTTGGTTCAACTATGAACAACCCCGTTGTTGGGTAAATAATTACCAACGTTTGGTAAAATGTTGGCTAATTACCCAACGGTTGGGTTAAATGTTGGCTAATTACCCAACCGTTGGGTAAAATTTCACCAACAGTTGGTTAATATTATTTACCCAACAACGGGGTTGGTTATAGTTTACCCAACGCTAAATAATTGCCCAACGTTCTAACAGTGTAGGTGGGTCAATCATTCGATCGTGTTCTTCGTAGCAGTTTTCTTTTACAAGATGTACCCAAACATTTACCAGCATATTATAAATTAAGATTACACCTTGACAGAACGTGGAACATTGCGCTACATCAATAACAGAAACAAATCTGCATTTGGCTTCGAACACTTGTTCACAAAAAGGATTACAATAAGGATTGATGACAAAACAGTTGTCAAACAAATGTTGGCTTAACTCTATTAGGTCCACTCTTACCAGCCAGATTCTTTGGGAATATCTCCAGTTTGTATCTGTCACCAAATTAACAGGTGTAAGCTAATTCACTCAGGGTGAACTGGTCGAAGTGGACCTTTGCCTTTAACATCTACGAGTGATCAGGACCTTGCAAGGTTACACTAGAATAGCAGAATAAATCTGGTACTAAGAAGCATTTTGATAAAGATAGTAGGTAAACACTCAGAGCACATCTAAAACGGTGCCCTGTGCCTAACTATATATCTGAACACTTTAACTGAGATATTTCACACTTTCCACGCGGCAGG
Organism: Ophiura sarsii; assembly: GCA_035610835.1. Classification (NCBI taxonomy): domain Eukaryota; kingdom Metazoa; phylum Echinodermata; class Ophiuroidea; order Amphilepidida; family Ophiuridae; genus Ophiura; species Ophiura sarsii. Next base: position 23,192,765 of record CM069449.1, read on the forward strand.
CGTACGTCTGCAGACGACATCCAAAATTTCACAAAATGTTTCAAAAATGTCAATCTTATTTAAATGTCATTACCATGTTTGGAATCACCATGAAAAAATGCATTGAAATAAGTACAAACATGCACTATATCTGTCCGGGCCGATTTCCCGTTCAGGAAGCATTTCTGAACTGGAAGTAGTACCCATAATCCCTTGCGAATGCATATATTGCAAAATATTTGTAGTGGTAATACTAAAAAGACCAATTTATTTATTTTAACCAAATATGATGGATCTTTGAATCAATAACGATCAGTAAATGAGTCAAGATATGATAAATTGTTTAGTCATAAGTAATAGATACTATTGTGGTGGTATTCCTTATTTATTGTAATTAAGAAATTGGGCTTATGATTCAAATTCGTTTATTTGAAAAAGTACACGATAACTTTTTCATTCCTCACACAATTCATTTTTAGATAATTGTATGATCTTTCATATTTCCAAGTTTGAGCATGTCAGCAAAATCCAAATCTGTTACCATCAGAGGTCCAACTCTGCGGCTGCTACTGGGGTTGACTGTAAAACCTAGGACTTCCTCTCTGCCTTCTATGGCAGTTCGCATGCAGTAATCCAGCACTATTATGAAAGATACGGAGCAAGAGTATCACCTTGGAGAACGCCTGCCAATATATCAAATTCATCAGTGTCCCCATCAGGAGTTGTTACTTTGGCCTTTGTGTTGTGGTAAGTATCCTCAATAGCATTGACTATGATGTTTGGGATTTCATATGCTTTCACAATTTTGATCATCTTGCCTCTATGGATCGTATCGAATGCTTTTTTAAAGTCTATGAATGTCATTATTGCTGGGAGGTTTTTGTCATGTATCCCTTCAATTATTCTGCGGAGTGCAAGAATCTGGCTCACTGTGGTTCTGTTTTCTCTAAAGCCACATTGGTTTGGTCTCAGTTTGCTATCTATATGCGGTCTTATCCTGTTAAGAAACATACGATTATATGATTTTGCAACTATGGAACTCAAACTGATGCCTCTGTAGTTTGAAGTGTTGAAAGGTCGCCACTTTTGGGATCAGGTATAAGATTTAAAACAGACCACTGCTCAGGTTTCTTGTTTTTGAGGAGAGCCTCATTACAGATGTCAAGAAATATCTGAGCAATATCGCACCGTTTCAATACTTCAGGAGGAACTCCATCTTCGGCCCAAAACTTTTCCCTTCTTTTAAAGACTTTTTAGTTTTCTGGTATTCCTCAGCATCAAAAGGATCAGTTCGAATTGGTAGTTGATCAAAAACCTTTGATATTTCCTCATCTTCATCAGTTACTACCGGAGGATTACCAAGAAGCTGTTGAAAATGGTCGTGCCAACTTTGCAATCTTTCTTCCTTAGTGGCTCCCTTTAGTCTACTACTTTTTGACTTCTTCCTACCACTGATCTCATTAATGATGTCCCAAGCCATTTTGTGCTGCCGCTGTTTGTTAGCTTCCCCGTATTCATTGAGTTTCACTTCTAGGTATCGCTTGTTTGCAGCTTCATATGCTTCATCAAGAGCCTTTTGTATTATACAAAAGGTTTCAACTATATTGAAATAGGTATAGGTTTAATTTATATGCTGCAGTTCTCTTAGCCTTATGAAAAGCTGGTTCCTGTAGAGGACTAACCAAAAATATCACATTGCATTATGGGTAATACTTCCAGTTCAGGAATGCTTCCTGAATGGAAAATCCGCCCGGACTGACTATTGGTTCAGTAATTATTGAGATAGACCTTGACAGTTGGAATAGGCTTCTAAACAATCTTGTATTGGGACTCGTTTAGTTGCTGAAAAGGCGTTGACGAGTATAAGCATGGATGTAGATGTAGATGTACATATAGAATGCATATGGTAAAACTAATAGCCGCGTGGAAAGTGTCAACATTTCAGATCTTTGTAATTTAGAAATAAATAAAACACTTTTACAAATAAGTACAAATTGATACATACCGCTGACATCTATGATACCTGAGGCTGTTCCGAGTAGATTTGTGGCTTCACATATGTATCCTCCATAGTCGGTTGCTCCATTTAAACTTACTATAATTAGCCTGAAAACATGATGAATGAATACAATAACATTAGAGAGACTCTCAGTGGTATTAAAATGTGGTCTATCTCAGCCGGTAAGAGTGGCTGGTACATTACGCTACAAGGCCCGCTTAGCAGCGCTATAAATTGTTGCCCTAAAAACCGGCAACAAATTTAAATATTCGCCTTCCATCAAAGCTAGTTGCTATAAATGATATAATTCTCGTGTGCAACCAACCGGCTGTATTGCAATGCCCATTGAGTAGTTTAAACGCTTGAGCATGGATGTAATTTGCAACATAATGGAAACTCACCCATGCAGTTAGCAAGAAGTACTGCTCGAATTTAAATATACAACCAGGTAATCCTCTCGTAGTTATTGATAACAATAGGTTTACTAGACCGAATTAATAGCGCTCCTAAGCGGGCAATTTATGTCATGATCTTGCATATTAATTTGTTTACTAAACAGAATTACTACACATGAAGACAGTATTTAATCTAACACATAAACTGTATCGCAGGCAGGTTTATTGCCGATTTCAATATAGGACTACATTTATAGGGTGGAGTTTGCAGAAAAAACGAAAATGAATAAAGAAAACGAAATTTGCCGACAAAAAGTGTAAAATAAGTTGGTAATTTTCCTCCTATTGGTCCAATACGACATCTTTTTCATGACCCATTAAAGTCGAATCGATGTTTTATAGGACCTAACTAATCAGGTGGAAAATTGTTAGTTTTACAGTAGATTGTTTTTGAATTTATTAGACAAAAAGGGATATCATGATAGTATTATCCTATGAGGAGGCACTGGAAAGGGATGGGCGGTAATGCTATATAGTCAATTTAGGGAAAACACGCTGATTTTCCAATTCGCACAGTGTTTAGAGAGTCAGAAGAAGACGCAAGGGACATGTGTCCTATATACCACCTATTTCCATTCGCTCGTTATCTCACTGTATGCAAATCATATACTTTCCAAGCTAAGGGATGATATACATGACTTTTATTAATAGACAATATGGCTTCAAGATTAGGTTACATTTTTAACATCACGTACCGCCGGGATTCGAACCCGATAGGTCATCGACCGTAGGCAAGCACTTTATTTCCCCGGCAATGAAACTTACGCTCGTAATAACTAATCCGATTGTTAAGGGCTATATACCCTTGTGGATTGAATAGAACCTACTTCCCGAGCTATGGATACAGAAAAATAGTATCACCTTCATAACAAATTCCACCAACATGTCCCAAACAATACGTATTGTGTATTGGTGATATGAGAGATCGAACGTATCACATTTATTGTTTTACATTTGTGAAGAAGAGATACGGTATATCATTATTCAAATCTATAGATACACAATTTTGACTCAATAATGTATTCCATACAGTTTTAACACGTGTTTTAACACGTGCTTCAGAAGTATAACCTGTATATGGAAAGAACGACGCAGAAATTTCGTGTTATTATAGCAAGGGAGGGGAGGGCATTGCCAACTGTTCTGCTGATTGGTACGCCACTTCCAATAGGGTTATGGTATTACGAAGGGGCGTCATTATTAAGCTGCATGACTTCATGCAGGTGGTTTATCTATAGAATAAAAGGCTTATTAAACTGTTGAATATTTGATATTGTGCATCGTCATGACCATCGAACTATAGACTAGTAACGTAAGGTCGTACGGTAGGCGAGCACACATATCATTGCATATACTGTATATGCCCACAATAATGAAGCTTAACTGAACCCATTTATCATGAAACGGCCCTATTCTACTCAATGATACCTCTCCCGCGGCGTGGAAACAGTTGAACACCAAGACTTCTGTGTGTCCTGCAAGATATCACGTACCAGCCACTTAAACCAATTCCTTACTGACAATTTGCACTAAGATTCTTTCATCTAGGCTAAACCCACTGGCAAAGGGCGCTGCAATTTATCCTCAAATGACGAAGGGGTATTTTTAACTTCATTAAAAAACCGCCTACCTTATGCTAGGGGGAGATTGAGAATAATTAATGAAACACGAAATCCCATACGAAGAATGTAAGATCTTTTCTCTCTTCATGCTACCAAAAACAACTCTTATAGCAATTGCGCAGTGCTACGTGCTATTGGTTATGGCGTCTGGGTCCCTAGCTGTTTCCCCGGCTGTTTCTCCATAAGCTATACGAGTAACGGAAGATCAGGTGATACACAATCACAATTACGTGCAATTGACACTTAAATTTTCGTTTTGGGAAGTCTAGAATTCCTAACTTGTGGCGGTTATAAATATAACAGTAGGGGTAAGAGTCATGTATCTGCATAATGATGCGACTATTCAAACATTGCTCGACACCATTGCCATATCTCATAATTGATCATTTCCACACTAGCAAATTCATTTTTAAGCGATGCCCGTAAGGATCATCATATATATACCAAGTTTGGCATTGAATATTCATAAGCTTCTCGAGTTATAGCTTCGGATGTTCATGTTTTATTCACAAATCGCGTTCAGTGCACCTGTGATGATTAAACCCCGGGGGGGGGGGGGGTACTCGCCTAAGACGGTATACGGGGGTGTGCCGCTCTAATGGGTAGCTTTTTGGGCACAAAATCCCTAAACATGGGGTATGATTTTGTTCTGGAAATCCCTAATAATGGGGTCACTTTTTACAAATGGGTTCTATTTTCGCGAAATTTTTGTCTATTTTCGCGAAAATTCGCCAAAATTAGGTCTATGTTCGCGAAAATTTGCAAAAATTATGTATATTTTCCTGATAATTTGCGAAAATTTGGTCTAAAATGAAGCAAAACCCCTAAAAATGGGTACAGATTTTTCCAAAATCACCCCTAAAAATGGGTATGGGTTTTGAATCTCCAGCGGCACACCCCGACCAAACCAAATCTGTCGCATACTCGTGGATATAATATTACATGAGCAGAAGGTCACGTGGATAGGGCCAACACCTGTGGTTCTGGTGCCGAACCATATGTGTAAAAGCTATAGATCCTTTCTTGCTGAAAGTTCAGGGTGACAGGTGATTTCACAGCGAATTTAGATCACAAAACAGTCGCACCGAAGTTCTTTACAAGCTGTACTTAGTTGATCATGCTTGACGCTACACGTGAGAAAGTGCTACCTAATCTTTAGAATGTCACCAAAAGTGAAAAAGAAGAAGAATTCTTTAGTAATTTGATCATTTCAGGATGTAGTTCAATTATGTTCACTCACGAAACACATGATTTAATGATTTTGCACGCAGTGGAACATTGACAAAAGAAGCTTAGTTCCACCATCTTTTGAAAACACTACTTTTTGTATGCTAAACACATTTACAGTATTTCAAAGAAAAACAATTAAGGACTGTGTTTCAAAAATAAATAACTGACAATTGAGGACTGTATTTCAAAGAAAACAACAACAATTGAGGACTTTATTTCAAAGAAAAACAACAATAGAGGACTGTATTTCAAAGAAAACAACACCAATTGAGGACCGTATTTCAAAGAAAAATACAATCGAGGACTGTATTTCAAAGAAAAAACAATTGAGGACGGTATTTCAAAGAAAAAAACAATGGGGACTGTATTTAAAAAAAAATCACAATTGAGGACTGTAATAATATTCATTATTCAAGTCATGTCAATAACACTGACCATATGTTGTCTGTATATGTGTTTTATTATTGACCATTGATTAGCACAGTTATGAGCATTCCACATGTGTTGTATTACTAGCGGGAACTAAAGTAGACACCAGGGATAGAAGTAAGCCTTGCTATTTTCCACGCGGCTATTGGTTTACCAATACAAAACAGATTTTTAAGAAACCTTTTGCAAATGTCAAGGTCTATATCAAGGATTGCTAAACCAATACTAGGCGTGTTTGTACTTATGTTAATGGCGATTCCAACTATGGTAATTAACTTCAATAATTTTGAAACATGTTTGAAACATTTTGTGGAGTGATGGAATGTCGTCTGCAGACGCCAGCCGCGTGGAAAGTGTGAATATGTAGCATGATGGTGTTGCTGGTAACTATACTCTTGAGTTGGAATTGTACGCAAGGGCAAGTTGGAGTTATATGAACTGTTCTAAACAATATCTCAAATATGTGAATCGTCCTGTCACTGAAATGGGACAATGAAGTTGGGGTCGATAGACGTAGAACATGTACGAGCCGTCAACAATCTATACTTTCCCCATTGAGTCTACAATTGAAGAGTTTATGTGCACAACGCGCTAAGTCCACAAAATGTACTTAGGTAACAGTTGTATTTTTACCAGTTTAACACGTTTCTGCAACAATCTCAATTTTGATATCTGATGGATATCTGATGCACGTTTTGCATAATTATATTGAGCTCTTCAATTTACACATCATAAAATATCACTTATTATAAGAATCCTGTTTTATGAAATTCTGCAAATCAAACAACCTTAAAATAGAAACGTTTATTTTCAAAGTTTCCACCAGATAATAATGTTAGCGATATAAGCCAACAAACAAACAAAACCAGTTTGTTTCCAGTAGTACTCGCGCATTTCACTGACATGCTTGATTCTTGCGCGTCTAATTTTGTTATAGAAAAAAACGGGGACAAATATTGTTAGGGCGCCATCTTTTGTCGAATTTGTCGAAATTATGTCCACCATGTTTCGAGATGGCGATTGGCCACATACGGCAAAAACGAAAGTGAAAATCCGCGGCGAATAACATATTTTAGCGAGCATAAAAGTAACACAAATGCACAGATTTGACTAAATAAAACCATTTCAAGTGAATCTCCACTATAAATTTGAGCGAAAATATTTACAAAAAACCGCAATCCGCATTTGAATTTTCAGGCTTGCTACTGGAAACAAACTCTTTTTTTATTTGGGGGGGGGGGGGGGGGCTAATATGCTCTCAACTGACAGACAGATTCTGACCAAGTGTTTTATGTTCGATTTTAAAAATCTGTACCAAAACTAAACATTAAATGCGCAAACTACTTTCCCGCATTTTTAACATCTCATTCATGCTGAATACTTTTTGATATATTAGGTAACGAGACCTAATGAATAAAACTGTTGTAGTAAATACACCTAACACAATAAGTCCCTGACCAGGTGCTTCGATGTTGGTTACTCCAAAATCAATAATCGGTATCAAAATTCTGAGATATACATTTAATGAGCAAATTTCCACTTCGAAATTTGATATCTGATCATTCATAAAAATCAAGTGGATATAGTTTTGTTATATATATGATTGTTTTAATGACCACGACTAACAACAAAATAGTTGCACTAGAATTGGTTTCCAATGGGATACCATTGATTTGTTTTGTCCACCTAGTGCTATTTGAAACAGTCAGCTGGATGAATGGGTATAACAGCTATCGAAAGGGAGTCTGTACGCACACATTATCAATGCGTAATCACACACTAAGCAATGGTATCCCATAGAAACCCAATGTTAGTGCAACAATTTTGTTGGTAGTTATGATCATTGAAACAATCATAACTTTAAAACCGTACACTCAATTTGTATGAATGAGGTACCAAACTACGGAGAAGAAGTTTGCTCATTAAATGTTAATCTCAGATTTTTCGTACCGATTATTAATTTTGGCTTAGCCAACATCAAAACACCTGTTCAAGGAAGGACCTCTACGGATTTAAATGGGAATCAGCCCAAGGGCTCCCAAAAATGACACATGGTTTTAAATTTAATAATAAATTAACAAAAAAGTAATGAGAGGTTAGTCTAATATATAAACTTTGATAACATATACAAAAAGGCAATACACATACTTCTAAAAGTATTATAATATCGCATTTATTGTTTCTATTACCATAGAAGACAATCAGCGTGTTTTTACTGAAGAAAAAAAGCAGGCATATGACTGCTAACGGATTAAAATCCCCCAGTAAAAACACACCACCGCCGGCATTTGCCCGCTCATACCGGTTTTTTTCTCCTGGATTTTAGATGCCTTTTATCCTTCGAAACCAAGGATAATAGCGGTTGAAACCGGTTAGGAAAAGCAGTCTTTCGTCAGTATAAACACGCACGGTTCCAGCTCAGCGCGTTTGCCGATGGTAAGCGGAAATGGGTATAGTCATGTGACCCGGGTTTAACTTCCGATTCCGGAGCTGAAATACAAGTCTTCTAACTCGCCCCTGACGAACGCGATTGGGAATCGGTGGCAAATTCGATGTCTGAGCTACTAAAAACGTTAAAAAAGACATCAGACTAGCGCACTGTAAATGTCGTACGGCAGACGCCATTTTGCTACTGTCAATACCACAATGCATCGCGAGTGACCTGCTTACGACCTTTCACTGGCATTCATTATAATGAGGTCAGCGGCAGCCGGCAAGTTTGTTTATCGTACTGCAATAAAAACACGTCTCTCACACGAGCAACCGGCTTTTATCCTGCTTTTTATAAGACGGGTAAAAGCCGGTTTGCTTAATAAAAACACGCTGTATGATGCATCGTGTTTTTCTAGTAATAGAAGTAGTAGTTTGAACCCTGAAAATTCCCAAATGAACTGATGACAGGCCGTTTAATAAGAGGTCTTTGGCATAAACAATCTTTTGATTAAGTTTTGACAGAGAGCCAAGTGACGATAAGCTTCACTAACTTTGAAGGCCTTTTTCTTCAATTCAATAATTCAGCGGTGATTAACTTCAATTTATCACAATTTCACTGGAATGGCCTATTATAACAACTTTTGTGTCATTTTAAACCTGAGGACATCTACTTTCTGAAAACGTTTTTTTTATTTTTGCTACTTTACTCTCATTTTGTGGTGCCAGGTTTCATATGTAAAATATTATTATCTAAACATGTGCAAAGGGGCATGTTGGTTCTGGGGGGGGGGGGGGGGGGCATACATTTTCAACTTTTTCTACTAACATAGAGTTCGTTATCTTAACAGAATTGCCACTGTAAAAAATCAAGCTGCATACATAACTTGTATTTTAAATTGGCCGGGAAAATCAATCAATATGAATGGATGGCTATTCATGATGTGGAATGTGGCTTGTTGATTCAATTGGCGTGCATGGATGCACTAATCCAAGTCATAGAAATAGTAATGAATACAGCCCTATAATATACGGCTGCCATGCGGATTTTTGAGTAAGAAAACAACATGGATAATGTTGTTATTGGATACTAGGCAATATGGGAGCTATTAAAAACATACATTTTGTTATTGTTCTCTGGTTTAGGCCTTATATGTTTGTAATCAAGTAGCCTTATGAATCTTAATCCCCCTAAATATGTTATTTATATGAGGTTTTAGACCGTTTAAAGATGTTTTATTCACTCTGAATGCCGTTGAATCAGGGGTGTGCCACTGAGCTTGCCGATCGGAGGCCACTTTTAAATTAAAATTTGGTCGGCATAGAACTGGTGGCGCTATACCGATCAGGCGTGATTGTAGCAGACGACACGACGCTGGCCACGCGTCTCTCAGACGACCCAATGAATGTCAACGGGAGTGCACTATTTTGAATTATTTTTAACAAACCCTCAAACCTATGCCGACCAAATATTACGTTAAACCTGGTTAAACATTGTTAAACGCGTTAAACGCCGGTCACCGACACATTCCGATGATTACCATAATGTATCTAAATATGCAAAAGAGACCGTTTTCGCTACGTACGTTAGTATAGGACTTTTCTATCCCAAAATTAATAGTATCCCTGGCTGAATGCAAATACAAGTATATGCCAATCTTTATTGATATGCTCCTGGCAGATTCATGTCAATTCATTTTAGAAAAGTTACAAACATTCATCATGGGCTGATTCGCATTTAAATCCATAGAGGTTATTTTTGAGTTAGCTGTACATTTTTCTATGTCATTGATTTGTACCGGACACTTTCACTGTGTGCTTTAGAAATGCTGTCGGAAATGCTGTACAGATGAATGGTGAGCTGTGATTCATTAGACGTAATGAATGCGTACTACACACTAAAGAAATAATCCCATAGAAAACTAAGTTTGCTACAGTTGTTGTCATTAGGTGTTGCAACTCTAAAGTGTGCGTTCAATGTTTATGAATGAGGTGTCGAATAAAAGGGAAGAACTTGCTCGTTTAATGTATGTAATTTTCAGTACCGAATTTGTATTTTTTATTAACTAACAATAATGCATCTGCTCAAGAACTGGGTTTTTTTTGCTAAGCATATATTATGCAGATTAATATCTTGCGCGGCCCAGCATTTCTACGTTAAAACTGTTTAAAACTCAATCGTTGATGCGCTTAAATAAGAGTAAGAAGTGAATTGCATTAAGTATAACCATAAATACTGGATGTATAACGGACAATGTAAATAAAAACAAACACTCCAATGCTTATATGGGCGCCAGTGTATGCGTGTTTACGAAGACAAACTTCGATTGCTAACACTCACGTATCCATTTATGGCTATAATTCACGTGGTTGTAGTGAAGGATCGTCATCAACTTTTCAATATCAATTCAACTCCGGAAACAAAACTCTCATGAATGACCCCTCGAACATATTTACTTAACTCTGTAAATGATACATGTGTTTGTTCAACGTTTCGACTCCTACCGCTACGGAATGTTTATAGCTATTTAATGAATTTAATTAATAAGTCATACCAAAAACTTTGGTCGCAGGTGTGTCTACAACGGACAGGTGTCTGATTTCAAAGACTGACGCGTCTCCCCTAAAGATTGGTGTTTACCGTTTAAATAGTTGTGAAATAATGATGACGCGCTAACATCTGGTTCGTGCAGGATAAACCTACTTTTAGGCTTGGCGCGTGACTGCAATCTATATTTTGGGTTCGTGGCTGCAATTATGGGTTCGTGGCTAAAATCTCTGGATATGTATATGACCCAACATGTGTAAATGAGGCACAATCCGGCATGGCTAATGCGATTTAAGAGCAAACATGTGGGACAAGGTCAACATAAGTCAAATTCATAACAAATTCTTATATCTGATCTTTCATACATCCTGTATCCAACCAAAGATTAAACTTCTTGAAAATAAAGAATGAAAATACAATTTGAGGTGTTTAATTTCTATTTACTCGATTGCTTTGTTATTAAAACCAAAACTGTAAACGTCCATAAATGTAACTTGACAAATTGTAGTTGATGTTTTGCAACAAAGTGATTTTCAACAATCCGTAACTTGGAACCAGCTACGACAAACTCTAATGACCTTCGTTGTTGTGCGTTTTCTGAAATTGGTAATTTATTTGGGAATTTGGAAATGTCCCCTGTATAAAGTCAATAGGGTTTAAAAAAAACACGTAAAAATCCGTATATCAAAAATGCATTTTTGGAACAAATTCAAACTTGGCATATCTTCTTTTCTTTAACAATATACACATCCTCTGCTATTTTGAAGCAAATCAATGCTAGTCACCGTGGTCGAGTGTGCTACCTTAAGTGTATCAACTCATTCTAATTGCAAAACTATAGGGCAGAGTTGCGAAGTCGGTAGGGAGTTAAGAGAAAGGGACATACAGACTGAATCAAGGAACCTTGCTTTGAAATCTAGACAGGAAAACATGTTTTATGAACAACATGTATTTAAAGGTGTATGTTTCGATCACTTTTAGGGGGCTATGCTTTTTTTTTCAAGATATTTTAATGTCAGAAGAATCCCCATATTTGTCTTAATATGTCTGTAAAATCTTTGAGCCAGAAATGTTCCATTTAGAAATGAAAGGCTTACATGTGGTGCATTACTGCCAAAGGTGGTTAACCACCAACCAGTTTGTGTACTACTCAATGGGGAAATATGTTGTGACCTTGTGCTTCTAAAAATAGAACCGTCAGAGTTATGCAACTCAAATTTTGGAATGCGACAGTTTTAAGGATGACATATCATGTAAAATAGAAAACATCAAGTTGAAAATCGGGCCAGCAATCGGAATATCTACCTTTAAGACGATTACTTAGAAAGGTTAAATCATCAATTTGTATCTGTTTGATTAGAGAAGCAAAGTATTTATTTATGGGTTATCGTGAAAGTACGAAGTAAGTAAAAGTAACTTTTACCGAGGAGTCAAACGCGATGATTATGCAGCTTCGCCTTACAAGTCATATTTAAGAGACATTGATGAATAATTCCATCAAATTATATTCTTTATACTAATAGATTGTCACCATCCCAGAATTACGGATAACAGAATTTGGTATATCACTGAAATTGGTAACATTTTAAAATGCATCATTAAAATTAAATGTATCCGAAGATATGTTATAATAAAATGCCACTGTTTAGATACGCAACCAAAAGTGCATGATCGATAGGGTGTTAAAATGACGACAATATATTACATGACCTGATTTTGACGGGCTACCTGTAATATAATATTATATATTCATTCATATTTAACAAGTTTTGGCTACTCTTGGGATGAGGAGGCTATACTAACCAATTAATTGCATTCTATATTAATCACCTTGCTTAGCCTTGCATAGAGGGAAAAGCCATTTAAAACGTGACAGCATATATCAATATTAGTGATAAGTGCATGAAAGTGAAATCGGGGTAGGGGTAGGGGGGGGGGGGGGGGCAATTTGCCGACTAATAAGAATAACATTGCCAACCAAAGCCCTTGGTGGGTGGGGTCCTGTGGCCGAAGTCCCCTTTCCGAAGCTCTGAGGATTTTTTTTTGTATTTAAGGGTCCGACATTTTTTTTTTAGCCTAACATTTAGTATGTGTGTATTTTAAGTTAATACACAAAGCTGGGGATTTATTTTTCTACAATTTGGATCATGATCAACATCCTACAAGCATATTGCTCTCGCTAACGAACATTGCAGTAAAGATACACAACTTATTTTAGTGGCTGAATATTTGGACAACTGCTTTTATTCACTGATTTATTTTGTTGGGGGTACCGGGTGAATTTGCTAAACAATTTTAGTACAAACTAACTTGATCTTACCGACTTGTTTTCTCGACTAATCTTATACTGCAACTAACTTTACCGATTAATCTTACCGAATAATTTTGCCGATTGATTTCACCAACTGTTGGTCAATTGTATTGCCGACTTGACATGGTCGTATCGTAGGTCTCACATCGGGATGGGGATGGGGGAGGGGGTCCTGGAGTTGTTTCTTCTTTCTTTCCTTTTATTTCTTTATCTCTTTTTTCTTTCTTTCTTTCCCCTTTTCTTTTTTATTTCCCCCAAACACTCACCCCTAGCGACGGCTCTGGTCACTTTGGATACTGTTCTTTCCATTTTAAAGTTAGATGTTGACATAATCAACAATTCATTTTTATTTATTTTTGTTTATTTTATTACATCTGAATACATGTTATCGCTTTCCAATGAATGTTCACAATCGTGTTTCTTCTTTTTAACGAACTTTACGCGTGAAATACACTTAACTTTTTAGAGCCGCACTCAGCTTATAACACGTATTCCAATAAGTCTTCTGACGTTAAAATTATACGCCAATCTTTTGCTAACACATCATTGTTTCGTGTATAAATCTAACTTTATTAATGGATCTGAAAGGAGGAAAGGCCCTTAATTTAATTCAGATTAAGGATGAAGTGATTTAGTTCAAACGTGTGATGAATTTTTGAGGTAATATAATCAAAATCCGTTTTCCATTGAAACCAATGGAGATCTAACATTTACGGCCATTCGTGTTCATCGTCGTCTGACTGTGAGATATATATATATTGGAGTGCGCCCTCAGTTTTCGTGGACATCGGGGGTTGTGCACTTACGTACTACTGATGGGCATAGTACTATCTACCATCTGAAATCGTTTACCTTAATTCGCTGTTTTTCGTGTACAATTTCACAATTTATTAGCAACACTCGCCACATAAATTGCTTCGACCGAATTTCTGTCTAACATGTCTAACGCCATCATTCTATCATTTTCCCTTACACTATAACCCTTCAGGGTTCCTTCGTACTGTATTATAGAAACAGGGTTTTTTTTTTCTTCAAAATTTCATTTTTCTCGGCAATCTTTTTGTGACAAGTTAATGTATAAGGGCGGATAGGAAGACTATACATTCGCAGCTGTCCGTAACGTTCGCAAAAAAAACCCAAATACGAATGAAGTCTTAGGCTTTGGAATAAATACCAAAATACAGGTTGCAAAGTATCCAAGGCGCATGATAATTATATGAATAGCCTATAATAAGACATAAACCTACTGTGAATTCCGACAAAAAGTATTAATGGCAAATATGGTGATACTGTACTACTAATGATAATTAATTATTAGCTACGGTTCCCCCTCCCTACTGCAATTTGTACTTTCTATAATGATGCGCCTCTGGCTGTTAAATTTCAATTGCTCATTTTGAATATTGTCATTAATCATAAAGGCAGCTTGTCAATTAAGTATAGAGTTAATTTAGTGTGAACAAAATATTAATACTAATTTGGGTCAAGGTGACCGAGGCTTTTAAGCGCAGTATTATTGTATTTATCTTTGAAGATTAATAACCCACGTCAATTTACTCGGAAGGTCTCATTACCTGTCCACCTTTGTTGACCATGTCTGGAGTATTTTGCATTGTCAAATGGCGAGAGACAGCTGCAAATATTGTGAAATGAGATACGATATAGAAACCCAAGCCGTATATATATAGGTAACTCAGGCATTTTCCGGGACATTTTCTTAGAATTTGAAACATGGATTTGTGACCCTAAGATAGGGAGCCAATTGGGGTTTGGTAAAATCAGTTCGTTAGTAACATATGGCTTGTTTTGTTATCAAAATCAACAGCGGGCGCTATAATTACACTACCTATTCGTCAGAATACTCACAATTATGATAACACACACCTTAGGGAATGGAAGCTGCTTTAACTTGTTCGTCATTTTTTTAAATATACACTAACTTTCTGATGTTGGATATATTCCATGCACGCTCATTATATTCCTCTCATGGACACGGACTTTAGCCAGTATTATTGAGGATGTAGGAAATGGAGCTGCTAGAACTCTTACTTCAATCGTCTAAAATCTAGAATACTTTCCGATATATTCCATGCACGCACATGAAATCCCTCTCATGGACCAATATTCAAATATCCCTGATCCGGACTCCGTTTTTATGAATGATAAACATATGCAATGATTGTAAGCAATTATAATTTCATGTTCTGAATATTCTACGCAGACATCTAGCTTTAAATACTGATTGACACTTCGTGGATGTTACAGCTTGCAATTTTGAAAGTATATTGTCACCAGTTTATAATGACATTTTATTTTGAAACTAAAGGATTCTCACTGTATCATTCAGACATTCACCGTGTGTCATCGTCGATTCGGAAGTAATCGCTTAAGTTTCAGATACTTAAATAACCATATTAGTGAAGCTGTTTAGAACATGTTTAGAACCTATTTAGAACATGTGTAGAACATGTTTAGAACATGTTCACTCTTATGTGTTTCATAGCACTACTGTCAGGGTTTAGAAAAATCAGTTCGTTAGTAAGATGTGGCTAATAATTTTGTTTTCGAAATCAACAGCGGGCGCTATAATTACACAACTTATTCGTCAGAATACTCAAAAATATGTTAACACACACCTAAGGGAATGGAAGCTACTTCAACTTGTTCGTCAGTTTTTTTAAATGTACACTAACTTTCTGATGTTGGATATATTCCATGCACGCTCATTAAATTCTTCTCATGGACACGGACTTCATAGCCAGTATTATTGAGGATGTGGGAAATGGAGCTGCTAGAACTTACGTCAATCGTCTAAAGTGTAGAATACTTTCCGATATATTCCATGCACGCACATATGTGAAATGTTCTACCAAACCCAGACGGAATTGGGCAGAGCTCCAAACTGAGAAATAGCCCAAAACATAATTGGTGGTGATTTTTGGGGGAATTTGAGTTTCTGGTAAATAATTAATCTTCAGAGTGCTTATAACAATAATGTGAAAGATTCAGATTAAAAAATCATCCTAAATGTATGTTTCAGTGATTTAAAAAAGCCTAGTTCTAGTAAAAAGCCTAGTTCTAGTAACTGTAAAGCTCTCAGTTTGGAGTTTTCATAAAGACCGTAAAAGACGAACTTGAAAATGGTGTAACTCCGCTTTGGGAAGTCCGATTAAAAAAAGAGAGGTACCACTGTAAAGCTGAAGATCTCTACTTAGATAATCCATAACTAACTCAATTTTGATACCTTGCCCAATTGTGTCTGGTTTCGGTAGAACACGTCACATATAATCCCTATCTTGGACCCATATGCAAATATCCCTGAGCCGGACTCCGTGTTTATGAATGATAAACATATGCAATGATTGTAAGCAATTATAATTTTATGTTCTGAATATTCTACGTAAACATCTAGCTTTAAAAATTGGTGTGTGTTAGATAATATGTGCAATTACTGATTAACAACACTTCGTGGATGTTACAGCTTGCAATTTTGGAAGTATACTCTCACCAGTTTATAATGACATTTTATTTTGAAACTAAGGATTCTCACTGTATCATTCAGACATTCACCGTGTGACATCGTAGAAGAAATCACTTAAGTTTCGGATACTCGGATTATTCAATCAATTACAGATGTATGTCAATATCCGCAATAAAAAGCTTATGATAATTATATTAATATAGTATCTCAATCCTATCTTCATTTGGGCAAACAGAATTACTCCATAGATTGCATAGTCCTATAATATTGCATCGGC
The DNA here is from genome assembly GCA_035610835.1 of Ophiura sarsii. Taxonomy (NCBI): domain Eukaryota; kingdom Metazoa; phylum Echinodermata; class Ophiuroidea; order Amphilepidida; family Ophiuridae; genus Ophiura; species Ophiura sarsii. The sequence goes on from CM069449.1 coordinate 23,209,526, forward strand.
GGAAAAATGTGTAAAATGCGTTGTCAGATCAACGGTTTTTAGAATCACTGTCTGCAGTTAATGCGCGGTTAAACTTAATATGTCCCGTTGACTAAAGTGTGCTATGAATATTTCAAGCTTAATAATTGGAAATTAAAGGACTCAGAACAGCATCAGCTTATGTCATGTGCTCTTTTTCATTTTTGACACACATCTTTTCCTCTTATAATGAAACACTTGCCTGGACTAATAATACTATCTTGACTGCATTTTCATTTTAAACTGCATCACACACCTGTTATTAAAACATAATGGAAATCTACAATCTGAAGGAACTGTTTGAAGACGTAATTTCGATTAGCAGGACATAGTAAACGGCGTTAACATGGTGTCAAACTATGTATTCTAATCGAACGAATAAACCACTCAGAGAAAAAAAAGCTGTCAGGTTAACCCGACAACAAATTTTCAAGTAATACATTATTAAATAATGGTAATAAATGGGGAAACACTTTCACGATTTATCATATAAAACATCCTATACTAGGACAAGAAGAACATCCTTTTCATCGTATGAATTCAAAAGTAGTTCGAAAAGGTTTCAAATTTAAATGTGTTTCAACATTTACAATGATGTGACTTATAGTACAACTACGACTACTCTACTTACAAATCACTACTTCATACATGTATCTGACACAATCAGTTTGACAACAACATATATTTTAAGGCTATATGCACATGATCATAATACAGATAACAAGTATTAAACAGTATGCCTTACAGCACATTACACATTACGATCACAAACAAGACTAATTCACAGGTTGTCACACGATACATATACAGGGTGTATACAAAATTTGCAATCCTATGTGCCGATCCATAGACTAGCCAAGGATTTACTCTCGTTTTAGATTCGTGAAGCCCAATTGTTAACTGTATTTTTATGTTGCATTTTTTTCCAGATTTAGTACACTGGTTTTGAACATCGTGCATCGTAATAAATTCATTCTTAATTTGTAAAAGAAAATATATGCCTTAAAGCGACGACTCAACTCTCCTCCTTGTTTAATAAACCTTCATAGCTTCAATAATTGACTCATGCCATTTCCTCTAGGCTAGTCTTTACGATAACAGCTACCAACTTATTCCGAGAATTGCCATCATGACAACACCGAACACTTCCGAGCAGAATTGGCTTATTTTATTCCAAATTCGTAAAATCACCTTTAAAGATCACGCTCCTCACTTTACGAGCTCTTCATGGATTACTGCATGATTACATCAGCAGCCAATCGTTTCATATTTTATATAGCTGTCCGTAATTCACCCTTCTGCTAGTCAATCTTCTACTACAGACACCATATACAGTGTTCAAAAAGGTGGCTACTAACTAGGTAAAATAAAGTACTCATAACTCCACAAATATAGCTCCAACGTAAACATATCAAATTATAAAATTGTGGAGACAATTCCCCTCTTTAAATTGAGATATAACACGTGAAATTTGACTGGACATGCTGAATAGATATATGTCCAAAACATTGGAATAACCGCGTTCTACTTATTCCAAGCCAAAAGCAAAAGTACAATTTTCATTTTTGCAGTTGCTTTTGCAGCACTCAATATATCAATATGTAGAGTATTGATTTTCTTGTAACAACGACCCGCCCCTCGATAATGGGATGTTGTGGATCGGTGATGTTTCCATTGATCAATGTGTCCTATTATATAAGTATATCTGTTTCTCTATTCCGCTTATTGAAAATGCAACTGCAAATCTAAGAATTGTGATTTGATTTGTGTTTTTTGACACAAATCCAGTCAGTCAATCTTCACGATTAAAAGATGACATTTCTTCACAAAAAAAAACTTCCATGTTTTGAATTAACTGCCAACACTAAGTGTTTGCAACACGGTTCGGACCCAAAAACCCTCTCCATTCAATAAAACCTGGTGAATGACCACAACATTAGTTTAACCTTTACTTGAAATGTTAAGATGATATTTAAAAAAATAAGAACAAACGTATAGTTTCGATAGCTTGACGATATATACCGTTTCCCATCTATTCAAAAATATGTTCAACCTTTCAGGGGATGCATCTCTCGAGATCCGGTAAGAGCATGACCGCTTTTGCTGATTTACCTCACCATTATATTAACAAAATGATGTGCATTCTAGCCAATAATTAATTAAATAGAGATTAGGGTTACCTCCAAGATGGCCGCTAATCCGAAACACGGATGTCTCTATTGCATAATGTTTACGTTTGAGCTTGAATATTGTGGAGTTATGAGCTTGTTTATTACCGGGGGTTAGTTACTTTCAGAGGACTGTATTCCTCTATACAACGAGCTTTATCTTTACCGTATCATTAGTATAGAATATCCAGTCAGTTCATGTTTGTCATGCTAACTAAATTCACATTTTCTTTTGAAAATAATGTGCTCAGCAGTCAAGCATACGCTTCGATAAATGCCTTTTATTATTATTCTGACAATTGCAACCGAATGAAAATATAGTATCATATAATAATTCCATCGTCAATAATTGAATCATGTGAGCAAATATAATAAATGCTTCATTTTTTAGACCTCATTTGATTACCGTAGAATTAAAGTAAGAATGGTAATCCCCTGTATTCAAATCAAGAAACTGACTCAGACCAACAACAAAAAATGATACAGTGTTAATAATCAAATGGATTTCACGAATCGAAGACAAATATTTACTACAAAATGTTCTATAGTTTGTAATCAGTTCCAAATTGGCGAGATATATTTTATCTTTCCGCGCGCAAAAATAATTACGGCCTCACGCACGCGGTATTGGACGCACGCACGCACGCGTCTAGAATATGATGCACAATGCGCAGCTGCATTCGTGTGCATTCGCCCGTCTGTATTCATTCGCTGCTATGTAAGGATGCATCGCCAATGTAGACCTGATCAAAATATAGCTATGTTTCAACTATGGCTACGGCAAATAGGATAAGGATTCATTGATTTCGGTACACTGATTTAAAACACTTACTACTCGTATTATAAATTGCAGTTCATGTGCAAAAAATACAAACTCAGTCAAACTTATAACATCATACAAAAATGATACACAATTACAAATGTGCAAATACCCGTCCATTTTCTAGCCATTAAGACATGTTTTTGTACGATTCAATGATGGAATGCCTGCACTGGTTTCTCCAACATATCTTTTGAAATGAAAGTATTTTACTGTCTTTATGGTAGAAAATGTCCGTATAGTGAAAACATGCCCAGGTGCCAGTGAACAATTCTACTAAATCATAACATTTAAAAGGAGAACAAGTATGACCTTTGCCCTATCTCGTTTATTCGTGTATTATGGCACATTGTGTGTGTGGTACACATACATATTCACCCCTTCACGGATGTTTAGTTCCTTAATGAGTGAGAGCGCCATCCTCGATGTGCATGTACAAGCTTGATGACCAACAAGAAGACAAAATGTGTAACAGGGTGTTTTCGTCGCCAAAACTTGATACATTAATTTTGTCGAAGCAAATAATTATTGATCTATAATAATTCAAAATGGTACTATATATCAGGTTGAAAGGAACCGTGTGTTTATATGAAAAGATGTTAAAGACACCACCACAATGCATTGCGTTTTTGCAAAAATGCCCCAATTCCGGTCTCCAATTTATCTCAATTCCAATAGACATTATGCACACAATCATGGCTTCCTAGCGCGTTCATCATTAGAGCTTTTAGGTTCTAGTTTCCATCAATGGTACATACATAGTTATCAGTGTTCCTTTTTTCTTATTTCTAACACTTTTAAGAGCTCGACAAATGCATCGTTTTAAAAAAAGCTTTAGTTGGCTGGCTGGCGTTCGCGCAATGCATTGTGGGAATACCTTAATATCTTCTTTGTATGACATGTATGTTCGCATGAATCCTTTTCCAAATTGTACATCATGTGTCATATTGTTCCCGATGTTAGACTCCTTTTAAATGTTATGATAATAACGCAAAGATTTGACAGAAATAAAATGAAATTGACTTTCGGCAGCTCGAGAGTTACCCTCCTGCATCGCGCTGGTTCCTAATTTTGATTACGATTTATTCCGTCGAAATAAACAGTCAGGTTCCAAAGCGTCGGCAATAACTATTTTTCTTTCATCTTCAAGCTCCCGAAAGTAAGATTCAAATAACATTTCTCATGAGGGTTGTCTAAAACAACTTCTACGGGAATAGCGAATGCAAAGCCAAAGGTGTCAATTCAATTTTGTTTTTCTTTTTCACATTACATGTAGGCCTAAAAAAAGGTCGGATTTCCCTTTCACCTCAAATAAATTTTGGGTCTGTTTTTTTTTTTAGATTCCAAAGAATGACCAAATACACTGAGGTTTATAATTTAACTAAATGTTGATATTAAAAAGACAAAGTCTGGTGGCATGGATAATATTTTTCATGGGGAGGTAATTTAGGTGACAAATTTGTAATTTCTTTAAAAAAAAGAGTTTAACAAAACTAAAAAAAACACACAAAAAACGCGACTGATTTGTCCCGTTTTTTACGGTCGGCCGGGAAAGGGCAATCCAACATTTTGTTGTTGTTGGCCTTATGATGAACTTTTTAGCGTCAAATACTCTCAATTTCAGACAGTTGATTGCTATCGTTATACAATTCTGTGATTTGTTTTCACCCATATCGTCACGTGTGCGTTGCTGTTTCGAAGTAATATGTGGCTATTCTATTTGGAACCCATACACCCCTTATGGAAGACCCGACCTTAATCTTCTCCACAGGGAGTGTATTTTTTAAGGTAAGTCACCCATGCAGGTTATGCAGGTAACCCTATTTAAAACTCACACTGTGGGGACGACTAACACTTTTCGCGCGATAGGCGTTCTGCAAACGACATTTTAAAATTCACAATGATGTTTCAAAAATGTCAACATTATTGAATTTCATTACCATATTTGGAATCACCTTGAGAAGTGCATTGAAACAAGAACAAACATGCCTAATATTGGTGCACAATTTGAAAATGTAAATGGTCTTTTATTATGATTCTTCAAAAGGTGATGCTTCAGACTTTGATCACCTAGACCAATATTTCTTGTTATACCGCCCTCCTCCTACCATATGTTGCTTAATTGGCAAAATCAGTTTATCCGCACTGGCAATTTGCTAATGCCTGCTTTAACTGCAAAGAGCTGCTTAACAACATAATTGCATCCGCCCCATATTCAGACAAAGCTACCTTAGCGTACATAGAAAAGTATGCATGGTCAACCCATACACTATTTCTCTGACTGGACTGAGAAGGTGTCAATATTAAGTACGCCTCATATCGTGCTCGGGATAATACTTAGCACACCACCTGTCATTGTCAATGAATGGTATGCAAGTGATGTACCGTATTATATTGTACGGTGAGTCTTAAACATTATATTAACGATTCGTCTGGTATTTATTTACTTTATTAAAGAAGAAGAAACATTTAAAAACAACATTAATTTTGTTTGGGCCAAGAAATTGTTCCTTATTTCCCTTCATTTTTGGGAACATTTTATAATATGTCTTTAAAAACTCTTTAGAATTGAAAATATTTTAGTTTAAAATGCTTATTTATTTCAACATTTTTTTAAAAAATCTTAGAAAGTAATTGCAATGTTAGGGAGTCTTGTTTTAAGATTACAAAGTTTACACCACTGGAATCGGTGGTCTCAATATAAAATCAAAGGTTATTTTCAAATGAACAACTGGTTCCAATTCGGTGTTGTGGTGAATTAGTCATGTCATCTTGGCTAAGGGTTCAAGCTTCGAAAACTTGTAAACAACCAATTGAGTTCGTCACGCGATTGTTTATTTAGTGGTTCAGAGCACAGAGACGTTACACATAAGCCAATCACTGAAAATCCCCACATGTAAATTACATTGATACTCAGCTTGGTAAAGCATAGTATACGTGTGTTCAGGACTACAGAACATCTTCGCCTCGACTTTACGCTCATTCTGTGGGAGCAGGTCCCAGGTATAGAATTACAATACAAACACTTTTAAAAACACTTTATATGCGGCTATTGGTACCATTATACAAAACAGATTTTTTTCGAAAACTCTTCTGAACTTTCAAGGTCTATCCTTAAAATACTGAACCAATATTATATTTGTTTGTACTTATATATTTAAATGCATTTCTCATGGTGATTTCAAATAATGGTAATGAAACTTAATAATGTTGTCATATTTGAAACATTTTGTGAAATTTTTGGAATATCGTCTGCAGACGCCTGCCGCGTGGGATGTGTTAAAATAGTGATTGCATCATACTCCAAATACAATAAAACAATCTGTAATCTACAAATGAATGGTCATGTTGTAACAGATGAGTTCTTTATACCACAATTTCGATACGATCACTTTGATCCATTTGCATTTAATCACTAAGTAGTACTAAAAGGTAACAGGTGATTGTTTGCAAACGCTGTATAATCGGTATGTCGTTTGGTCATGTTGATGGAAGAGCGAACCTTCGTAAACAAAGCCTATTGACATTGTAGTAGAGTCATTATCTTGGATTCCGTGACCATTTTCTTCCGACCTTAGTTTCTTAGTGAATTTGTCAACTAGAACCATTTTAAAAGAAAATGAGCTCCCATGCATTTCTCAAAAGTGGCGGGAACATTCTTTTATAGCGCAAATTCCAAAATGGCCTTTTTACATTTTTACCCGATAACTCGTTAACCAAACATCGGAACTAGTGCAAACTATACTTTTTCGGAATCCTTGTGCTCAGCCGAACAATTTGGTGTTCTTTTTAGCTTAATTAAAGCCATTTAATTTGTTGGGCCCCTGTATGGCGGCCATTTTGGAATTGCGCTATAAAACAACGTTCCCGTAACTTTTGAGAAATGCATGGGAGCTCATTTTCTTTTAAAATGGGTCTAGTTGACAAATTCACAAAGAAACTAAGGTAGGAAGAAAATGGTCACGGAATCCAAGATAATGACTCTACTATTGTTTTGGTTATGTCCGAAATCGAGAGGATTTGCAAGTATAAATTTCATCTGTTTTGCAAACGATGTAAGCTACAGAACTGATAGGGGTAAGAGGCAACTGAAATAACAACTGAAAGCGACACCAAGAGTGTGCAGCAATGAAGCTTGTTTTACTTGCCGAATCTTGTCGTCATAGCAAAGTAAAGGCACCCTGGGTTAGTTCAAAAACAGAAAACAAACATAATTACACACACAAGCAATACACGGTGTTGTGCTGCGTAAGGCCTAAGGCAGCAGAGCCTAATCCCGCCGAAACACTGCACCGGCGCATTAGTACTTCAGCGGTATCTTTTGACACATGACATTGAATGATTACAATACATAAGCCACTTCAAATCAGTAAGTGCCGCATGTATTGCAACATATTAATATCATCTGGTAGCGGGATAAAGCCCTTGATAGCGAAAGTTATACAGCAGCTCGATACACGTCTATAATCGCAGGCAGGTATATCACTGTAAAAACAAACGTTTGACTATTAAAAACACTACAACACGTTTAGTTGTTGTTGTTTACGTGTACAGGTATAGGAGGTCGTTTACGATAAACGGGTTGCATAAAACGCTACAACGTGTTGATTGATACGTTTATTAACTGTTATCAAAAACGTGTTTATACCAGCAATCATGTGTTTATAATTGTTGGTATAAGCATGTTTTTGATAACAGTTAATAAACGTATCAACGCGTTGTAGCGTTTATGCAACCCGTTTATCTTTAACAACCTCCTATACCTTTACACGTAAACAACAACAAATAAACGTGTTGTAGTGTTTATCAATAGTCAAACGTTTGTTTTACAGTGTATATGGCGAATGAGGCTGCTAACAATGTCACGTGTATATATTGTTAAGCCAGCTGTTATTTTATTGCCCTCATTAGTCTCACATTTCTGGTTGAGTAAGATACAGAAATGTACTGCGACACGTGATAGCGTCTCTGTACCATAACCAATTTAACGCTTGGTAGTCGACAAGCTATAGTGGAGCAGTGACGACCACGTGATAATAGATCATCTCTGAGTCTACATCAACCAAACCACCTTTAGCGAATGAGGCTAAAATACACAGTGGCAGCTCTTATGGGCTTGTTTTGAGTCAGTGTCGTCGAAATAGCATTACGAATAGTACAGTACCGGTATACTAAATTACCGAATTCATATATTGGTAGTTGTTATATTTTCAGACGAAATACGCTTATAGTATGGAAACACATACAACATGAAATCAGAGAGCATTAACATGAACATAAATAATATACAAATATCATGAATTTGCTTTCTTAAAATTTCCAGGTTCCAACAAGATGCTACTTAACTTGATTATGGATATAATTAAAGAATAGATAAAGCATGCACTATTCGATAACCGGTGTATCGATGAAGGTATTGGGACTTGAACGGGTGACCTGAAATGTTTCAGGAATTTGACCGCATCAGAACAACGCATGAAAACAAAGTTTTAACATTTTTCTGATAATAATTACTTTAAATACACAATAATGCACGGTCGTTAGTGAGATAATCATGCACCCTAATTAATAAAACGTACAAATAGAGATATGGTTGACCTCGGGTCATCCATGGTTTCGTTATCAATCAAAGCATTCAAAGTGAAGCCTACTCTACTTAATATATTAAATCATCTTAATAACTGGTTTTTTTTACCATACATGTACATGTATATGATCTATCTAATTCTCACTATAGTATTGTTACTCAAAAATGTCCAGAAACTACATTAAATTTGATTATACAAATAGATTCCTAAAGTTGGCTAGTTTTGGGATTATCAATCGCCATTGGCTATACTAAGAACATAGATTGTTCTATCTCTGTAGCCGAACCAGAATTTTAATATTTTGAAAATTATCTCTCTTGGTTTTATTTCCGATTGATGATGCCCACCACATATAACCCAAATGAGAGCAACGGCCAATTGACTGATGTCACTCTGTCCATGAAACGACAACAGTCGCGTCGCACTGTTACTTAATTATTGACTTCCTCTAGGATATACACGTTTGTCTATAAGGTGAAGAAGAAGAAAAAAAACTGTTATACGGTCACGACCGGCCTACCTTTTTCAAATTTTTTAAATTTTTTTTTAAACTTGTGAAATTTTGTGAATTGTCTGTCCAAAAAAAAGTGGATTTTCTTTTAATTAAAATGTTTTGAAATGTTTTGAAAATTTCGAAAAAAATGAAAAAATGCACCAACATTTCACGAATTATATTATGTTATGGAGTATGTTTCGAAAAAAATCCGGACCTACCAACCCTACCTGAGAACTCCGTTGCCCGTAGAACAAGTTTTTTTTTCGTCGCTTAAAGCACTTTACACATGAAAGACGACGATAGTTCAGGTCGATTACGTTTTGACCAATCGGTTCATTAAACAGCGTTCAACTTCAATTACTTTGATCTTATATCATAATTAATGTCTGAAAAGAACAGACAGTAGTAAAGTGAACTTGGAATGAACTGAGCTGTTTACATTCATGGTATAACGTGTTGTGATCACTTTCATTTAGATACACCTCCTATCTCGGAATACATAAATTCTATAACTCAAAATATTAACCATTTAAAGGTCAACCAAAATGGTGATTCGTGTATGTTTTATTCGATGGGGGGATATTGTAAAAAAACACCAAAATACAAACAATTACCCTTTAATATTGCCCAGTAAATACATAATAGAGTTTCTATTAGCTTGTATAATTTGTATCATAATGTATATTACGTAGACGATTATCCTGTATACGTTACAGGTGTTAGCCAGGTGTACCCATGTGTAAAAGTCTTACGTAAGAGTTACTTATACGCACAAGTCATACGTACTAGTTTTGCAGTGCGGAATTACATAACAACACCGTAACAAATTAATAATTTTCAACTTATTTATTTAATGTTTAATTTTAAGTTGTAATTTCCTCTAATTTTATTTTATTTGCTCTCGGAGGATTCAGATTCTATGATTCGTAAATATAAACCAAAATTGGTTCTAATAATATTTGATTATTTCTCGTATACAAATATTGTAAAGGGGACTTGGTGTACTTCAAGTATTTGACGGGAAAAGTGCATCATCTAGTTATAACGGTGCACTTTATTATACCGTGTAATTAATGCATGCGTGTGACATTCACTTTATACAATGAGTAACACTGTATGGTTTTTTTTCTTCTTTCAATTACGTACAGTCATCAAAAAAGTAACTATACAGGTAATAACTGGGCTTCTAACTCTACCTAAAAATATTAAATTATAAAGTTGTTGCAACATTCGTCTTCTTTTTTATATGAGATATTGCATTTTAGGAGCGGGTGATACTTGAGGAAGTGACACTCCAAAATGTAAAGGTAAAGTCCGATTTTTATTTTCACATTTTTATTTTCTACACGCGGACCCATCTACGGGTACCTACTGTCGATTACCGGTAGTACATTAGGGGATGCATGCGCATGTTGGACAGTCGCCCGTATTGTTCCGATGGATCAATACGCCACACACACGCTACCTGTCATATTTTCCCGTGTTGAAATGTAAAATGTGAAAATTAGATTCTACAATATTCAACCGATACTAGCGTGCACTATCTCATATTAAACAAGATACATTTCTCAACAACTTTATAGTTTAATATTTTTAGGTATATAGGATATATATTTGTAGAGTTAAAAGTTCATTTACTACCTGTATAGTTACTTTGTTGATGACTGTATATTGATTGTTTTAAATACTTGTTTTCAAGTTATTGTTCAAAGATATTTTAAATGCACAATAAATAAAATTGAAAACAAAACGAATCACAGACATTTAATACTGAAGCACGAACAAGATGCGGTATTGAAGCTGTACCCTTTAGAAACCACTGAATATAAAGACATTTTCAAATTATAAACCTTCATCCGGAAAAGAGGTCGTTAATCTGAGTTTCATATCCATTCGTCAGGCTAACAGGATGGTGGTAAGTAGGCCAAATTGGAAACCCCATGCACAATTAGAATATAAAATCCACGGTGACGCATTAAATTAATTTTCAGAATTGGACTATACTCAAAGATAGCCAAAGAGTGCTATCGCTTGAAACTTTAATAGAGTAACGACCTTTTTTCCGGTAAAAAAAACCTTTACATTTGTGTGCGCTCTGCCGTTTTAGCATTGAATTATTATCGATATTATGTAAAGAAGTCAACTTACTTTGTACTTTTAGGTCTTTCATCGATAACTGTGTCGTCTGCGCTGATTGTTCTATTGTCTTTTATCCACCTGTACTCTGCACGTGGTAAAGCATCTACATAACATTCCAGTGTGACATATTCACCTTCCGGTTCGCGAATCTCCGCCTTTTTCACAGTTACCGCCGGGGCATCTGCGGACGATAAAATATGGGGCGTGCGGTGTTAATATTTAAACGGTACTTGGAATTCGCTTTTTCTTAATATCTATATCTATTTCTATAATTGCATCAATTTGCCTCGAGATAATTTTTGTGTGAATATGAAATTATTATGTCATGAATAATTCTGGGTTACAGTATGATCTCATCCGACAAAACGGTCACTTCCTGTTTTAAATACGGTTACAATAAGAGCCGCGCAATGTGCCTGCCGACTATACCTACTTCATTACAAATGCATTGTCATATCGATGGATATTTTATCAGGAATTAGTTATTTCAAATTTTCTTTGTAAATAAAGAGACACCATTTTGGTAAATTGTATAATTATCTTAATTCAACCAATTTAAATAAACCGTTGATTATAAATGTATAGATGAATTGAAAACCGTACCAAAATTTGTACTCACCATTACCAATGAATTAATATATTGATTTGTATTTTAATGACGAATCTATTTCAGATACAGACAGGTTATTTTGGCTAAATTACAACAACAGTTAGCTTAGTTTGCGAAGGATATGATGTTGAATATTGTATAAATAAATAACAATGTATTCGTCAGAAATGTGCCGCATTTTATATTCCTTAGGCTCAGTTATTATTCAGTATTCCGCATTAAGCTTAAGCTGGAAAAAAGTCTTTTCTTCGTTTAGTACAAACTGAATGCAGTTTACTGTTTGCCTTTAAACACTTTCACATGGCTATTATATATTACTGAGTTAACATATACAAACAGATTTTTTTCAGAAACCCTTCCCAACTTTCAAAGTTTATGAAGGAAAACTGAACCAATACTAGGCTGTTTGTATTTATTTTGTTTGGACTTCTCATAGTGATTCCAAATATTGTGATGAAATTCAATAATGTTGACATTTTTGAAACATTTGTTAAAATGTTAGAACTGTCCTCTCGTCTCGTAGGAAGTACAGGGTGTCCCAAAAGTGTCGAAACCTTTTCAAAACTGTATATCCCCGGTTAGAAAATAGTCGCATTATAAAACTGAAAATAATATTCGGATAGAGATGGCTTGTCGAATTATTTTGGTACCAAACTTTGCGATAATAGCTATCAGTTTTGCTAAAATACCGACGAAAATTTACCGAACTGTAAAACTGCATTTTCATATAAAAGCGAAGTATAATGAGCTGATTAAAGTCAAGGATGCGACAAACGTAAAGAGTTAGGGTAGAGGGAAAAAGATTCTCTACAACCATTATTTTTAAATTCAGATTATGATATAATCCTTATTAATGAAAATTATTAATGTTGGGCACAATATTTGATAAGTAAAAACCTGTTGTTGAATAAAATCCACATTGAATGGAATGTGAGGAACACGCAGCATGTAATTATTACAAGTGACGTATACATTAAACAATATATCGAATAATGTTATGGTATTGCGAGTTATGTGGCCAAACCTTTCAGCGTGTGTTTTATATTAACGGGCATAAAAAAGGAGTCATGTTTTACAAGTTTTCTTTTTCTAAATACATTTTCAATTTGGTACTGCGACTTATTTTAAGAGAGATCCAAATCCTTTAAAATGGTTTCGAAACTTTTGGGACACCCTGTATCACCATGCCGTAGAATATTGTACAGATATTTAGATATTATCATAGCGCTGCCATTCCTCTGTTTTTCTGCTTATAGGAAGATGAGATTACATTGTTAAGGACACAAGCCAAAAGGAGTTTAGTTAAAGTAACAACTATTAAACTATGAATTGTGTGCCATTTTATTTTTCGCTGGCGGCACATCCATACCAAAATAATTGAATATCCTCAGTACCATGCAGCAGAGAAGCAGACATTCAACTCAAACATTAATGTCATTTTTATTCAGCCCTGTCGAGGAAACTGTTTAGTCGTACAATAACATTTTCATTGTTGCCTCCAATACTTATTCTAACTAGTACCCGTCAGCTAGGATGATACACTTACATTGTACGATGATTTCTATTTGTCTTTCGGCCGTTGGTAGAGGCCCATAGTTGTTAGCTCCACACGTGTAAATCCCGCCTTGAGATCGCTGTATATTTGATATTTGTAAGACCGGATTGTTGACATTCCCCTCGTCTTCTTCTTCATCCGGCGAGAGCTTGTCATTTTCTTTTCTCCAAGTCACGTTAGGTTTAGGGGACCCTACGGCATCGCAGGATAATTCTACGCTGTCCGATTCGTTGTAAACGTATTTCTTAATTGGGCCGTCGTACACTTTTGGTAAATTAGTCCCTGACGGCGTGAAGCCTTGTACTGATGCAGCAACTGTAAGTGATATATTAACGACTTTAAATGTCTTGTGTATATGTGTGTATATTTTTTAACGTCAGAAATAAAGATCAAATGCGGACTGAACCCAATTGCTGATGAACTTGTTTGTGGGGGCTGGGCGGGGGTGCAAAAAAGGGTTAATGTGATCGGTTTACGCCTAGACGGTGATGGTTTACGGAAGATCTAGTTTTTGAATCTTTAGGATGAAAAGAAAACTTAGCTGAACAGTTAACCTTACTTTAACCAGTACTATGCTACGATCGAGGGATTCATATTACAAATAAAAAAGAGAGGAAAAGCTGCTCTTTAGCATATTTTGGTTTGTCCGCTTCAATAACTGATAACAAGACAATGCAAAACGATGACCTCTAACAATTGTGATCGGCCTGGCAATTTTTCGATAAAAAGAATTTCAACCAATACAGATTTGTTCAATCGTTACAATACCATGAATACAATCACCGGAACGTTAAATCAAATTATGGTGCACATTATTAACAAAATCATGAACAAAATGTATAAATACACACAGGTGACTGCAAGGCCACACGATTTCGTGATGTTATGAATAGGTATTTTCATACATGCATCTTTCAGACGGATTTCGAGAGTTACTAACACTGGTTCTAATTTTAATTCCGGTTTTATCTTTATTCAGAGTACACACGTTACAGACAATGAGAACTGCATGGATGTCTGTGCATATCCAACCGCGACCCAATCAATCCCACAATGCATTATTTTACAATTATCGATATGTCTTTAATATCCTACCCCTACTGATAATCAATGGCAATTACAATTTCTAAATTTATGACGGACGGACGGGTATACCGGTGTGAAAGGAGCCATAGTACCCCCTGGAGCTATAGTCCGGCGTTCATAGACATACATGGAATTAAACGTAAAACTAGTGTACGTAGTAAGATAAGTGCCCTAATACGTCACTGTACAGAGGACTAACTCCTTCTACACCGGCATGTTAGGGTCGGACTCTGCAGTGGCGTATAGCCATGCAGAGGGTGTGGGGTTGGGGTGTGGAGGGGGTCGATTGAGATTGGCACTGTCGGTTATCGAGGTCTGTTTTATGCGTAGGTTTGGGGGACGGCACGTTGCCCTCCCCCACCCATCCCTCCGTGATGCTCTAGTTTATGACTTAACCGCACACCTCCCCCCCCCCCCCTCCCCCAACCCCAAGTCGTCCCCCCCCCCCCCCCCACCCTCCGCTATAATATGCAATTCGCCAAAGTTGACAGCCTGGAAGTCCTTGTCGGTTCACTTTTATTATTCGCCCCCCCCCCCCCCCCCCCCCCCCCCCATATAAAAAAAACCTGGAAGAAATAATTAGCCTACTCACCATTGACTATCAGTGTAACTTCTAACTCAATGATTGATGAGTCCCTGTCCGTTGTGTACACCTGGCATATATAGATCCCGGCATGATTGGGTCGGACTTTGTTAATCCGAAGATGAAACGATTTGTTGTAGTGGTCTCCCTCTACTTCGTAATGGTTATTTTTGTCCAGTAATTCGCCCCCGGGACCGACGATATCTGTCGAATGAGAACGACAACAGTGATATTTGTTTTAGTGACATTTAAGCGTTACTACTGTACCGTAAAAATGTATATGACCCACCAAATTGAGTTCGCTGGAATCTATTCTAATGAACAAGATGTATTTTCTACTAGATTTTATATTTCAAAAGAAAATTGTGCCGACAAAATGAATTATATTTCGATGAGAGGCAAAGACGATGCATTTCACACACTACAAAAATATCGTATCCTATGAACAGTAGTCAACTAAAATATATTTTAATCAAAATCTAAAGAAATATTTAGATTCCACACAATTATATAACAATATTTTTGCCGTAGATACGCGCTAAATATACCACGTTTGATCGAGGGGTTTGAATTATAAAGATATGAAATTACGAGGTATCTATATATATCGTCATTATGTTGAAAATGGCTGCAAATAGATCTTAACACTTTCCACGCGGCCATTATTTTTACCATATACAAAACAGATTTTTCAGAAACCTTTCGCAATTTTTAAAATCTATCCCAAGTATTACTCAACCAATACTAGGCATGTTTGTACTTATTTCAATGCATTTTCCATGGTGTTTCTAAATATGGTTATGAAATTTAACCATTTTGACATTTTTGAAACATTTTGTGAAATTTTGGAATGTCGTCTGCAGCCGCCTGCCGCGTGGAAAGCGTTAACTATCCATTATCTACTTGGAGAAATTGGTCGTATTTTAAAATGTATCTGGTAACTGGTAATACTGTATCTTACATTTAACACCTTCCACGCGGCAAGCGTCTGCAGACGACATTCCACAATGTCACAAAATGTTTAAAAATGTCAACATTTTTGAATTTCATTACCATATTTGGAATCACCGAAACAAACGCATCGAAATAAGTACAAGCATGTGTAAAGTATTGGTACAGTAACCATGGTAACTCTTAAGATAAACTTTGAAAATTGAAAAGATTTAAAAAAAAATTGTATTGTATGTAAATGGTAAAACTATTAACAGCCGCGTGAAAAGTGTTACGTGATAAAGGCAGCACTCAGAAACAGGGGTAGCACTGGTTCAAAAATGTGAGGAGTCCCATTTGCATTTTTCAGGACCCTTTAAGGACTGCAAAAACTAAATTTAAGGGGTGCCCCAGAAATATAAGGGGTCCTGAAGTTTGAGCCTTTGAAAATGGTCAAAAAAATTTTTAGAGACAAACAGTAAGCGTAAGATCATGTAACTCTGACTCATATACCTATGTCGTGTCCATGTTAATTAGTAGAAGATACTTATATATAGAATGTTTTGGAAATCGCTTGAAAAGTCGTTACAGACGGTTCAATATCAATATACCGGCTATTTGCCATGTGAAAATATATTTTGTCGATGAAATAGCTATATAGAATTTGTCAACATGCACTGATGAATACTCATTACTAAATACGGCAATTAGTTAGACCAGTTAATGCATATAGATATAGGTCCAGTTCATACATTACAATTAAGGCCAAACAAATTAAATACTTTGTCTCAGCGCCTTTTGGTTAAAAAGCTATGTGCTATCATTTTTTTACTAAATTAAGCTATGGTCTATGCGCTCTATGGGTTTTTTTGGGTTTTTTTTAATAAAAATGATGATACAGTCAATAGCTGTGCTGTTTTTTTCTTTTTAATAAAAGTAATCAGAAATGATCAATACATATTGTATGTTTGTGTTCTCTGTATCTCTTAACTTCACAAAGTTAGTTGAATGTGTGTTCTCAGTCACACGGTTGCCACGTATCACCGAAACTGACTTCTTCTTTTTTTTTAATCGGAAAAAAATGAAAACAAATGACTGCCGCGCGGCGAAATCCCATTTTCAAAGTAATGCGCGCAGGCCGCTGAGACAAAGTATTACATTGTTTTTGCCTAACGTAAACAGTCTTTATAGCTTCGTACTTACTGCGAACTCGATTGTTGTGTTTCCTCTTCAGTAACCAATAAACTGGCTCTTCGTTGCGATTAACAACTGTACATTTTAGCAATACACTACTACCATTTTGTACAGTAACTATCTCATCCGATGATTGAGAGAAATCGATGAAAGTCTCGTTTATAAATGAGGAAAAATCTGAAAATTAAGATAGTATGAATAATTGTAACTGATGGGTAACTGTAATTTTACTTCATTTGAAAACAATGTGCCATATTATTATAGTGCACCAAAAGTAACTTACCAGACAATGTAACTCCAAATTTAGATTTCCTTCGTAAAATATCAAATCAAGCAATTGAAAACAAAATGTTCTCTTTAATTTGAGCTATTGCACGTGAAGATTGACTGAAAATCAACAAAGTTATGTGTCAAAGGCCAAAACAAAGTCCGTTTTTCATTTATGCATTCGGTTCCTCTAAACGCAGCCTCGGTGTAGCAATAGGCATATTATTGATTGACTGGTAGCGACAAGTCACCGGTCGATACATAAATGATGATAGGGGATGCTTCAATTGAACTATACTATGTTTGGCCATCTCGAGACAGTGACGTAACTGAACAGGCGCAGCTTTTACGCACGCGTGTGTATCTTCCGCCTTTCAACGCTCGTGTTTGTACGCCAGCGCCGCCAGTATGCGCGTGCGTTATGTGATGCAATTAGTAGAATACGCGGTTACGTCACTGTCTCGTGATGGCCAAACAGAGTATAGTCACACTATCCTGCGTGTTCAAAACCCAAGTGCGAAAACAAAATGGCCCTTTTTCATTTTTGTTCTTGTTGTAGAGTTCTTAATTGTTAACCGCTCTTAGCGTCAAATATCTCAAATGTAATCTATAATTTTGTAATTATTGATATTTTAAGATGAAGCTATATGTTAAAGTAATGATCGTGTGTATGACCTGGTATGTAACTTTTTCAGCACCGCGTGTCATTGAAAAGTGATGTCATTATCTTCTTTAAATGTTTTTTACATGGATTCAATATTTTGTTGAGTTAGAGAGTGTATAAAAAAGGTATAAAATAAAAAAAATAAAAATAACCATAGTCATCCGAGCGAAAATATTACATTGTATCTCGATTCTAAGAAAAATTGTGAAGAATCTAATTTAATGCATTAATTTAAAATATAATCAACTGAATTTCTTGTTTCTATATCGAATTGCATGGTTAGCCATGCAATCAATCTAAGTAATTGAATTATTGGATTGATATGTGCTGTATAGCTTGATAATAAATAGAATAGGCGTATAGGGTGGCTGAAAGGATGATGTTAAGATGTTCTTCCTTCTAAATATTTCTTATTTTAGGAGTCAGTTATCTTTCAGAACATGCTGTTGTTCTCGTTCAGGTCGTGCCATATCGTCAGCCTGCTTCGATAATTGCCTAACTCATTTTTTCTAGTTCTTAGAAAACAACAAAAGTATGAACCTGTTACCTGTGTACCTGTTACTCATTTTGCATTATTGATGGATGGATATTCATTATGTGGAATGACACTTGTATTGTTGATGTTAGGCTTGTATTGTTGATGTGACTTGAATTAGTGCATCCATGCACGCCAATTGAGGATTGTCGCGCGCCAATTGAGGATTGGCGTGCATGGATGCACTAATCCAAGTCATATAGAAACAGATGAACACAGCCATACAATAATTTGATTAATTCCATTGATTTGTCAATGCAAATTCAATAATGCAAAATGAGTAACATGTTGGAGTGGTCTGGTGGCCCTTTTAAAACAAAGCTCTTCATTTATCAACACTTTTGATTGGTCAATGACTTAGGTATTATAACAGCATGTGCATAATGTAATGAAGTCATGATTTATGCAAAAAACTAAATTTTGCTGAAAAGTGAGTTAGGCAATTATCGAAGCAGGCTGACGATATAGTGTTAAATCATTGATGGCTCAATGACACTAAATCGATGTTATTCCGAAAATACCTCACTGGTAATCCACATATTGTATACACAATTCTTGTCTAGAATTCACTCAACCACACTAAACAACACCCCTTTTTGCCTTTGATATGTTCTGATTAACAATTCGAAATATTCAAACATATGTATACAGCACAACCAATGACAGTGATTATAGTTGTGTTCATGTACCAAACAATCAAACCTACACTGTAACATCAAATGAAAGTTGATGCAAAATCCTTTCCAAAGCGCTATACTCAGAATTGGTATGAATGTAAATAACGATTTTTTTGTTGTTGAAATTCACAGCCACATTTAAAAAAATATAACCTGTTTTATGGACACTTTTGCATTAGGGTAAAATCTACCTCAACAATACGTTAAAGCAATTACGATCCAGGTCAAGTAATAATACTGGTGTTCACCGTTAAACTAAAAATACTTGTATTACCTACGTGTTTAGTTAAACATGGGGGAAGTTTGATATAGTGAGTGATTGTATCTCTGTGTTATTGCAATACAAAATTGGAAAACAACCAAGAAGAATGCAACTTTGAATTATATGTGATACCTCATTTATTTTTTTAAATTATCGACAGTCCCTTGAAGTGTTTAAGTAATTCTTGCGACACAAATCCAGTGATGTGTTTAGTTTGGAGTCACAGCGATGCATCCACTGACTGACCAGTAGCTATTGACCGGTCATAAAGTCTCCAATTTACAGAATCGGCAGACTAGTGGTAGTGCCTTAATTAGTACTGTGTTTATGTACATTTTCACACGTGGTCCAGCTTACGAGCTGTTTATAATCAACGTTAACAGCAGACAAAGAGCCTGAAAAGCAGAAATTTGATGTCCGAGGGTCTTTGGTTTATAATAAACGACTGGTGATAACACTTTCCAGACGGCACGCGTCCGCAGACGACATGCCAAATTGTTCACAACATGTTTCAAAAATGTCAAAATAATTAAATTTCATTACCATTTATCTGGAATCACCATGAGGAATGCATTGAAATAAATACAAACATGCTGAGTCTTGATTCAGTAATTCATGAGATAAGACTCTGAAAGTTGGGAAATCTGTTTTGTATTATATGGTAAAACAATAGCCGCGTGGAAAGTGTTAAGGTTGTGGAAAGTCATGTTTGCGTGTCTGATACTCTAATATTTCAGTGTAATTTCCTCGGAACGGTACCCTGCTCCCCGGCCCTGTTCCAACACTTTTGGATTGTCATGATTTTGGTGCGTTAGATAACCGTATTTTGTGTTGTAATGTAATAGACTAGTCAAAAAGATTGTATGTCAATAAAATGTTTGTCAGTATTAATAAGCTCATAAAATAATATGCACTCATAACACTACTTATAAACTGTAAAATACAACACGGTACGAGCCACAAATAATATGTTGACCTGTTCCAGAAACGTTAGGTTCTTTTAACTAGATTCATGATTAATTCATAAAATATTATGCTGAAAATAAAAGGGTGATAAAATAATGAATATAAATCATACGCATTAATGTTTAAGTGAGAAAGACATTCTTAAATCATGCTCAATTTAGTTGCCATGCACGTTATT
Organism: Ophiura sarsii; assembly: GCA_035610835.1. Lineage (NCBI taxonomy): Eukaryota > Metazoa > Echinodermata > Ophiuroidea > Amphilepidida > Ophiuridae > Ophiura > Ophiura sarsii. The sequence goes on from CM069449.1 coordinate 23,230,262, forward strand.
GTATTACATTCACATTCAAACAGTAACGTATAATAAATAAAATGTTGGGGGTGCTAATGAAATGAAAGTCAAAACCTCCAGGATGTGTGTCTATACTGTAACCTTGTTTGGTGCAGCCTCAGTGCAGTCACGCCAGTTTGTATTTCAGGGATGTGTCCTGCATTTACTCACGGGTAACACATGACTTATTTTTAAATGAGCAAGTCAAACGCCAACGTATTTGAATCAGGGGTGGGGTGTGCTGCGATAAGGCTAACACAGGGGGGGGGGGGGGGGGGGGGTGGGGGTTATGCAAACAAGCAAACAATATATGTTTTGCCTGACTGTAATACGCACTGAGGCACTGCACCAACGTAAAATGTGATATGAAATTTCCAGTTGTTAATTTCTGTCATAGAATACATCAGTTTGCAGGAAATATTATGGACACAGAACTAAATTGTTTCATGGAAATACATATGTTTAAGCAGAGGTTTTGTCATCGTGCGGTTTTGACTTTACATATACACACACAGAATGAACTATCATGGTGATTGATGATAGATTGCATACAGATTAATTTATACTTTTTCGAACCATAGCTTTTAAGCTCTAAGCTCCATAGCTTTCGGGGTCATCGCCAATCCCTTTATTCAGCATAGTGTTTATTTCCCTCAACTTGTCACATGACCGCCTTATGAGCGATTACACTACGCTGAATGAAGTGATTGCGATGATCCCGAAAGAGAGGTTAAAAACCATGGTTCGAAAACAGGTATTTAAATTAATCTTTAAATCATGATCGAACTCGATATCAGTCTACATGCTGCGATGATAAATTACATGTTTGAGTAAATTAAAACATCATACAAATAAAACAAAATGTCATTCAGAATGCAACATATATTTAAAGCAAAATACAATATTGTAATCAAAGCAATAGTTCGCCTCGTCAATACATAATAATCAATAAGATACGGAACCACCATGCTATGTGGTATCGTTAAATTGCTTCTTGGGAGATCGTAGTGGCTTGCAGGATGGATTGCTCGTGTGAATTTGGATTTTTACACAACGCTGTCCATGCGGCAGGCGTCTGCAGACGACATTCCAAAAAATAATCAAAATGTTTCAAAAATGTCAAAACTATTAAATTTCATTATCACATTTGAAATCACAATGAGAAATGCATTGAAATAAGTACAAACATGCCTAGTATTGATTCAGTAATCGTTGAGAGAGACTTTGAAAATTGGGAAAGGTTTCTGAAAAGTCTGTTTTGTATATGGTAACACTAACATAACCACGTGGAAAGTGTTAACATAAACTAAACGGCAGCTATGAAATGAGATAAAAACTTCTTCTTTTTTGATTGACTGACTTTTTTGATTGACTAAAACACTGTTCATCAACATAACCTCGGTAGATAAAAATAATTAATACAATTCTGAATTAAATATCCCACAATACTTTGCGAATTACCCAAGAATCAGATCATCGATACGCATTGTTTTACAGAATGACACACTTATATTGGATTAGTAGAAGTAGGCTATATCATCAATCATTTATGCTTGGCAGGCACGGACGTCAATCAGACGATAATTAGGCTGATTGGTTTCATGCTTTACAACTTGTACATGCTTCTTGGCGGTTTTTTTTTATTACGCAGACTAACCATACATGCGATATATCGATTAAGGACATGCTTTGGTATTATCAATTATATTATCGTACTGGCATTGATAAATTGAGGCCACGGCACACTAGGGTTAGTGTATTTTTGACTCATGTGTTCATCTTGACCTTAAATTAAGAAATGATAAATTCTAGTTAGTCAACATTGAAATTGATTGTTGAACTCTCTCTCTCGCTCTCGAAAAGAAACACATTCTACATTCAAGTCACCCCATAATTTTTTTTAAAATATGTTTCCCATTTTATTTGAATGCAGCTACAGAATTTCTCGACGAAGACACATACCTTTAAACTAATATCTTTGCAGCTTTGATAGTCTGATGAACGAAATAAGCATTTGTGCCTTTTCGTGTGTGGCCAGTTTAAGTTAACGATACTTCTGTCATAAATATAAGTTGAGATTGGGCGCGACAAAAATATAGTACGGAGCACAATTAAAACAAGTTCCTGTTTAATAAATGATAAGTTGAAATATATTATGTTGAATTCTGATTCCCAAATTTATAAATAAAATTAGTAACAAAGCGATCAGTTAGTAAAAAAGATCCATGCCACAGACATTAATGTAAACAATGGCATCAAAGCACAGCCTTAAATCTTAAGATTAAGCAAAATCTACAATTTTAAGATTAAGCTAAGATTAAGCGAAGTCTTCGAGTGTGGCCGTATTCATTTCACTCGAAATTAAGGCTGTCCGACTGGCGTGTATGTAAATGAGCTGTACATATTTTTGCCCATAATGCCTTCCGATATACATTGATTGTCTACTTGAGCTAGTCACACGAGATCCCCTTAAAATACTACAATGTCAAACAAACCTTCCGCATATTTCAGGGGCGGGGCCTTGTTTTGATTTCAAATGAAAAGAATTTACAAACAAAAACCTAAAAGTAATATTGTAAATTTCGGAAATTAGTAAGTACAAAAGAAACTGGTATATTTAACACTGACCAAACAGCATTACCTATAGTGTGATAAACAAATGACAATGGTAACCTTTTTAACGTATTGACTCATTTATACAAATATATAAATTAATACTGTTATTTTGTGACATCCATTCGCAGTTTTTGGTTATCAATACTTGCGAAAATATCCCAGACAGCTCATTTACATATCACCCTCATGTATGAATCGTGTGTAAAAGTCCGACAACCTGCCTTACCTTTGGTGGCCATATCTTGCCTGATACTTTTACGTCTTTGTCGACAATCCCTGACCAAAGCACCCATCTTGCCACTTCCCGAATTCGTCAATTGATCGATACACTTTGCAGTATCCTCATCATAGGGAAATTGAGTTGAGCCAACAAAGATGGCACCGTCTCCTAACGTTACGCATGAGCAGTGGAGACATAAAATGTTGAACTAAACACCAGTCCACAAAATGTACCTTTAAACAATTTCGATCACTAAAAGGCGTCTGTCATAAATGTGTTAGGGAGTCATGTCCCCGCTTACAAACATTTTATTTAAAATGCAAAACTAAATAAAACATGTCATATTTTGAACTCTTGCAAAGATATGTACACAACTCTGTTATTGACTCTGTTATACGGGCCTGGTTATTTTAATACGACCTAAACAATCACGGACACTTACCTTTTATCTTTTTTATATAGTGCATTCGATTTCCTTGAGTCTACCAGTCTTAAGACAGAATATTTAAGACTATTCCTACCCTTTGGATATTATGTAAATGAACGTTAGTTGACAATATATTGTTGTATTAAACTGTGACACATTTGAACGTTAATGATTTGTTTTTAATTCCCCGTTGACCAAGCTTTTCAAGTAAAACAAACAATAATAATTCTATATATTTTGATTTTGAAATCAGGCTGTGCAAGTAGATGGAAAAATAAGCTCAAGAAGCACCGCGCCAGTTGGACGTTTTCTTAAAGGGTTACAGAACCACAGATGTTTAGTCATACGCATAACATTTTTTCGAAGATCCTATCACATAATCGTTTCCAACATTCATGCCCACCTTGAACATGTTGAATGCAAATTCATCTATTTTACTCCCTAAGTCACTTCTAAAATACTGCATACCGGTATCTCAAATAATATGTACTTATGAAATACGTCGTCGATCATTTCTTTGAGCTCGAGCTTTCGTAATCTTACAATTAGATACACCCAATTTCAGTAGTCAATATGATGCCAAGTATTTGATCAGGCCCAGAAGGAATTCCAACCGCTTACTATCGGTGTGTAACAGCGTTACACTAAAACCTACATCTGACTATAGCATTGGACTGAAAATCAATCTTGCACGTCAACATTGACTATTGATCAAATATAACTTGCTCAAGGTACGATTTTCAAGCAAATACTAACAAGGTTAAATTTAAGGTTGCCGTAGTATAGCAAAACGCCATAAACCGGTGGATTTTCTCCATCGGACTGGGTAATTTTATAAATTGTTTTTGAAAATGTAATCATGGAAGGGTATATCATACATGTATGTAAATAACTACAATGGTATGAGGAACACTACATTTTTGTTCATGCGATGGCATTTCATAATACAGCATTATTTCAAACGTGCATCATTTCCACTGTCAACCAACAGGCAGTACTGCGCATGCCTAAAATGTATCACCGTGAGATATGCACATGCGCACTGGTATCCAGACGTGCTACGTTGATTACCTTCTGCTTCTTTGCATTCTTTCCTGCAATTTTTAATATTAACCCCTGGTCTCTTTCCCTCGTCAATTATACGTAAGCATGTGCGTGAACAATCGTCATCTGGTACTGTTGTGGATCCGACCACGATCATGTCGGCACGGCCACCTCGCAATTGGGCTATATAAAACAAAGGTGATTAGGTTAACAACATTAATGGCATAAACAACAAAATAAGGTTATTTACAGACATGTTGCGGTAACCGCTGCTACCATGTCGTCATCTGGTACTGTTGTGGATCCGACCACGATCATATCGGCACGGCCGCCTCGTATTTGGACTACATAAAACAAAGGTGATTAGGTTAACAATATAAACCGCATAAACAACAAAATGAGGGTATTTGCAGACATGTTGCGATGACCGCTGCTACTATGTGTGTCAAGATATATCTGCTGCCATGATCGGTGATGCTAGTGTCGGTACCTATCTGTTGTGGATCCGACCACGATCATGTCGGCACGGCCACCACGTAATTGGGCTTTATAAAACAAAGTTGATTAGGTTAACAACATAAACGGCATAAACAACAAAATGACGTTATGACCGTTGCTACCATGTGTGTCAATATATATCTGCTGCCATGATCGGTGATGTTAGTGTCGATATATATTTGTTATTAGACCCTGTACTAGTTGGTTTCTAGATAGATTAAGAAAATAAAAACATTGTTTGTTTCAAAACATCTTGCCAATGACCAATCACACATTGATGCCTATAAATGTAGAAAGAAAAATTGTGATTAGCGTCAAAGTCTCCAAAATAAAACACCTAGGGAAAAAGAGACTTTCTGATAAGTCTGGGGGTGAGGTGAAGAAAGTACAGATTTGTAGTTAATTATAATGGAAATGTTCATATAGTTTGATCAGTTCTAAATCGGCGAAGCCTTCTTACGGCAGCGAATGAAGACAGACAGTAGCGGGCGTGCATGACGGCAACAAGCGCACTGTGCTTCATGTGTGGCGTGTATGTGCGACCAAACCGGGGTGCGTGTGGACATGAACCGCGCGCGTTCGCTTGGGTTACTTATGCCCGCGGAGAAATAAAATCTGAATATTTCTCGCCAATTTGAAACTAAATAATCCATAACTTGATGGCAATGGACCAGAGTCTATTTAACAAATGGAGTTGATGGCAGGCATGTATCATTATAAGTAAAAATGAAATCAAGCCTCCGCACATTACTGTCATTGACACTTATCGCACCTATAGTTTTGCCAAAGAACACGCGAAAAATGTATGACAAAAATGATATCGTGTCAAAGGTCATAGTACAATATACCCATGGGATGCTTCTTTGTTGTAATTACTGTTTGAGGTAAATGTACGTTACCATCCATCAGAAACTTTTAGTGAAATTAGTTTCTAAATAACCCAACCGTTCCCAACATTGCCTCAAAACCCACCCTTTTGTGTCTAGTCAAATTGTACAAACCAGACTGAAACATAAGAGGCATCCGCATAGAAACACCTCTTCCGGAATACTCTGGGCAAAGAGACACTGACCGATGAACATAGACAACCGAGGATAATCAATAGTAACATTAATCTGTCTACAAAGAGATTAAAGGGATCAAATCAAATCGTACACACACGTGTACCACCATGTTTAAAGCTGCCCTGCCTCTGGCTATGACATTATCGCAACTGGTTACACATACCAATTACTATTGAACAATGGGTATGTCTGTTTGGGGTGTTCACTTTCAACGCGGCAGGCGGCTGCAGACGATATTCCAAAATGTCACAAAATATTTCAAAAATGTCAAACATATTGACTTTTAACATTATATTGGAATTACCTTGAGAAATACATTACAACAAGTACAAACATTCCTAGTACAGGTTCAGTAACGCTTGAAATAGACTTTGACATATGGTGAAAATAATAGCCGCGTGGAAAGTGTTAAAAGAGTCTGCCCACAAAGAGTTCTAGACAACAACAAAAATGTTGTTGACGTTTACTATCTACACCGGTAAATGATTTGAGTTCTTGTCGGTCTGAGAAGTAGTTTCACCTTTTGTTAAAAACATGTGGCCTGAATACATAATCACAGTAGTCAGAAAAGGCACTCAGGTGATTGGAATTAATCCTGATTTTAGAACTTTCATCTAATACCAAAGTGTTAACAAATGTAACTTTATTTCGTAGATTTTTAGGGGATCTTAAACGCATTTGTCAACACTTCTCAAATCTGTAATGATGAATGCAGATGGAACACCTGTTGTCTAATGTCAGAGGCAGAACTTTCAGGGTTTCCCTATTATACATTGTAAACTTCAACGATAACGCACATCGTGAACTTTAAAACAAATGTAAAGTTGAAAAAGCCAGTCGCTTAATAAGCACAAAAAGTGACGGTTTCTTACCCCATTTTACATGTTAAAGTATATGGAAGCTATAAATTACAGGTGTGCACTGCACTGCAGTAACAAAAGTAACGATTCAAATATTCGTATTTCTGTTTTCCGAAAACTGCGACATGATTTATGCTTACATCTATAATTGCTACTACGTACATGCTTGTTGGGAGCTTAGTAAAATATGGATGCCTCTAAGCGTACACTTTCAGAGACATGAGGGCTCCGTGACTTGCCTAATAGGCAATTGACACTTTTATCATGATTGTATACTACAATTAGAACAGAATCGTACATAAGCACGTATTTGCGTGTGGAAACAAGATGACACTTTCGGGAAGATATATAGGCTGCCCTGCTTCCGATTAAAGCATAATTTCAACCATCTATATAACTGCCTGTAACCATTTGATAATGGATTTGTCTGTCTGGTTGACAACAGGTGTTAGTTTGTTAGTACACACACATTTGCAGAAGTAGGTAAGGTCCTTTCGGTTTTAAATGACCAAATAGACAATTCCCCATTGTCATGATTATAATAGTCTAAGACTAAAAAAACGTTCAGTCTAGTTTTCAGAGAGGACATCGGGATTGGTACGCTGTCTAACGGAAACAAAATTAACACGTTTTAACATGTTACAATGATCTACGTACATTAACAGACTTGAAACGGGTATTCGACATTTGCTTGTACTCAAGAAATGGTAAGCGGTAATAATTCATATCTAACGATGAATCGAAGCATGACTGAATGTTTGACACATTTTCTATTGTAATACGTTGAAAGTAAGCATCGCAAACACTAATAAATGTATAATTATCAATAAATTATCGTGCTATCTCAACACATTTTAGCTCATACCCGTTTAGGCTTTCAATGATATTGGTGCTTTAACAAAATAATTTTAATCTCCAGAGGCGTGCAAATATTGCAGAAGGATATATCTGTATACATATCCAACGACAGACGACATATCTTTACGCAGCTAAGAATATATGATTAAATAAACCTGCATAAATCATTAAAAACATGAACACAAATGTGCAAATAAATCTATATACTTGTTAACTACTCAACCAGTGTAAGTAATGAGTCAATTTTAGATTTCAGACACCATATTGTGTAATGAGCCCATATATCGCGTGCAACAGCAAACCAAAGTACGAAACACACCTTTGGGTCGAAATGATGTAATACCAATTCATTTCAAGTATTTTGCTTTCCTGCTATGTGATTGGTTTGTAAGATTTCGTAATACTAACAGTGATTGATTTAAGTATTCCGTGAAGAGATCGGCAGATTGCATCTTAGGGGGAAGCCCCGGAAGAGGCAAATCTACATATAACTCAGCCGTAAATTACACAAGGATATTAACACAGATTACGATGCACATTTCGATTGTATTACAATTGCTAAGTTGCCATAAGTGAGTATATGAGGAGAAATAACGATTGTCTTGTATTCAAGATATTACACTCAGTCTGACAAGGGAATCCAAGAAGGGAAAGTATACACAATTCAAGCTATTTCCCGCGAGCGTGTTTTGCTGTTTTACACGGAACTTCATCAAGATGCATGAAATACGCAAACAACTATGTCTGCATGCCTGTGACGATTTCACAATTAACCAAATAGGGAACGCGGCCATTTTTGAAATCACTCGGTACGCACTTCCGGGGTTACGCATGCACGCACCCCCACACGTTTTGTTGGAATTATGTCCACAGCGTTATGACGCTGACTATAGTTTAAGTAATGAGTCGATTTTAGGTTCAGACACCATCTGTATAATGAACCCATCTCGCGTGCAACGGCAAATCAAAGTACGACACACACATTCGGGATGAAATTACGCAATGCCAATTCGTTTCACGTATGTTGGATTCCTGCTATCTGATTAGTTTGTATGATTTCATAATACTAAGCGTGATTGACTTAAAGGTGTACGTTCTGATCTCTTTTTTATTGGCTATGATTTTTTTCACATCAATATATTTTGATATCAGAAGAATTCCCATATTTTACTCATTATGTTTGTAAAAACTTAGGGGGCAGAAATATTCCATTTATAAATTAAAATGTAGTGAATGACTGTATGAGGTTGTTAACCACTCGCCAATTTTTGTACTGCTCAATGGTCACATTTATTGTGACCTTGTGCTTAAGAACCAATGGAGTTATGCAACTCAAACATTGGAATGAGACAATGTTAAGGCTGACCTTTCATGTAAAATATACAAATTCAAAAGTTAAAAATCGGGCCAGCAATCTGAACATCTACCTTTAATTATGCCATGATAGGACCGTCAAATCTAACTTATAGAATAGCCCGGAAGAGGCAAATCTACATTGAACTCAGCCGGAAATCATAAACACAGCTTATTATGCCAATTTCCATTGCATTACACTTGTTAAGAGCAACTTTGCGTACCAATCAAAGAAAATCAAAAAATGTTGGCAGACTTCAATTTTTTTTAATTTTTTTTTTTTTAATGTCAGGGTGCAGCATTGGTCAAAGTCTATAAAAATCCAAATTAGGTCACCGCTGGACGTTCGTTACCATAGCAACGGCCAAAATATCAAAATGACACGTTTTGGCCTATTTCAGCACTTTTATAAGGCTAAAATATTTCAAACTTTTAAGATTCACCATATGTAGGGAAAGTAGAGGTAGAACTTGACAGTCACACCACATGATTTGCAACACATAAGCTTTCTAGAAATGCAGTTCTCAAACAACCATCATGGCCTACTTGGGTTATACCATTGTTTGAAATAGGGGTGTTTTTTGTAAATATTTATTTCCTGAAATATAGCAATGTTCAACGAGCTGTAAACCCCAAAGTGGTGCTTTTTAAAAATTTCTATTATCAATGTGGCTAGACTAGGTAGTACTTTACCTAAATAAACAAAAAAAAGTTTCGGTAATTTTGACAGAGGCAAACAGTGTTGCCTGAAAGTTTGACATTTTCCCATAAAATAACAGTGTTTTTTGGGGGGAAATGAGCCCCTACGAATGTTTTAACAGGAAACCAAGCATCACAAAGTACCTTTAAACACTTATTCTCAAGCAATGACCCATTCTTAAGACTGTTCTGCAGCATATGTTTTGTAGCAATATCCAAAATGGCCCTCAGAAGCCATCTTGGAATTTAGAAAATCACATAACTTCTGGGACACATTAACCCAGAGACAAGATTGAGGTATCTCTTTTGACTAATTTTATGACTAGGAATCTAATACGGTGGTTATTTTATGATTTGGAGGCTGTATTCAGCATGAAATACAAGATGGCTGCCAGCGGCCATCTTGGAATTGATAAAATCACATAACATTTGAACACCTTAACCAGGACACGTTATTTAGGTGTCTGTTTTGACTTTTGACTAACGTTATGCCCTGGAATCCTATATACAGTAGTTATTTTATTATTCTGAAGTTGTTTCCAGCATGAAATATAAGCCTAGAAATATAATGTAGATGTTGCTCTCATCTTATTTATATGAAATTATTCTAAAACCTACTAGTATTTAATTGTATGGGTTAATTGTACTCATTATGAAAGATTCAAGATGGCTACTTGACGACTATTTTAGAAATGTTATGATGTTCTTAAATATGATAAAGGGGCATTTCTTCAATAATTCCACAATGCTGAATACATTCCAGAGGCAAGTTTTTCAATCATTTTCAGTATAAAAGCCCCAAAAGCACGGGTGGATTTCAGTTACAAAATCCTGTACTGTTGTTGACCACGAATAATTGTTGCAAATGTTATAAGGACAAATAAAAAGTATGATAAAACACGGTAGCTGCTTTAATTAACAAATTTTACTTTACAAATTTTAGTTTTTAACGATAAAAAACTTTAGAAGAATGCAATACAATGCATCACTCTAGTTTCGTTTTTGGTCTTTAACCCTTACCCCGACGGAGATATTTTGGTGTGGATCAGGAGGAGGGGGAAACATTGAGGGATTTTGAACAAACAAACCACCGCGGTCCGACCCTGATTCGATCCGCGGACCTTCTGCACGCCCCACGCGCGCTCCTAACTGAGCTAACACACTAGAGCTTGCCCGGTAGCAATTTGGTGCCGACATTTTAGCTTGGGGAGAGGATTTTGTGTAATAATTTGTAGTATTTAGGACTGTTAGGGTTAAGAATATAGTGTTTCAACCATCCAGAACATTGGAGTGTGTGCCAAATTAAACCAACGTTGCATAAAAAATGTGGTGATCTTCTACTGGTTCACGTAGTGATCCTCATTAATGATCCCAAAGTACATTCCCTCGTTGAATTGTGTTGTGTGATACTGAATAAGGATCGCATTCTGTCAGTGTTGGTATATTGAAAGCCAAACCATACTGACCAATTACAGTTTGCATCCACCCATCTTCTTTATAAGAAAGTGTGTGGTAGAATACTTAAAATAGCTACTATGTTTTAATAATAGTATAATAACAAGCATTTAAAAAGCGCTCTACAAAGAACACAATACAGCGCTTAACAATATCAAACAACATTATATACAAGAAAAATGCAAAGAAAATAATATACACAAGTCATGCAAAGATAAGAAATCAGTACTTGGGAAACAAATTCGTTTTTAACCGGCGTTTGAAGATAGACGGACGGGCCTCTCTGATGCTGACCGGGAGCTGATTCCAAAGTCGGGGCCACATAATAATGATAATAATAAACAGGCATTTAAAGGACGCATTTCAAACCGCAAGGAAACTCAATGCGCTGCACAAAGATAAAATCAATAAATTAAAAATTAAAAATTAAGAAAACGCACAACCTTTACAACCATAAAATACCATAACAAATTAACAAACTATATAAATGAGTAAAAGGGCAAAACACAATTGAAGCGCAAAAGTCAATATAGATACAGTTTTGCCAAATTACGATCTAGTGAAAAGACATGAACGGAATTATCACCAGCTTGATGTTTCAATAGAGGCACAAAAATCCTGGTAGTATCAGAAGAGGGGCGAATTCGGGGTCTGCTATCTTCATTTAACACACATGATTTTTCTTTCTGTTTTGCCTTGCTACATTTTAAACTTGCCAAGACAATTCAAGTTTGCTAGCAACAGCTGACTTCTGTAACTTGAATCCACCCATGGATGCTTTTATACTAAACATGATCTCAAAATGATTGACACCCGTTTGCCTCTGTAATGGATTTCTCATAGTCCATTATGATACCCTTTCATCATCACTAAGTTAGTTTGGCTCAAAAGAAATGCACCATAAATGTTCTAAAATGGTTGTTGGTGGCTTTCTTTGATATCCATGGTGAGAATAATTAACTCTTACAGGGAATCCTAGACAGATTTCATGAACATTAAATTATTCAAGAGCAACATCTATTGTGTTTCTAGGTTGAATGGTTCGGCCGATATGGTCCCACACCACCAAATAAGTACCCTATTGCTTTGTGTGGTTTAGAGGTCAAGTTCGTGTTAATTTGTCTCACCTTAAAGAGCTAACTGGTTCATTCAAATCATTGTTTTTGTTGAAGATCAAGATGTCTTCTGCTTTAAAACAATCCCTTTTGTGGGGGTTAACCGGCATTTCCCCCCGCTACGGGCCAATGATATCTATCTTAGGTACGATAGGCTGCCTATATTCTAAGATCCGGGATTTGTTTTGCTCTAAATTGGTGGAAACAGTGACATCATGTAAATAATAACATTCATAAAAAAGCTAGAGATTTCGGGCCTAATATGGAAGAAATAACCTACAAATGCCAAATTATGAAACATTAAGGTACATTTACAGCAATTTTTACCTTTTCTAGGATGTTAAATTTAGACTTATGGTGGGGTCTTTCTTGATTTCAAACACTGCCGGATTTTGCCAGAACGCAAAATATGATTTGGTGGTGTGCACTCATATGAAAATCTAGATATACAAGTGTCAGTCTTCTTGGAATTATAATGTTGAAGGCATACCATAATAATACAATAATCACTGTTTTGGATTCCAGGGAATAAAGTTAGTCAAAAAAGACACAGAAATTATAGGTTTTCATCAATTCCAAGATGGATTTCATGCTGAATTATAAAAATTATAAACTATCCACCGTAATAGATTCATAGGCATAATTAGCATACACATATCATTATATCAATCATGTCTCCAGGTTTATGTCTAGAAGTCATAACATTTTCTACATTTCAAAATGGCCTCTGGCGGCCATTTTGGATATTGCTGTATCCCAGCTGCCTGCAGTTGCCCAAACTTTTGCGAGGGGAATAGGAGCTAATTTTGTTTCTAAATACCCTATAGTATCAAAACCCACCCTTAACCTACCTTTGCTTTCCCTGGATCACTGAATATGACCCTACTAATGGTTATGAGCAACAGCTTCATTGAGGGCGTTTAATCTGGCAACGCTGTTGTTTAAATACTATCAAATCATGTCCAACTTAATGCTGAATTGATACAAATATCATTTGAATGCATATCAATCCTCATCAGAATTTTCTATGAAAGTAAATCCTGAAAATCCCTATTTTTCACAATGAATTAAATGTCAATAAACCGAAAAAGTGCAAAGTTCCTGGCAACACTGCTCTCCGGTACAACAATTACCGAAACTTTTTTTTCTTGAAACATGTAGACCAACATCCTGTCTATTGACCCTGAACAGGCTAATTTAAAAAAAGCACCACTTTAGGGGTTATGTCATTTTTACAACCTTCACTTTTTGCATAATTAAAATTAATCAAAACACCCCTATTCTACAAAATGGTTTAACCCACATTAAAAAATTGAAAGTTAATGTTGACATCATTTTTGAAAAGTAAAAGGATGGCTACTTCACTGTATAAAAGAAGGGGACTGTAATGCATGTTCTTCATACAGAAATATGACCTAATACTTACGCTTTTTTAAAGTTGTGAAATGGGTAAAATAGTGAAAATTGGGTAATTTCATATATTGGCCGTTGCCATGGCAACCAAAGGTATATTGGTAATTTTTTCACCAAATATATACATGTTGACCAAAGGTCTAAACATGTGCAAAGTATAAAGGAAATTGATATTTTAAAGTCTGCCACCACTTCTTTGATTTTTACACACAAGGTCTCTTAAGTTGCCAATAGTGAGTATATTATGAGGAGAGACGATGTCTTTTATTCACGATATTAAACTCATTCTGACCAGAGAGTCCAGGGAAGCGAAAGTATACATTGTGTTTCACTTGAAAATGGGACGGACATATGGAAAATGTCATAGACATAGACATTTTCAAACTAGATCCCAATTTAAGTGAACAAGAGGTTCAATTTTCAAGCAGCTCCATTCGTTATTTCCTTTTCCGTAGATTATCCCCACGATTGGAATACTGTGCGCAAAGATTCATTGGCCAATCACAATAGCAAAACCACAGCTACATAAATGATAGTCCGTCTCTAATGAAAAACAGTGCGCTTGCATGCATCACCATGTTGCAGGCTGCCCTGTCTATTACTAGAAAAATATTGATACAGGTAGCATAGATCTTTGACGGTTCAAATTATAAAAATACAATATAGTCTTATACTTTAGGTAAAGGATATAATGATTTCGCCATAGGATAAGTTTAATCTTTCAAACTTGAACGACGGCGAAGTCGTTACAATATTTACCTTAAGGGATAGTCGCCGTAAAAGGCTATCACACAGTTAAAAGTCCTTTTATATTATCATGATCACAACGACTAGAGAAAAACTATATGTTAACACATTTGCGCGTGCTGCAACATCATACAAATTAAGTGCGGACATCCAGGATATCCAGGATATCTTTTTTGTTAAATATAACAAAAAAGCCACTTGATTGACTTGTTAACCATCAGCTTACAATTATACCTTTTTGTGTGTGATTTCATTTGAATTTCTGTCGTATGCACATTTCCTTAGTTGTTAGGGCTCTGTGACATTTGAAATATTGCCTTATTCGCAATATACACCATTATCATGATTATTATACCGCAATTAGAGTAAAAACATGTTCATAAGCACGTATTGAGGTGATGTAACAAGACGAGACTTTCAGGATACTTATCTAGACTGTCCTACTTCCGACGGTTACATTATTATAGCTATCTACCTGCCAATAACAAGTTTTAAATTGACATGTCTATGCAGGTGTCCACGAGTGTCCGTGCATGGTGAAACCTCTCAAAGATTGCCCACGAACATAGAGTCCCCGTAATCATGTGTATTACGATTACGATTAGGGCAAAACCTTATGAAAGTGTTGAAACAATATCGATGGCATGCCTCCTTGCCCTTTAGAGCTTGATTACCATCAAATATAAATCACGGATTACCTAGATATTATGGCACATAAAAATAGGGTTTATCGGAAGAAAAAACTGAGTCAATAATACCTGCATAATCAACACCTCTGTAACTCGTCGTACACGGTTTATTTACAATCACTTATATAACTATGTGCCGCTAGCTTGTATACGGGTTATACTTTAAAAGATCGTTATTGATTTCAATCAACAATTGCAATTAAAGACGAAAGTGGAAAATATACTTAACAATTTGAGGAAAACGAGATTTCAAAGCTTCTAAATTTCCCTGCGAATTACAAACTCAATATTTTGAACTAAGTGTAAGATATGACATCACGTCCACGTAATTAACCTAGCACAAAAAAAACCTCTTTTGACGTATTAAAGGATTACAGCTTTATTCTATAATGCGGTATTTACCCTTGTCTAACTTATGAATGTATTACACCAAGGATACACTGCCTTTCTGCGAAATACATACATGTAGCTCATATTGTGAACATAAATATTGCATATTGATATCATATCCAAATACATAATTTTCTAGCTAAAACTATCTTGCATTCCTGTCTATCATTATTTTCTAAAATCGATCTTTTTTCATTTGATTGATTCTCCCCCATAACCATCGGGTGTTTGTCCGGGTTCAGACCTCGACAAGCCACTTTTCAAATTGCCAATACTCTTCACATCGAAATCAGGAGAGAAATCAAGTTGCAATCACATCGAAATCAGGAGAGAAATCAAGTTGCAATCACATCGAAATCAGGAGAAAAATCAAGTTGCAATCACATCAAAATCAAGTTGCAATCACATCGAAATCAGGAGAGAAATCAACTGGAAAAGAAAGTTACATCGTTTCTGCCAAAACTCATTTCACAGTGAACTGTCCCTGTGTATTCCATGACAAGCGACAGAAATCATACAACACAAAAGGGGTAATCTGTGAATTGGAGCATTAATTTACGCAGTTTTTAATTGAATAGATTGACACCTCAAAACTCTGAACAATCGACATCACCCGTGTAATAGCATTAAGTCTTTAATCTGTACACGGTTGAGCTTTGATGTAAATATAACCCTCAAGATTGTGTAAAGCATGTACTTAAACTGAATTGTATTTCACAGCAAATTTGCGCTTGGCCCCCAAAAAGATCAAACGGGATTGTCTTTTTGCAAACATCTAGCAAAAGATAACAGATGGCTTACCAATAAAAAGAAGCTAGGAAACAAACCTTTGGCAATTATATTATGATATAACATAGTGTTCTTGAAACAAATATACATAAAAATGCCACCTACCCGCACATTAAATGCTAAGTTAAGAGCCGATTGCAAGTTCAAAATTCACCTGAGCAGTGAACCCACGCTTCGTGCAAAAACATCCAAAACAACGTACAGAACACAGATCTGTTCAGTGTTGACTTAGTTTCAATTCTTTCCACGTATTTTGGTTTCCTGCAATATGATTGGTTTTTAAGAGTTCGTACAATTTAGAGTGCTAGTATTAACGCATGTCTTGATCACACGATCATTTGCATTACATAACCAAGTTGTGTTATTGATCGAAGATTTTTTTATTTTTTTATTATGGCACTTAGTTCGATCAGGGAGTCTCGGAATCGGAAAGGGTTTATCATATTGCATTTAACAACGGATAGTAGACATGGCGGTTACCTCATGATATTTCAAAATAATTTCCGATTAAATAAAAACTAGAAGTACCGTATCTAACGGCATATTTATAACTTTTTACAATGGATAAGCCTGGATTTGGTTTACACTTAATACTTGATGGGCGGGTCCACCCATAGTTCCAGAGTAGAAACAAGTTTTTGACGCTTCAAATAACCAAGATAGGCACTATTCCTGTACATAAAAATGACATTATGATGGCACGGCTAGATAAAATAAGTACAGTGCACACATTGGTGTTAATGAAATACTTCAGTGACGACACCAAACTAGTCAGGCGTCAAAAGGGACCTGATTTCTGCCAGTATTTTACTCTAACTCTCGTCCTCCTGTGACGTTTCTATACACACTGCTACCTAAGGAGGGCCCTAATACAATCTAATCCGAGATGCAAAGTATTCTTATTTGGGTACCATGTTATAGCTAAAGGCCCCATCTTTTTATACCAAAACAAGAACAAACGTCCCACGCATGACGTCACAATGACGTCACTAAACACGGCCGACCTCAACATTCCGCCGTGTTCGCTGTACAGTGGAATATATTGGCCAATATTGAAATTTTCGCCAAAAATGTCCCAAATATCGGAATTGCACCCGTTTTAGCTTATAAGTGAGGGAAATGGTGTTTCTAATATGTATTATAATATTCAGGCAATATAATTACAATATATTTTAAAGTGGCGATTTAAAAATGTGTAAGGTTGCAACCACCCACATAATATCGGACTTTGACGGCTTAACCTAAGGTGGAACCCTCAAATGTATTTCGTCAAAATGAGCGCAAGAGATGTAAAAGCGATCACCTAGACGCCCTAGGTCACTGTCATTTGCGTTAAAGCGCAGTCGGCGAAAATTATTAGGGTCTGTCGTTTGAAATATTGTAGAATAGGCAATATTACACTTTTCATCATTATATTTACGACAATTAGAGCAAAACCGTACATAAGCACGTGCACACATGTTATTACAGAATGAGGCTATCCTGTTGCCGTTAAGATTGGTATGGGCTTACCAAGATCGTTGGTTGGGTATCAGGGAGATAACTAATCAACGTGAGTACTTGCATGAGGTTGTGAAACATTTTCAGGCTCAAAATCCATCTGAGCGATGAACCAACCCCGCGTGCAACAGCAGATCAAAATAATGCTATCGACACATACATTCGTGAAATACGGGACGCAGAGTGAAATTACAGATTTGGGAATCATGCTACGTATTTTGGTTTTCTGCACAAATTGAAACGTGATGGTTCGTATTATTAAGGGTGCGTGTATTAGATCTGTCGTGATTAGACAGTGAAATTCGGTCGTGGTAAAGGAAAACTACAAAAGAAATTGCCAAAAAATCACTATCAAAAGATTCAATGCACAATTATTTGATATAATTGTTTATTTTTGCCACTTACCGATAAGTGATAACATGTAGAGAGACCAATATTGATATTAATCGAACGTGTGACATGAATTTCCGGCCCGGTCCGGTCTTACCAGGGATACCTTGAAACGGAAAGTCTACATTATATTTGAACAGTGAAATTATTGGTCCGTATTCTTGTACGTAATTAAACACGGTTTTGAGCTAAATACGAGCACGCAATTATCGAAAATGTGTTTAAACTTAAACACGCGTCTTACTCATTAAAAAGTGTCCAACTTTAAACATGGGTATGTGGGTAAAGTAGTCAACGCGCGTTTAACTAAACTCATACACAAACCATATGCCTTTTGGGTCACAATAAATGGATTACCTGTATAATAGTGAACGCACGACCACTCGCGTTTAATTTATAATTTAGACACGAGTTTAGTAAGTTAGGGTTTTAAGCTAAAACTGCGTTAAAACCGCGTTTAGTACGAGAATACGGCCCCTCATGTTTGAATCAAAATTACACACAGATACGGCAGGTAACGCGCTACGATTTAGCACATCCCCTCTGTTATGACATGATCTGGCATTTGATCTCCATCTGAGGAGGTTGTGCTGAAAGGGATTATCTTTATTTACATATTAAAGAGCAACCAATGGTGTCGCAACTTGTATCATGACAAATTAATTATAGGCATATTTAATATTTGGAACTAATGGCTATGTGTATTTTTCCTGATCTGATTGAATGGAATTCCTTTTACACTGTTATGTTGCAAACAATTGCTTTATGAAACCATCCGTTTTCGATATGAGAGTATGGAGAATTTTTAACGTTTAAAACAGAAACATCAATTTCAATCGTCATTGTTACTAACTTACTAATTTTAATCAACCAAATGATATATTAAATAGAACCAACTAACAACTTGATATAGTAAGACTGATGATGGATTACCTGGTCATAATTGCAAAGGTTTTGTGCAAATAGCAATTGAAACTAGTCATAAATTTAACACCATTCATACGATTTATAAATTGCATTCGTTCCAATACGTTTACTAAACAGTCCGATTCATACTAACATGCATACTTCAAAAGTTGCAGCGCTAACACCCCCTTAACTACTTGAACAAGTGCTTATCACAAGACAATCATATTAGTAATTATCTCTAACAATTGGGTGTATCCCTTGTTTAAAACATTCATAAGCGTATGAACAAGTGCTTATCACAAGAAAATAATGTTAGTCAGTATCACTAACAATTGGGTATATTCTTTGTTTAAAACATTCATAAGTTAAACTAGTGCTAAGACTCTTTTATGGAATAAAGTTGAATACTCCTTTAATCCGTCAATAGAGGATTATGTGGTAGGTTTATTCCGTGCTGTCTTACACCATGGATAAACTAACAACTGTTGAATCAAATTATGGCCTTTACTGAATTTTATTAATAACCTATTTTAATTACAAACCACATAAACACGAAAAGTATTACATTTTGTACCACGTGCGATATGATGTATACACTTCCAAACGTACGGAAATGGTGGCTAAAAAGTTATGTATGTATGTATAAACACAATAAAAGGGTAAATCATCTTAATGGAAAGTTAAACCTACACGTAACTCCCCACATATCCGACATCAGAACGAGATGTTAATGAGCATGTAAATTCTCCCTCATCCATCAGGCTTATGAAGATATTCATAGGCGGATTCTAGCCAGACAGATCTTTGTAAATTAATCTGCGAGACAGCAGGTTTTTTCATCTTGTCGCTGATGGATTGTGTTAGAAATCAATCGAAGCATTAGGTAATTCGAATTACTTTCAATCAATGACAATTGTATACTGGTTTTGTCTTACATGATTCGCATTTAAAGATGTTCTACACACGATACTACTTTGATCACTTTCTTGACTTTAAAAATCGGGAAATGTGCTTTGTATTTACTTTGTCTTTAATATCCTATTTCAGGTTTCTGCTTTTGCTCTCAAAACTCAAACGAGTTGGGAAGTTTTTGCATGGATTTATCCACACGTCTTAAAATATCACACTCACTACATTGTGCTTTTCCATTCTGATACTAAATTAAAATACAGCCCATAGACATATTCTATATAAATATGTTAATCAAGAACGCCATTAAATTTTTGTAATGCAACAGTTTGTATGAATTTCCTATGTGAAGAGAAGAACCACTGAATTAAGTACACTCATTATATCTCATCAAACAACACACCAGAGCTCACTTAATACAGTGATATCCTCAATCGAGCTCCGAGGCTTGAATAACTATGTAGGACAGGGACATATGCAAATTCATTCTGAATTGAGGACAGCATCTAATGGCAAACAAACACCACAGTACCAAATCTTTAAAGCGTTTATGAGGAAAAGCATAATTATAAGTTAGCATATTCTTAAATAATTACAATTTATATGCTGGTGTTTACCTCTTTTCAATGATGCAGTTGGTATCAATCATAGTGTGTACAATGTAGACAGACAGTGTGCCAAAGTTATTACATAAACAATTAACTTGAATTGGCTCACCTCAGAATTCATTTCAACTATTAAAGATATCAACGCGTATGCATAGTATTCACAGTTTGTTTACACTCAATTAACGTAGTATACTTATTTTGATTAAATGAAAAGCAGAAAATCTATTCTTAAATGTTATTTTCGATCCTCCTTTAATACCCTGTTTCAATACAAATAATGAATGATAAGGTTTTAGATAAATTACCTCTTACCACACAATGTACATACATTCACCAGCGCGTAGCTATCTCAATACCTACCGTCATTAATATTAATTCAATGTGGGGGAGTTTGTGTGCGACACAAGTGTTTCCAACTTCAATTCACTATTTATGGATATCTCAAAAATCACTTAACCAAAGCAATAGACATGTTTTTTAACTCATACAAATGTGTATTTTCGTATTCTTTTGTTGTTGAATGTCTTCATGACATTTAACATTTCCGGATGTTGTGTTTAACAACAAGATTCGAAGCCCAGAATTGTTGATGTTCAGGTATCGTGACTCCAGTAGCAGCACCTGGGTTATTGTGGGTTTGGCAGACCAGGCGATGCTATCACGTGTTATAAGACGGGGTATAAGGCGTGAAATGAAACAACGTGCTCAGAATACGCCAATAATCAGTGTCGTTGGAAACAGACTCCCGTCAGCGTCGTACTTTAACGAAGCGTGTAAAGCGTGATATAAAGCGACCCGATAATGTCATAATTAGCGATCATTGCTTTTTAAATGAGATAAGCTTTCTTATGCGACCCAATGATTAACGAGCTATTTTTTGCGATGGAATAATAGGCTAGCGCAGTTTATGGTTTTGCAAAAAACTTATGTCCAATGTTCATTATGTTTCTATATTAAAGTGTGTGGGTTTTGGAACCAACGTGTGTGACATAATTATAATGTATTGTCACGCAAAGAAACTTGAAAATATTTATAATAAAATACATTAACATTATATTTATGAGTCTAAATTATGTATGCGCTTCTGTCAATGGTTTTAAAAGACATCTGTGCTGCATCAACTTAATGTATTGTCACGTAAACCTTAGAGTGTATCGAAGAAATGATAGATTAATATGAAGATAAAGAATACAAAAACTAACTCAAGAATAATATTAATGTTTATGACTTCAAAATTAGTATTAAATGCCGTTGCTAGTGCAATTCCATACTAAATATACACAAAGCAAACAAACAAAAAACTGCCTATCTCCCCGAAAGTATAGTATATAATACATCGTTTGAAATTGGTAAGGTAATTGATATTATCGGTCAGAGAATCAATTACATTGCATATGGCACATAGGCGTAAGGATATTTTCATAACGAGCCCATGGGATCTTAAGGTATTATTATGTCTGAATTTAAACGATCTTTGCAGTAGAAGCTTATCTTGGTCTTGATTATGATGATGGGTCCCATCTCAAATTACATTTTAATATATACACGTAGATTTTTTACTCTGCAAGTTAATACGGTAAACCCATGTCAGATGGTATTTTTAAGACATTTCATAGAATCGAGTGTTCACTGGACACATTTTCTTTTATTCATTGATAACGTGATAGTAGAGCCGATATTGAATTACATAGAAACTTGTATGGACAACTTGAATATCAGTGAATGAATAACCCGAACGATATTGATGCGATCATGAGTCAAGTCCCAGGTCAAGCCTGTTCTATGCTTCGTAAGGGTTAATGGTCATTTGGCATTTACGTTTGCTCTGTATTAATATGGAATAAGTGAAATGAAAGGTTGGTTCGTCTTCAAACTGATTTCTTGTCGTAACTATGGTTCGTAATGCATAGTGGGTAATTGACGTGTTCTAACTACACGACGTAAAATTAAAACTAGATGTAATGAGCCCCCAACAGTCGCTTATTGTATTCCAGTCCATAATTTATAATATTTTTTGAACATTAGTCGTCGCCGTATTGACATCCCGAAAAACATCGTTTTGAGAAATCGCGTTTGAACATTTTCCAATGTTTGAAGACTCATTCATTGGAGAGCATTTGCATAACATGTCACTATATTTGTCAAAGAATATTTATAAACATACGTATATTTGCTATGAGCATGTTACAATAACAGATTGCAATTATTAATTAGGAGTAATTACGTCGTAAAGTTATGTGCCTGTATGTCCTGCAGTGATATGCCAGTATGCCAGAACTGCAGTTACACGGTGGTTTATGGCAGACTATCGTGATGTGCCGGTATGTCAGAGCACATAATAAGGTTTGTATGTTTGTAGTATGTAAAAACCATGGTATATGACACTAATTAGTGCTGTATCTCATTAATCAATTGGTGGAATTTTTGACTTCTAGTGTCTCATTTCTGGGAAAATCGGTCCGGATATGATCATCGCACTGTTATTACGAATTATTTAAATTTCTAATTTAAAAACCATGGTATATGACATTAATTATTGCTGTATCTTATCAATTAATAACCTTTTTTGTCTCAAACTGTTTTGGAGACTAAAGAATTCATTCGTAAAATATGAAATGCAACTAAACTTGATCAAAATGGCAAGCCATAGTGTAATGCATTGTATTCTATAATGATACGATTTTATGTTTAATTGCTATAAATTGCATTACGTATACGTAAGTTTAATGAAACTCAATGTATTGCATAGTTAACTCATTTCATGTTCCGACATTAATGCCATATGGGGTCTCAAACGTTTCGACACTTTTTTAAATCTCATACTATTCGCAGTATCAAGCTACAAACATATTTTGATAGTTGTACAGCTCGAAAGAAACTTCTGGTGTACCTTGGCAACGCAGATAGCTGTTTTTGTCAGATTTGTATCACAATAATTCTACAAGAATTATTGTGATACAAATCTGTTTTAGTTTTAGTTTTATTCTGCGAAATATTTACCGAAGATGTAAAACTCTACGATGGTATCGACACCATTGGACACCTTGTATTCACCAGTGTTGAGAAAGGCATACAGGTGGTTGGACTTTTTGACCTCTCATTTTCGGGGAAATCGCTCCAGACATGATGAATTACACAACGTTCTAATTTAGGTCTGAAGTTAGCTGTGAAGTCGGGGGTGTTAGATGTTATGTTTTCCAAGAAGTCATATAGAAGTTATCACGAACTATGCTACTTTCTTATTTATCTCCAACGCTGTGAAGTTAATTGTGTTCTATCCATTGGTTAGCATTTGCATACGCATAGATAACGGGGTAATGCTACATGAAATTGACGCATTTGTCCGACCCATCTACATGTATATTCAATTTGAAATTGCAGTGAAGGGAAGAATGGATTGTATGATACAACGAGAGCAGAAATTAGGGGATGTCCACCGTAGGTGTAGAGTGTTTTTATTTTTGTCGTTCTAGCCTCATAAACGTTTTTGACAAATCAGGACTTGAGCAGATTTTTGCCCCCACACATAGAGGGTGTTTCTGCTGGGGCACTGCAAAAAGTAAACGCTAATAAACGCTCAATTTCAATCGGTCAAATGTCGTGGCCCATCGACTAGGATCGATAAACTTAGCGGTAACTTTTCGCGAGTAGAAACAGGGGGATTAAAAACTGACCGATTGAAACTTAACGTTTATAAGCGTTTACTGTTTGCAGTGCCCTAGTAGAAACACGCTCTATTAGACAGATTGACGCATATGTGAGCAAACCAAATGTTTGTATTCATGAATAGTCGGTTATTCCTTGAATGAAATAACACGGAATTAACCTAGCACAAAATCGTCTATTGACGAATTAACAGATTATACAGCTTTATACCGTAATAAGGTCTTTACACTAGTTACTGTTATGGATGTCTGACAGCAACGATATACAGAATATCCATAGTAAAATGCTAATGACGTCTGCCTATTTACAACAACAACAACAACAACAATCATATCCGGTCAATTCTTAAGAAGATTGCAGCGAAATAATACAAAATAAGCGATAATAAATAAATAATAAAAATGAGAGTTTCTGTCCAAAGGGTTTGCAAGCATTCATTCTGGCATACTGGCATATCACTGCAGGACATAATGGCATTTGATAAGTTATCATAATAATATTGTATTTGATTTTTCGGCGGCACTTTTTCAAAGAGCGCTATTACTTCGCGAGTATATCATTAACCGGAAACAGAATGGTAACACTGCAAATTAACAACGGAATAAATATGGCGATCAGTTGATTTGTTTATTTCCCTTCTCCTTTGAACCAGAGAAAATGAAGATCAATGTATCGGAAGATCAATGTATCGGAAGATAAAGATGTCATAGATTTATTTTAAAGATACCGGAACGTTCTTAATGTAAAGAGCAAGATGTAACACTTCGTTTAATGTCAATGGACCGAAAAAGATGAAGCAAACACGGCGTAGATCTGCCCGTGCACCCTTTATAGCGACCATTCCCCTGGTGTCTATGCAAACATTGCTTTGATATTCAATCCGAGACATAAATTCCACGCATACATTTGAATTACAATGGAAAACGATGAGATGTCTTTTGGGAAACAGGTGATGTAGCCGCTAGCCGGGCGTACACTACAAGTCGTGTGCAAAGGATGAACCGTGCGAATGATAATTTAGTGGTGTGTAAGCCCTTGTCCCCCTGGCACTTCTTAGACTATTATCAGAGGCTAAGCTGGCGTGTGTTCAATGAGGTAATCTTCACCAATGGAATGTTTTAACTCATGATTAAAACATAAACGTTGTGACTTTATTACTGTACATGCCACGGAGGTATTCTTGCTACGAGGTACATGTATATTCCCATGCTACTGTTTGGTAAATGCTTGGTACAATAACACGGAAAAGTAGAATTAGCGGATGCCAACGTAAATTGCCTTAGATATAATGTGAAATGAGTAGCATTTGGTACGGTAGCTGTCCTTGCTGAAAATATACTGCTAAAATATGAATTTAAATTACAGTCATTTATTAATTGTAAGCCACTTGAGAATGTTTTAAATGTGATACAAATCGACTTGGACTATAACGACACCAACATATCTCATTTACACTCTAAGTGGCCTTATTTGATGAATTTAAAAAAAAAAGTAGTTGTACATTTATCTTAAAGAAGTTTTCTCGCGAGATATAAGGTGAATTGGTTCTACTTTGTAAATTATGCGCGCTTGATTAGTCCTTTTGATGTATATATGTAAGCTATTTAACAACTGAGCGGATCAATCAACTCTGTCAATGCGTTACAAAATCATAATTTATCTAATTTATCCTGTTATGTAATGTTCACATCTAAATCTTCTATAGTGAGGTAAGCCATCGGATAATAAGAAATCTGCTATTAATCAAATTAATCCACTATACACTATTCAAATTAACTATTTCTTTTGGAAAATGTGCTTTTTACAACATATACATAAGTCATGAATGTTAGATATGAAACATGTTGCGTTATATTATAAACACGGTTCTTAATCTTTAACTGCATTTTCTGTAGGCGTTTATAGTAATATATAACGCATACAGTATATTAGCAATCAGGGTATAGTTAGTGTGTAAATATGGTTAAAACATTTAATTTAGAAAAACGAAACAGGTTTGTATGTAGTTTATAGATGGGTATTTGGCTGAGACTAATTTTCAAATCAATTATAATACCATTTAACAATGATCTTAATTGTATTAGGAACATTTATTTGTTATTAATATGTAATGTTGTAATAAAATAAAACAATCTTACAAAATGTTGTAATAATTGGTGAATTTAAAGAAACCATGTATAAAACCTATGGCTCTAAACTGAGCGCAAGAAAGCCCAAGTCCAGAATCAATACAATTGATCGATATTGCTTTTAAGCAGTAGAAAAATGAAAAATGAAAAATATCGTATTAAAATTATACATTTTTGTCAACAAATCATATATCATGTGAATGCTGAAAATATAACCCATAATAATGTTGTCAATTTTCATAACAATAGCACCTTTTGGTAATTGTCTACAATATTTTAAAAACTTTAAATGCCTGTATCTCAATATGGACTTAGGTCTTTTTTGCACTCACATCGGTGATAGTTCAAAACTTGAACCTCAAATTCAAAAATCAGTATTTTTCCACATTTCTCACCACTAAAGCTACCCAAAATCAAGCTAAACTCAATTTGTCCAAAAATGGACTTGGGTCTTTCTTGCGCCCAGGTCTTTATTTGTTTAACACGCGGCTATTAGTGTTACCATACCATTATACGCACCATATTTGAAAGACACCTTCCCCAAATGTAAAAGTCTCTTCTCAAGAAGTACTGAACCAATACTAGGCATGTATGTATTTATTTCTATGCATTTCTCATGGTGATTCCAAATATGGTAATGAAATTAAAAACATTTGACATTTTTGAAACATTTTGTGACATTTGGTAACTGTCGTCTGCAAACGACTGCCGAGTGGAAAATATTAAGATTATCGCCCATTTTGAACATTGTGTTTATTCAATATTGCATGAAATGATAATAGTAGAACAAAAGTAGAAGTTCAGTTTGAGCCACCTATCTGTGCCTATGATTTGACGTTTCACTTTTATAGCTGCAAACATGCGCTACATATTTTTGTTCTCAAACATAACCATATAATCAGTAGAGGCCCCTCTCGGTAATTTGACAACGAATTTTAAAGCGTTTCAGCGCAAAGGAAAAATCTCACTCCTTTTAGTAAAATGTGTTTGTCTGGTATGGCAATAGCGCAACTTTAAATACGTGACAAAAATCCTTAAAAATATCAGTACAATGACCTTCAGTTTAGACTTTGATTCAAACTTATTGTATTGTAATATGATTGTGTTATATATGAAACAAAAATGTTACATTTCAATTTTAAGAAATAGGTTCTGTCGTCCTTAAGGGTTTAGTTTGAATTTGTCTTGTATGGTGCACTATTCAATATGCGAAGGAAAAATCATAAATAAAAACTGGGTCTACCCTTTCAAGCCTTTACAATAAATGGGTTCCGTTACAAAAACGCACAGAACACAACCGAGTCCCCTAGAATTCCCTTTCTTTCCTTTATCCATATCCGTATCACAGCCATATTTCCGACGAGGCAAAACATCGATGCACAGCTTTATTAGCTTTAAAGGCAGAAACGATTTAAAATATGTTCAAAGTATTTCCCGATTTCAACTGATGACAGTTGAAAGATCAGATTCTACCTCAAATAGCTTTAAAATGAAAAAGAATAAGAAAGCAAATAACAAACCACCTGTGGACAATTATATTTACAAACAAATAGTCACTAACATTATCTTTGCGACAATTGTCTAGGGAATAACATAGCCTCTATAAAGACCCTTACTTCTGACCACAACTTTAGCATTTGCACATGCTCCAATAACAGTTTTATAAGGTTACTGACCAGAATGATAAATGCCATAAATGGTATAATAGCTGAAAGTGATATGCTTAACTCTTTTAATAATGCATAGCTGTCTGCAGTTTGTATGCGTTATTCGCTGGCATAGATTTTCTGTCAATGAATACCAAATGCTGTTGACATTTACAATACTGTGGTATATGTGTGTAAAGTCAAATAAACGTGAAACTCCCTTCAGATGTGTAAGGCATGACGGCAAACTACGTGTGCTACGTACAAGTATGATCCATTTTAATAGGGCCAATGCATAAGTGACTTGTACGTTACGAGTTTTATGATAGTCGCCAACGAAATAAAGAGAGCTCAGCTCAACTAAAGAAAGTCATACAGTTTTGTTTATGTCCTACAATTAAAGCAAAAACTGTACATCAGCACGTGCGAACATGCTATTAACGAATGACTCTTTCAAGATGTTATTCGGGATAAAGCTTTATCCTACCGATCACTGACACTATACTAGGCTATCCTGCTGTCTTAAAGATTGGTATAGGATTACCAAGATCGTTGGTTGTATATCAGGGAGTTAACTAATCAACGTAAGTACTTGCAAGAGGTTATGAAACATCTGAGCAATGAACCAACCGTACATGCAATATCAAATCAAAATAATGTTCGAAACATAAATTCGTGCAATACGGACGCAGAGAGTGAAATTACGGATTTTAGATTAATTCAACGTATTTCGGTGTTGTGGTCTCTGATTGGTTCGTGATGGTTCGAAACGTGTATTATATCTGTCGTGAGTATACAGTCAGATTCGGTTTTGGTTTATGTTGGCCACCTACCCTACCGATAAGTGGTCGATAACATGAAAAAAGAATAGCTATATTAATCTAACGTTTGACATGCATTACCGGTCAAACTAGTCTTACCAGGGAGACTTTGACACGGAAAGTCTACATTATGTTTGAATATTGGAATGATTATATTTGAATCAAAGTTACACACATATACGTCAGGTAACGCATTGCGATGTAGCACATACCCTCTGTTACGACATGATTTGACTGTTTATCTCCATCTGAGTAGGTTGAGTCCATTAACAACTTGAACAAGTGCTTATCACGAGACAATATCCTTGGTGTAATGCTTGGTGTAATCTGTCGTGATTATACAGTCAAATTCGATTTCGGTTTAGTATGGCCACCAACATTACCGATAAGTGGTCGATAACATGAAAAGGGAATAACAGTTGTATTAATCTAACGTTTGACATACATTACCGGTCAAATTAGTCTTACCAGGGAGACCTTGAAACGGAAAGTCTACATTATGTTGAATATTGGAATGATTATGTTTGAATCAAAATTACACACATGGGTTACGCATTGCGATGTAGCACATACCTCTGTTACGACATGATTTGCCTTTTTATCTCCATCTGAGTAGGTTGAGGCCATTAACAACTTGAACAAGTGCTTATCACGAGACATTATCCTTGGTGTAATACTTTTCATACGTTACACTAGTGTAAAGACCCAATTGCGGAATAAAGCTGAACACTCATTTAATCCGTCAATAGAGGATTATGTGCTTGGGTTATTCTGTGCTGTCTTACACCAAGGATAAACCAACAATTGTATAATAACATTATGGATTTCACTGGATTGCATAACTTAATTACAAAACACATTAAAACGATAAGTAGTTTGTACCACTTGCGATATGATATACCCTATTCCAAACGTACGGAATTGGCGTAATGTATGTATAAACACACTAAAAGGGATAATCATCTTAATGGAAAGTTAAACTCTACACGTAACTCCGCACATATCCGACATCACAAAGAGATGTTAATGAGCATGTAAATTCTCCCTCACCCATCAGGCTTACGAAGATATTCATAGCCGGATTCTAGCCAGAAAGATCTTTGTAAATTAATCTGCGAGACAGCAGGTTCTTTTTAATCTAGTCGCTGATGGATTGTGTTGGAAATCGAAGCATTGGGTAATTCGAATTACTTTCAATCAATGAAAATTGTCTTCAGATGTGGTCTTACTTAATTTGCATTTAAAGATGTTCTACCCACGATACCAATTTGATCACTTTCTTGAATTTAAAAGCAGGGAATGTGCTTTGTATTTGCTTGGCTTTAATATCCTATTTCCCATTTCTGTTTTGTGCTTAAAACTCAAACGAGTTGGGATGTTTTTTTTGCTTGAATTTATCTACGTCTTAAAATATCACACTTACCAAATTGTCCTTTTCCATACTGATATTTAATACATTTTTGGTATTCTCCTGACAGCCCATAGAAATATTCTTTATAAATATATTAAACCGGAACGCCATTATACATTTCAATGCAACAGTTTGTATGAATTTCCCATGTGAAGAGAAGAACCACTGTAGTGCGAATTAAGTACACTCATTATATCTCACAAAACAACACACCAGAGTTTACTTATACAGTGATATCCTCAATCGAGCTCCGATGCTTGAATAGCTATGTAGAACAGGACAATATGCAGAGTCAATGTGAATTGAGGACAACATGTAATGGCAAACCAGTGCCGAATCTTTAAAGCGTTTATGAAGAAAAGCATAATTATAAAAGTAAGCATATTCTTAAATTTAATTACAATGTATACGCTGGTGTTTAGCTCTTTTGAATGATTCAGTTGGTATCAATCATAGTGTGTACAATATACTTAAAAAGTATGTAGCCAGACATTGTGCCAAAGTTATTACATAAACAATTGTCTTCAATTAGCTCTCCTGAGAATTCTACTGAACTATTAAAGTAATCAAAGTGCATACACAATATTTAAAATTCAATTGTACTCAATTACCGTACATGTAGTATACTTATTTTTGATTAAATGAAAAGCAGACAAATCTATTCGTGTATGTTATTTCCGATCCTCCTTTAATACCCTGTTTCAATACTCATAATGGATGGTAAGGTTTTAGCTAAATTACCTCTTACCACATAATGTACATAAATTCACTCGCGCGAAACTATCACACGACCTATCGTCATTAATATTAATTCACTGTGCTGGTGTGTGTGCGACACATGTGTTGCCAATTCCTATTCACTATTTATAAATATCTCAAAAATCACTTAACCAAAGCTATAGACATGTTTTTTTAACTCATACAAATGTATTTCTGGTATTCCTTTCTTGTTGAATGTCTTCATGACATTTAACATTTCCGCATGTTGTATTTAACAACAGATTCAAATCCCGGGATTAAGGATGGTCAGTTATAGCGACTCAAACAGCAGCACGTGGGTTATTGCAGGTTTGGCAGACCAGGCGATGCTATCACGTGTTATAAGACGGGGTATAAGGCGTGAAATGAAACAACGTGCTCAGAATGCGCCAATAGTCAGTGTCGTTGGAAACAGACTCCCGTCAGCGTCGTACTTTAACGAAGCGTGTAAAGAGTGATATAAAGCGACCCGATAATGTCATAATTAGCGATCATTGCTTTTTAAATGAGATTACCTTTCTTATGCGACCCAATGATTAACGAGCGAAAGGTGTTTGCGATGGAATAATAGGCTAGCGCCGTTTATTGTTTTGCAAGAAACTTATGTCCAATGTTCATTATGTTTCTATATATATTAAGATGTGTGGGTGTGACATAATTCTAATGTATTGTCACGCAAAGAAATTTGAAAATAATTATAATAAAAAAACATTAACATTGATGAGTCTAAATTATGCATGCGCTTCTGTCAATGGTTTTAATAGACATCTGTGCTGCATTAACTTAATGTGTTGTCACGCAAACCTTAGAGTGTATCGAAGAAATGATAGAGTAATATGAAGATAAAGAATACAAAAACTAACTTAAGAATAACAATAATGTTTATGACTTCAAAATTAGTATTCAATGCAGTTGCTAGTGCAATTCCATACTGAATATACACAAAGTAAGCCAACAAAAAGTATAGTATATATACATTGTTTGAAATTGATATAAGGTAATTGATATTATCGTTCAGAGAATCAATTATATAGCATATGGCACGATCTTTGCAGTAGAAGCTTATCTTGGTCTTGATCATGCTGATGGGCCTCATCTCAGATAAGATGTTGATAATACATGTAGAGTTTTTACTCTGTAAGTTAACACGGTAAACCTATGTCAGATGGTATTTTTAAGACATTTCATAGAATCGAACGTTTACTGGACACATTCTCTTTTATTCATTGATAATGTGATAGTAGCGCCGATATTAAATTACATAGAAACTACAAGACGCTTGTATATGGACAACTTGAATCTCCGTGAATGAGTGACCCGACCGATATTGATGAGATCACGACATGACATAAATTGCCCGCTTAGAAGCGCTATTAATCGCTCTGGTAAACCTATTGTTATCAATACTACGAGAGGATTACCCAGTGCATATATTTAAATTCGGGGCTAACTGTATGGGCTCATGCCTTTAGACTACTCAATACAGCCGGTTGGTTGCACACGAGAATTATGTCATATATAGCAACCAGCTTGGAGTGGAAGGCGAATATTTAAATTTGTTGACGGTTTTTAGGGTATCAATTTATAGCGCTGCTAAGCGGGCCTTGTAACCTAATGCAAGCCTGCTCTATGCTTCGTAAGGGTTAATGGTCATTTGGCATGTTCGTTTGCTCTGTATTAATATGGAATAAGTGAAATGAAAGGTTGGTTTGTCTTCAAACTGACTTACTGTCGTAACTATGGTTCGTAATGCATAGTGGGCTAATTGACATGTTCTAACTACACGACGTAAAATTAAAACTAAATTTAATGTGCCCCCAACTTATTGTATTCCAGTCCATAATTTATCATATTTAATGAACAAGTCGTCGCTGTTTTGACATCACAAAAATAACATGGTTTTGGGAAATCGCGTTTGACATTTTTCTATGTTCGAAGACTCATTCATTGGAGAGCATTTGCATAAAATGTCACTATCGTTGTCAAAGAATATTTATAAACATATACGTATATTTATTATGAGCATGTTACAACGACATATTGCAATTTAATAATTAGGAGTAATTATGTCGTTAAGTCATGTAAGTCCTGCAGTGATATGCCAGTATGCCAGAACTGCAGTGGTCTATGGCGGAATATCGTAATGTGCCGGTATGTCAGAACCCACAAGGAGGTTTTTATGTATGTGGTATGTAAAAAAACATGGTATATGACACTAATTAGTGCTGTATCTTATTAATTAATTAGTGGAATTTATGACTTCTGGGAAAATCGGTCCGGATATGATCATTGCGCTGTTATTACGAATTACGCAACTTTCTAATTGAGCTCTGAAGCTAGCTGTAAAGTCGAGGGTGTTCGATGTTATGTGTTCCCCGTAGTCATAGTAGTAAGCATGAACTATAGTACTTTCTTATTGATCTACAATTCTGTGAAGTCAGGGATGTTGTACGTTAATATTGTTCCATTGGTTAGCATTTGCATACGCATATATAACGGAGTAAGGCTACATGGAATTGACGCATTTGTCTGACCCAACACGGTATTATATCTATATACAATTTAAAATAAAGGCGAAAATGGATTATATTATACACCACGAGCAGAAATTAAAGTTTAGCAAAGTGTTTGATTTATTTAATTAACGGCGACACTTTTTAAAAGCGCGTTATTACTTCGTGAGTATATCACCATTCGAAAACAGAATGGTAAAACTGCAAAGTAACAACGGGGAAATATGGCGGTCAGTTGATTCATTTATTTCCCCTCTCCTTCTAACCAGAGAAAAAGAAGATCAATGTATCAGGAGATGACATAGATTTCCTTTCAAGATACCGGTAAATGTCTCAATCTGCATAGAGAAAGCGGGAACACTTCGTTTTATGTCAATAGACCGAGAAAGACGACATCGAAGTAACGGCGTAGAGCTGCCCGTGTACTCTTTATAACCATCATTCTCTTGGTGCCTATTTAAACACTTCTTTGATATTCAATCCAAGACATAAATTCCACGCATAAATTTGAATTACAATGGAAAACGATGAGATGTATTTTGGATAAACAGGTGATGTAGCCGCTAGCCGGGGGTAAACTACAAGTCGTGTGCAAAGGATGAACCGTGCGAATGATAATTTAGTGGTGTGTAAGCCCTTGTCCCCTGACACATCTTAGACTATTTATCAGAGGCTAAACTGGCGTGTGTTCAAGGAGGTAATCTTCTCCAATGGGATATTTTTAAGTTTTAACTCATGATTAAAACATAAACGTTGTGACTGTATTACTGTACGTGCCACGAAGGTATTCTTGTTAGGAGGTACATGCACATATTCCCATGTTACTGCTTGGTGAATTTTTGGAACAATTACATGGGATGGTAGAATTAGCGGAATGCCAACGTAAATTGCCTTAGATATCATGTGGAATGAGAAGCATTGGGTACAGTTTGCTGTCTGAGTGAAAATATACGGCTAAAATACACAGGATTTGTCAATTGGAAGCCACGTGAGAATGCTCTAAATGTGATAAAAATCGTCTTGGAATATAACGACACATATTGGTCTCTTACACTCTTTGTTGCCTTATTTGATGACTTTTAAAGAAGTAGTTGTACGTAGTTATCTCGCGTGATATGACGTGATATTTTTTTACTTTGTAAAAAATAATGTACTGTATGCGGTATATATTACTATGAACGCCTACAGAAATGCAGTTGGAGATTTAGAACCGTGTTCAGAAACGCAACATGTTTCATCTCTACATTCATGACTTATGTATATGTTGTAAAAATCACATTTTCCAAAAAGAAAATAGTCACTATGAATAGTGTAGAAGGATAAGTTCGATTAATAGCAGATTTCCTGTAATCCGATGGCTTACCTCACTATAAACAAAATATTTCTAGAATATTTTGATGTGAACATTACATAACATGATACAATAGATCAATTATGATTTTGTAACGCTTTAACAGTGTTGATTGATCCGCTCAGTTATCAGAACTACTAATTTGAAAAAGGCCCTGTATTTTGAACTGACCACCCAAAAAGGGTGGCGGCGTTGCATTTTTGGTGACGGATCATCCAACTCTTTCTATTAACTCAACAACTAAATGTGGTAGAGCTATGGTATAGGTGTCATTTGAAAGCCTATTTATCTAGCTACATTGTGTGAATAAATCAGGTATTTCTATAACTGTTTGACTATATGATTGATTATATTTCGAAAGTCAGGGGTGGCGGCGGTGGCGGTGGCGCTGTGTACAATCTATATGGGGAATATAGAAAATGTTCCCAATTCTACGTTCAATTTACAATAACTCCTCATCTCTGTATGGTACAAACATGATGTTGCTCTCATTTTATAGATTGTTTTATATTCTATAAGTATCTATTTCATCAATCGTGTCAACTATTACGTAACATTTGTAATCAAGAATCGATTGCATTGTCCTTGGCTTTTTCCCTATTCGCTACACAGTGAACTTGCCCTAATTCGTCGGTTTTACATACATGACTATAACAAAAAAGTATACAACCGATGATAGAAAAATTGTACAATTTTTGGAAAGCTCTCAAATAGGGGAATTCAAATATGCCGTTTAAATCAGGATAGGATGAATAGCCAAAAAAAAATAATGTGTAAACTCTAATAAACGTTTGCTCATTAAAAAAGTCAATGTTCCAGTATGGGACGATACTGAAACATATCAAATGTTCTAGTATCGGGCGAAACTAAAAACACAATTATGTACCAGTATCGTTCCATACTGGGACAAATCATTACTGGTAGCATGTGTACATAAACACGTTCCAGTATGGCAGTATCGCTCAATACTGGAACACGATTTGGTGTTCCAGTATCGGACGAAACTGGAACAATACAATTGTACAAGTATTTAATAAGGGATACTAGCAACTTTCATGTGCCAGTATCGTGTGATACTGGTACACCGGTATCTGGGTCATAAAGTACACTTTTTGCTAGATTTTCTTTTCAAACATGACCCTATAATCGGTTGAGGTACCTCTCAACAACGGATTTAAGCGTTTCAGCGAAAAGGATCTCACTCCTACTGGTTAGTTTCGTTCATCTAATATGGCAATAGCATAACTTTGACTACGTGCCAAAAAACCTTAAAATATCAGTACAATGACCCTCAGTTTAGACTTTTATTCATACTCGAAGAAAAAATGTTAAATTTCAATTTAAAAAAATAGGTTCTGTCGTCCTTAAGGGTTTTGTTTGAATTTGTCTCGTGTGGTGCAATATTCAATACGCGAAAGAAAAATCATAATAAAAACTGGGTCTACCCTTTCAAGCCTTTTCAATAAATGGGTTCCGTTACAGAAACGCACAGAACACAACCGAGTCTCCCAGAATTCCCTTTCTTTCCTTTATCCATATCCGTATCACAGCCATATTTCCGCAGAGGCAAAACATCGATGCACAGCTTTATTAGCTTTGAGGGCAGAAAAGAGGTTTTAGATTAGTTCGAGTTAAGAAGACACCATTCATAAATGCCACTAACGAATTTACAACATGTTTAAAGTACTTCCCGATTTAATCTGATGGCAGTTGAAAGATCAGACACTACCTCAAATAGTTTTTAAAATAAAATACATAAGCGAGAAAATAACAAACCACCTGTGGACAAATATATTTACCAAAAAAATAGTCACTAACATTGTCATTGCAACAATTGTCTAAGGAATGAAATAGCCTCTAGAAAGACCCTTACTTTTGACCACAACTTTGGCATTTGCACATGCTCCAATAAACAGTTTTATAAGGTTACTGACCAGCATGATCAATGCCATAAATGGTATAATAGCTGAAAGGGATATGCTTAACACTTTCCACGGGGCTATTAGTTTTGCCGTATTACAAAGCATATTTTTCAGAATCCTTTCCCAATTTCCAAAGTCTATCTCAAGGATTACTGTACCAATACTAGGCATGTTTGTACTCATTTCGATGCATTTCTCATGGTGATTCCACATATGGTAATGACATTTAATAATGTTGACATTTTTGAAACATTTTGTGAAATGTTGGACTGTCGTCTGCAGACGCCTGCCGCTTGAAAAGTATTAAGACTTTCAATAATTGATAGCTGTCTGCAGTTTGCATGCGTTATTCGCTGGCATAGATTTTTTGTCAATTAATACCAAATGCTGTTGACATTTACACTACTGTGGTATCTGTGTGTGCAATAAAACAAACGTAACCCTCCCTTCAGATGTGTAAGGCATGACGGCAAACTACGTGTGCTACGTACATGTATGATTCATTTCAATAGGGCCAATGCATAAGTGACTTGTACGTTACGAATTTTATGATAGTCGCCAAAGAAATAAAGAGAGCTCAGTTCAACTAAAGAAAGTCATACAGCTTTGTTTATGTCATACAATTAAAGCAAAAACTGTACATAAGCACGTGCGAACAAGTTATTACTGAATTACCTTTTCAAGATGTTATTTAGGATAAAGCTTTATCATACCGATCACTGACACTATACTAGTCTATCCTGCTGCCTTACAGATTGGTATAGGATTACCAAGATCGTTGGTTGTATATCAGGGAGTTAACTAATCAACGTAAGTACTTGCAAGAGGTTATGAAACATCTGAGCAATGAACAAACCCTACATGTAATACATGTAATATCAAATCAAAATAATGTTCGAAACATAAATCCGTGCAATACGGACGCAGAGAGTGAAATTACGGATTTTAGATTCATTCGACGTATTTCGGTTTTGTGGTCTCTGATTGGTTCGTCTTGGTTCGTAACATTAATAGTACGTGTATTATATCTGTCGTGATTATACAGTCAAATTCGGTTTCGGTTTATTTTGGCCACCTACTCTACCGGTAAGTGGTCGATAACATGAAAAAGAATAGCTGTTTTAATCTAACGTTCGACATGCATTACCGGTCAAACTAGTCTTACCAGGGAGACCTTGAAACGGAAAGTCTACATTATGTTTGAATATTAGAATGCATATGTTTGAATCAAAATTACACACATATACGTCAGGTAACGCATTGCGATGTAGCACATACACTCTGTTACGACATGATTTGACTGTTTATCTCCATCTGAGTAGGTTGAGTCCATTAACTACTTGAACAAGTGCTTATCACGAGACAATATCCTTGGTGTCATGCTTGGTGTAATCTGTCGTGATTATACAGTCAAATTCGATTTCGGTTTATTTTGGCCACCAACCCTACCGATAAGTGGTCGATAACATGAAAAGAGAATAACAGCTGTATTAATCTAACGTTTGACATGCATTACCGGTCAAACTAGTCTAACCAGGGAGACCTTGAAACGGAAAGTCGACAGTGTGTTTGAATATTGGAATGATTATGTTAGAATCAAAATTACACACATACACGTCAGGTTACGAATTGCGATGTAGCACATACCCTCTGTTACGACATGATTTGACTTTTTATCTCCATCTGAGTAGGTTGAGTCCATTAACTACTTGAACAAGTGCTTATCACGAGATAATATCATTGGTGTAATACTTTTCATAAGTTACACTAGTGTAAAGACCCCATTGGGGAATAAAGCTGAACACTCATTTAATCCGTCAATAGAGGATTTTTTGCTTGGGTTATTCTGTGTTGTCTTACACCAAAGATAAATCAAAAACTGTTTAAACACATTATGGATTTCACTGGATTGCAAAGCATTCCATGCATAACTTAATTACAAAACACATTAAAACGATAAGTAGTTTGTACCACTTGCTATATGATATATACCCTATTCCAAACGTACGTAATTGGCGGCCTAAGTAATATATGTATAAACACTAAAAGTGTTTATAATCTTAATGTAAAGTTAAAATCTACACGCAACTCCACACATATCCAACATCATAAAGAGATGTTAATGAGCATGTGATTTCTCCCTCAACCATCAGGCCTATGAAGATATTCATAGCCGGATTCTAGCCAGACAGATCTTCGTAAATTAATCTGCGAGACAGAAGGCTCTTTTTAATCTAGTCGCTGATGGATTGTTGGAAATCGAAGCATTGTGTAATTAGAATGAATTATAATCAATGAGAAGTGTCTTCTGAAGTGGTCTGACTCGATTTGCAATTAAAGATGTTCTACCCCCGTTTGGTCATTTTCTTGACTTTAAAAGCAGGAAATGTGCTTTGAATTTGATTTGGCTTTAATATCCTATTTACAATTTCTGTTTTGTTCTTAAAACTCAAACGAGTTGGGATG
Source organism: Ophiura sarsii (assembly GCA_035610835.1). Lineage (NCBI taxonomy): Eukaryota > Metazoa > Echinodermata > Ophiuroidea > Amphilepidida > Ophiuridae > Ophiura > Ophiura sarsii. The sequence continues at coordinate 23,269,499 of CM069449.1, forward strand.
TTTTGCTTGAATTCATCTATGTATTTAAATATAACACTTGCCTAATACATTTTTGGTATTCTCCTGACAGCCCATAGAAATATTCTATATAAATATATTAAACCGGAACGCCATTAAACATTTCATTGCAACAGTTTGCATACCGAATCTTTAAGGCGTTTATGAAGAAAAGCATTATTATAAAAGTAAGCATATTCTTAAATTGAATTACAATGTATATGCTGGTGTTTAGCTCTTTTGAATGATTCAGTTGGTATCAATCATAGTGTGTACAATATTCTTAAAAAGAAGTATGTAGCCAGACACTGTGCCAAAGCTATTACATAAACAATTGTCTTCAATTAGCTCTCCTCAGAATTCTACTAAACTATTAAAGTAATCAAAGTGTATTCACAATATTCAAAATTCAATTTTACTCAATTAACGTAGTATACTTGGCTAACTCGGCTACGGTGACCGGCAATGATTTGCTTCAAAATAATAGAGGATGTGTATATGAGACCTGTCACCACAAAATGAGCGTTAAGTCGCCAGTGTGCATTAGGAGATATGGTCTAATGAACATGCCAAAAAACAAGACAAAACAAAGGATTTTTTTCTCTTTCAATTTGATTTTTGATTAGGAATACATTGAGGAATTATGACATGTTGCATATCATTTTAAAGCTTGTTTTCTGGGCATTCTGAATCTGGACAAACCTCAAAATCTAATTTTCCGACTTAACTCTCATTTTGTGATGACAGGTCTCATATTGATAAGAAAAGATGATACGCAAAGTTTGAATTTTTTCCAAAAAGCGGTTTTTGATTTACGGAGTTTTTCGTTATTTGAAAACCCATTGACTTAATACAGGAGGCGTAGCCGAATTCCCAAATACTGCCAAATCTCAGAAAACACATAGTTTTGTAAAAAAAAAATTTCTTCTTTAAAATCAATGTATGCTAAAGACTTTTATTTTATTTTGATGCCAAAACACCAAGGTATAACACAATTTTTTCCCTCCACAACTGAGTGGTGATGGATGGTTTATTCACTGGGAATGTTAGTACTTTTTCACTATTTTCTAGAAACACTATATTGCCAAATTTTGTGAATTTCTACAGACAAAACTACTTGTTCAATTTGCACAAACAAGGTGTCATATTAAAGGTAATTAAGTTTAGAAAGTTATCTCGTGAGTTTTTACTAATTAAGTGTTTCTAGACCTTTTTACAGCCTTTTGAAAATTTCCCTAAAATCAAAATTGAAAAAAATATTTGTTTTCAAAAAGTAAACACTGTATTTGCAAAAACTCACGAGAGAATTTAGGTAATATGCTTATGAATTTATTCCTAAAGTTTCATGGCCATAGCACTTTCGGTTTAGTCTACAGAAATTCAAGAAGGTGCAAATTTAGGGAATTTTCAAAAAATAAAGAAAAACATAAGAAATTTCAAAAATGATCCGAAAGTCCTGAAATAGGTAGAGGAAAGACTTATCTTTACTGTGGTCTCAGTATAAAGAGTATAGATATAATTGATTTGGTATTACAGCAGTTTTTCTGTAGTGGTTTAGGAGCCGAGTTAGCTACCTTAAATGGAAAGCAGACAAAAGTATTCTTAAATGTTATTTTCGATCCTCCTTTAATACCCTGTTTCAATACTCAAAATGGATGGTAAGGTTTTAGGGGAGACGTCAAAACTCGACCGCCCGTTGACCGCCGGTTACGGGCGGTTCCGCCCGGTTCTTTCAGGTCAAATGTTTTACTGGTATATGAATATTCGCGCATGCAACACTGAACAACCGCCGGTTGACTTAATGCTGTAATCTGACCAATTTACACTATCAATCTATTACTTTGCGGTTATAATAGCTCTCTCTATAATCGTTCTATAAAAAAAAAACATTCATAGACTTTCGGTATTGATTTTAAAAAGTTAATTGAGCTATAAACATATTGAAAAAGCCAACCCCAGCGAAAATCAATAGCTGTATTGTACTGGTTGTCAACTGAGACTTTTAAGTCTTAAAAGAGCCCATTACTTCAAGATGTTATTGCTCACGCGTGTTACGAGGCACTATCAACCGGTCGTGTTCACCAGAGTGTTACTATTTGACCTCATTATGTGTGTATATTATAACAAACGACACGTTTTGTGAGAACCGGGCGGAACCGGCCGTAAGCGGTCGAGTTTTGACGTGATCCCTTAGCTAAATTACCTCTTACCACATAATGTACATAACTTCACTAGCGCGAAACTACCACACGACCTATCGTCATTAATATTAATTCAATGTGCCGGTGTGTGTGTGCGACACAAGTGTTTCCAACTCCAATTCACTATTTATGGATTATATCTCAAAAATCACTTAACCAAAGCTATATACATGTTTTTTACCTCATACAAATGTGTATTTTTCGTATTCTTTTGTTGTTGAATGTCTTCATGACATTTAACATTTCCGGATGTTGTGTTTAACAACAAGATTCGAAGCCCAGAATTGTTGATGTTCAGGTATCGTGACTTTAGCAGCAGCACGTGGGTTATTGTGGGTTTGGCAGACCAGACGATGATATCACGTGTTATACGACGAGGTATAAGGCGTGAAATGAAACATCGTGCTCAGAATGCGCCAATAATCAGTGTCGTTGGAAACAGACTCCCGTCAGCGTCGTACTTTAACGAAGCGTGTAAAGAGTGATATAAAGCGACCCGATAATGTCATAATTAGCGATCATTGCTTTTTAAATGCGATTATCTTTTTTATGCGACCCAATGACTAACGAGCGAAAGGTTTTTTGCGATATAATGATAGGCTAGCGAAGTTTATGGTTTTGCAAGAAACTTATGTCCAATGTTCATTATTTTCTTTTGACAAATCCATAGTGAGAAGTATAATAAGCTTATACTTACAATTTACGCGTAACGTTTCATGCTCAATGAGAACTTCATATAGTCTGATGAAGTGCTCAGTGAGCATGAAACGTTACGCGTACATTGTAAGTATAAGCTTATTATACTTTACACCATGGATTTGTCATAAGGGAAATCTACCTTTCTACTAATGTTCATTATGTTTCTATATTAAGATATGTGGGTTTTGGAGCCAACTTGTGTGACATAATTCTAATGTATTGTCATGCAAAGAAATTTGAAAATATTTATAATAACAAACATTAACATTTATGAGTCTAAATTATGTATGCGCTTCTGTCAATGGATTTAACATGTGCTGCATTAACTTAATGTATTGTCACGCAAACCTTAGAGTGTATCGAGGAAATGATATAGTAATATGAAGATAAAGAATACAACAAATAACTCAAGAATAACATAAATGTTTATGACTTCAAAATTAGTATTCAATGCAGTTGCTAGTGCAGTTCCATACTGAATAATACACACAGCAAACAAACAAAAACTGCCTATCTCCCCGGAAGTATAGTATATAATACATCGTTTGAATTGGTAAGGTAATTGATATTATCGGTCAGAGAATCAATTACATATGCATATAGAACACGTCAATTAACCTACTATGCATTACGAACCTAGGCGTAAGGATATTTTGGCACCTAGGCGTAAGGATATTTTCATAACGTACCCATGGGATCTTAAGGCTTCCTAAAGTATTGCTATGTCTGAATTTAAACGATCTTTGCAGTAGAAGCTTATATTGGTCTTGATTATGATGATGGGTCCCATCTCAAATTACATTTTAATATATACACGTAGAGTTTTTACTCTGCAATTTAATACGGTAAACCCATGTCATGGTATTTTTAAGACATTTCATAGAATCGAGTGTTCATTGGACACATTTTCTTTTATTCTTTGATAACGTGATAGTAGAGCCGATATTGAATTACATAGAAACAGGCAAGTCGCTTGTATATGGACAACTTGAATCTCTCTGAATGAATGCCCCGAACGATTCTGATGCGATCATGAGTCAAGTCCCCGGTCAAGCCTGTTCTATGCTTCGTAAGGGTTAATGGTCATTTGGCATTTACGTTTGCTCTGTATTAATATGGAATAAGAGAAATGAAAGGTTGGTTCGTCTTCAAACTGACTTCATGTCGTAACTATGGTTCGTAATGCATAGTAGGTTAATTGACGTGTTCTAACTACACGACGTAAAATTAAAACTAAATGTAATGAGCCCCTAACTGTCGCTTATTGTATTCAAGTCCATAATTCATCATATTCATTGAACATTTGTCGTCGCCGTTTTGACATCCCGAAAAAACATCGTTTTGAGAAATCGCGTTTGAACATTTTCCAATGTTTGAAGACTCATTCATCATGTTCATTGGAGAGCATTTGCATAACATGTCACTATCTTTGTTAAAGAATATTTATAAACATATACGTATATTTATTATGAGAATGTTACAACAACAGATTCCAATTATTAATTAGGAGTAATTACGTCGTAAAGTCATGTGCCGGTATGTCCTGCAGTGATATGCCAGTATGCCAGAACTGCAGTTACACGGTGGTTTATGGCATACTATCGTGATGTGCCGGTATGTCAGAGCACATAATAAGGTTTGTAGGTTTGTAGTATGTAAAAACCATGGTATATGACACTAATTAATGCTGTATCTCATTAATCAATTGGTTGACTTTTTGACTTCTAGTGTCTCATTTCTGGGAAAATCGGTCCGGATATGATCATCGCACTGTTATTACGAATTACTTAAATTTATAATTTAAAAACCATGGTATATGACATTAATTATTGCTGTATATTATCAATTAGTTACCTTTTTGTCTCAAACTGTTTTGGAGACTAAAGAATTTATTCGTAAAATATGAAATGCAACTAAACTCATTTTGCTCAAAATGGTATAGCATTGTAGTCTATAATGATACGATTTTATGTTTAATTGCTATAAATTTCACTACGTATACGTAAGTTTAATGAAACTCAGTGTAATTGCATAATTAACTCATTTCATGTTCCGACATTAAAGCCACACGGGGTCTCAAACGTTTCGACACCTTTTTGAACCCCATACTATTTGCAGTATCAAGCTGAAAACATATTTTGATAGTTTTACAGCTTGAAAGAAACTTCTGGTGTACCTTAGCAACGCAGATAGCTGTTTTTGTCAGATTTGTATCACAATAATTCTACAAGTCTATTCTTTCATACATGTTTTTAGTTTTATTCTGCGAAATATTTACCGAAAATGTAAAACTCTACGATGGTATCGACACCATTTGACACCTTGTATTCACCAATGTTGAGAAAGGCATACAGGTGGTTGGACTTTTTGACCTCTCATTTTCGGGGAAATCGCTCCAGACATGAAAATTGTACTGGTATTACGAATTACACAACGTTCTAATTTAGGTCTGAAGTTAGCTGTAAAGTTGTGGGTGTTAGATGTTATGTTTTTCCAGTAGTCATAGTAGTTAGCACGAACTATGCTACTTTCTTATTTATCTCCAACGCTGTGTTCTATCCATTGGTTAGCATTTGCATACGCATAGATAACGGAGTAAGGCTACATGGAATTGATGCATTTGTCCGACCCATCTACATGTATATTCAATTTGAAATTGCACTGAAGGAAAAAATGGATTGTATGAAACACCGAGAACAGAATTTAAGTTGTGTAGAGTGTTATATTTTTGTCGTTTTCGCTCATAAACGTATTTGACAAATCAAGACTTGAGCAGATTCTGCCCCCTTAGACAGATTGACGCATATGTGTGCAAACCAAATGTTTGTATTCATGAATAGTCGGTCAATCCTTGGTGTAAGATAGCACGGAATTAACCTAGCACAAAATCCTCTATTGACGAATTAACCGATTATACAGCTTTATACCGTAATAAGGTATTTACACTAGTTTATGTTATGGATGTCTTACAGCAAGGATATACAGAATATTCATAGTAAAATGATAATGACGTCTGCCTATTTACAACAACAACCATATAAGCGATTAAGTAAATAATAAAAATGAGAGTTTCTGTCCAAAGGGTTTATTAACCGCATAAGTTATCATAATAATATTGTATTTGATTTTCCGACGGCACTTTTTCAAAGAGCGCTATTTCTTCGCGAGTACATCATTAACCGGAAACAGAATGGTAACACTGCAAATTAACAACGGAATAAATATGGCGGTCAGTTGATTCGTTTATTTCCTTTCGCCTTCTAACCAGAGAAAATGAAGATTATTGTATCGGGAGATAAAGATGCCATAGATATACTTTAAAGACGGTACGTTCTTGAATATGTAAAGAGTAAGATGTAACACTTCGTTTAATGTCAATGGACCGAAAACACGAAGCAAACATTAAAGGAAAGGAACTCCTTTTTATTTTCCATCATATCAACAAAGACAAAATACAATGACAGTTTAACAAATAATATGATGGAGGAGGAACAACTAAAAGCAAAAGCCTGACGTTGTTGCACCCCCTTAAACAAAGCTTACATTCTACAAATACAGAAAAATATACAAAAACACGGCGTAGAGCTGCCCGTGTACCCTTTGTAGCGACCATTCCCCTGGTGTCTATGCAAACATTGCTTTGATATTCAATCCGAGACATAAATTCCACGCATACATTTGAATTACAATGGAAAACGATGAGATGTCTTTTGGGAAACAGGTGATGTAGCCGCTAGCCGGGCGTACACTACAAGTCGTGTGCAAAGGATGAACCGTGCGAATGATAATTTAGTGGTGTGTAAACCCTTGTCCCCCTGGCACTTCTTAGACTATTATCAGAGGCTAAGCTGGCGTGTGTTCAAGGAGGTAATCTTCACAAATGGAATGTTTTAACTCATGATTAAAACATAAACGTTGTGACTTTTTTTTACTGTACGCGCCACGGAGGTATTCTTGTTACGAGGTACATGTATATTCCCATGCTACTGTTTGATGAATTCTTGGTAAAATAACACGGACAAGTAGAATTAGCGGATACCAACGTAAATTGCCTTAGATATAATGTGAAATTAGTAGCATTTGGTACGGTAGCTGTCCTTGCTAAAAATATACGGCTAAAATATGAATTTCAATTACAGTAATTGATTAATTGTAAGCCACTTGAGAATGTTTTAATTGTGATACAAATCGACTTGGACTATAACGACACCAACATAAAGGGTTCAACAAAAGAAAGTATACCACTTTGTTTATGTCATTTTGAGTAATTTTTAATTTGTTGTTGACCAAACAAGCTAGATAGGCATTTAGATGAATCTTTTAGGCATAATTTGATACCAAATTTGCCCCCTAACAACAAAGATAAACCATGATTAGCACCATTTAAAGGAAAATATCCCATTTTCAAAAGTCGCATTTCCAATACACAAGCACGAGAAGATTTGGTTAATCTGTCCATGTTCTACCCATCCATAACATTCCTTTACATTCAAATCCTTCACCCATGCATCAGTGTACATTCGAATTAGCCCGCGCATTGAGCGATATGCGCGGTGATCAGTACGGGATAAGTACGGCATATGTGTGTGTTAACAATTGGCCCTTTCTTCTCGTGCTGTGTATTGGAAATGCGACTTTTGAAAATAGGATATTTTCCTTTAAATGGTGCTAATCATGGTTTATCTTTGTTGTTAGGGAGAAAATTTGGTATCAAATTATGCCTAAAAGATTCATCTAAATGCCTATCTAGCCTGTTTGGACAAAAACAAATTAAATGTTACTCAAAATGACATAAACAAAGTGGTATACTTTCTTTTGTTGAACCCTTCATCTCATTTACACTCTAAGTGGCCTTATTTGATGAATGTTTAAAAAGTAGCTGTACATTTATCTTAAAGCAGTTTTCGCGCGAGGTATAAGGTGAATTGGTTCTACTTTGTAAATAATGCGCGCTTGATGAGTCCTTTTGATGTATGTAAGCTATTTGACAACTGGGCGGATCAATCAACTCTGTCAATGCGTTACAAAATCATAATTTATCTAATTTATTCTGTTATGTAATGTTCACATCTAAATCTTCTATAGTGAGGTAAGCCATCGGATAATAAGAAATCTGCTATTAATCAAACTAATCCACCATACACTATTCAAAGTAACTATTTCTTTTGGAAAATGTGCTTTTTACAACATATACATAAGTCATGAATGTAAATATGAAACATGTTGCGTTATACTATAAACACGGTTCTTAATCTATAACTGCATTTGCTGTAGGCGTTTATAGTAATATATAACGCATACAGTATATTAGCAATCAGGGTATAGTTAGTGTGTAAATATGGTTAAAAACATTTTTTTTTTTTTGAAAACGAAACAGATTTTTATGTAGTTAATAAATGGGTATTTGGCTGAGACTTATTTTAACATCAATTATAATACCATTTAACAATGAACTTAATGATATTAGGAACATATATTTTTTTATTAACATGCAATGATGTAATAATAAAAATATCTTCCAAAATGTTGTAAGAAAGCCCAAAGTCCAGAATCAATAAATTGATCGATATCGCTTTTAAGCAGTAAAAGAAGAAGAAAAAAAATACAACATTTTTGTCAACAAATCATATATCATGTGAATGCTAAGAATACAACCTATAATATTGTCAACTTTAATTATAATAGCACCTTTTGGTAATTTTCTACAATATTTTAAAAACTTTAAATGCCTGTATCTCAATATAATGGACTTGGGTCTTTTTGCGCTCACATTGGTGATAGTTCAAAACTTGAACCTCAAAAATCAGTAATTTTTCCATATTTCTCATCACTAAAGCTACCCCAAATCAAGCTAAACTCAATTTGGCCAACAATGGACTTGGGTCATTCTTGCGCTCAGGTCTTCATTTGTCTAACACTTTCCATGCGGCTATTAGTTTTACCATTCAATTATACGCACCATATTTAAAAGACATCTTCCCCAAATGTCAAAGTCTCTTCTCAAGAATAACTGAACCAATACTAGGCATGTATGTACTTATTTCTATGCATTTATCATGGTGATTCCAAATATTATGGTAATGAAATTCAAAATTCAAAAAAATTGACATTTTTGAAACATTTTGTGACATTTTGTAACTGCCGTCTGCAAACGACTGCCGAGTGGAAAATGTTAAGATAATCGCCCATTTTGAACATTGTGTTTATTCAATATTGCATGAAATGATAATAGTAGAACAAAAGTAGAAGTTCAATTTGAGCCACCTAGCTGTGCCCATGATTTGACGTTTCACTTTTATAGCTGCAAACATGCGGCTACATATTTTTTTTCTCAAACATAACCGTATAATCAGTAGAGGCACCTCTCGGTAATTTGACAACGAATTTTAAAGCGTTTCAGCACAAAGGAAAAATCTCACTCCTTTTAGTAAAATGTGTTTGTCTGGTATGGCAATAGCGCAACTTTAGATACGTGACAAAAATCCTTAAAAATATCAGTACAATGACCTTCAGTTTAGACTTTGATTCAAACTTATTGGTTTGCTGAGTCTAATTTGTAATATGATTGTGTTATATATGAAACAAATGTGTTACATTTAAATTTTAAGAAATAGGTTCTGTCGTCCTTAAGGGCTTAGTTTGAATTTGTCTTGTATGGTGCACTATTCAATATGCAAAGGAAAAATCATAAATAAAACTGGGTCTACCCTTTCAAGCCTTTACAATAAAAGGGTTCCGTTACAGAAACTTACAGAACACAACCGAGTCTCCCAGAATTCCCTTTCTTTCCTTTATCCATATCCGTATCACAGCCATATTTCCGACGAGGCAAAACATCGATGCACAGATTTATTAGCTTTAAAGGCAGAAACGGTTTACAACATGTTCCATGTATTTCCCGATTTCAACTGATGGCAGTTTAAAAATCAGACACTACCTCAAATAGTTATTAAAATTAAATGAATAAGCAAGAAAATAACAAACCACCTGTGGACAATTTTGTTTACAAACAAATAGTCACTAACATTGTCATTGCAACAATTGTCTAAGGAATGAAATAGCCTCTAGAAAGACCCTTACTTCTGACCACAACTTTGGCATTTGCACATGCTCCAATAAACAGTTTTATAAGGTTACTGACCAGCATGATCAATGCCATAAATGGTATAATAGCTGAAAGTGATATGCTTAACACTTTTAATAATGCATAGCTGTCTGCAGTTTGTATGCGTTATTCGCTGGCATAGATTTTCTGTCAATGAATACCAAATGCTGTTGACATTTACACTATTATGGTATAGGTGTTTAAAGTCAAATAAACGTGAACCTCCCTTCAGATGTGTAAGGCATGACGGCAAACTACGTGTGCTACGTACATGTATGATCCATTTTAATAGGGCCAATGCATAAGTGACTTGTACGTTACGAGTTTTATGATAGTCGCCAACGAAATAAAGAGAGCTCAGCTCAACTAAAGAAAGTCATACAGTTTTGTTTATGTCCTACAATTAAAGCAAAAACTGTACATCAGCACGTGCGAACATGCTATTACTGAATGACTCTTTCAAGATGTTATTCGGGATAAAGCTTTATCCTACCGATCACTGACACTATACTAGGCTATCCTGCTGTCTTAAAGATTGGTATAGGATTACCAAGATCGTTGGTTGTATATCAGGGAGTTAACTAATCAACGTAAGTACTGGCAAGAGGTTATGAAACATCTGAGCAATGAACCAACCGTACATGCAATATCAAATCAAAATAATGTTCGAAACATAAATTCGTGCAATACGGACGCAGAGAGTGAAATTACGGATTTTAGATTAATTCAACGTATTTCGGTGTTGTGGTCTCTGATTGGTTCGTGATGGTTCGAAACGTGTATTATATCTGTCGTGAGTATACAGTCAGATTCGGTTTTGGTTTATGTTGGCCACCTACCCTACCGATAAGTGGTCGATAACATGAAAAAAGAATAGCTATATTAATCTAACGTTTGACATGCATTACCGGTCAAACTAGTCTTACCAGGGCGACTTTGACACGGAAAGTCTACATTATGTTTGAATATTGGAATGATTATATTTGAATCAAAGTTACACACATATACGTCAGGTAACGCATTGCGATGTAGCACATACCCTATGTTACGACATGATTTGACTGTTTATCTCCATCTGAGTAGGTTGAGTCCATTAACAACTTGAACAAGTGTTTATCACGAGACAATATCCTTGGTGTAATGCTTGGTGTAATCTGTCGTTATTATACAGTCAAATTCGATTTCGGTTTAGTATGGCCACCAACCCTACCGATAAGATTTCTGTTTATTTTGGCCAATAAGTGGTCGATAACATGAAAAGAGAATAACAGCTGTATTAATCCAACGTTTGACATGCATTACCGGTCAAACTAGTCTTACCATGGAGACCTTGAAACGGAAAGTCTACATTATGTTTGAATATTGGAATGATTATGTTAGAATCAAAATTACACACATACACGTCAGGTTACGCATTGCGATGTAGCACATACCCTATGTTACGACATGATTTGACTTTTTATCTCCATCTGAGTAGGCTGAGTTCATTAACTACTTGAACAAGTGCTTGTCACGAGACAATATCCTTGGTGTAATACTGTTCACACTAGTGTAAAGACCCCATTGTGGAATAAAGCTGAACACTCATTTAATCCGTCAATAGAGGATTTTGTGCTTGGGTTATTCTGTACTGTCTTACACCAAGGATAAACCAACAATTGTTTAATAACATTATGGATTTCACTGGACTGCAAAGCATTCCATGCATAACTTATTTTTTTTTAAAACATTAAAACGATAAGTAGTTTGTACCACTTGCGATATGATATACCCTATTCCAAACGTACGGAATTGGCGGCTTAACTAATGTATGTAATAAACACACTAAAAGGGTAAATCATCTTAATGGAAAGTTAACATCTACACGTAACTCCGCACATATCCGACATCACAAAGAGATGTTAATGAACATGTAAATTCTCCCTCACCCATCAGGCTTACGAAGATATTCATAGCCGGATTCTAGCCAGACAGATCTTTGTAAATTAATCTGCGAGACAGCAGGTTCTTTTTAATCTAGTCGCTGATGGATTGTGTTGGAAATCGAAGCATTGGGTAATTCGAATTACTTTCAATCAATGAAAATTGTCTTCTGATGTGGTCTTACTTGATTTGCATTTTAAGATGTTCTACCCACGATACCAATTTGATCACTTTCTTGAATTTAAAAGCAGGGAATGTGCTTTGTATTTGCTTTGGCTTTAATATCCTATTTCCAATTTCTGTTTTGTTCTTAAAACTCAAACGAGTTGGGATGTTTTTGCTTGAATTTATCTACGTCTTAAAATATCACACTTACCAAATTGACCTTTTCAATACTGATATTTAATACATTTTTGGTATTCTCCTGACAGCCCATAGAAATATTCTTTATAAATATATTAAACCGGAACGCCATTATACATTTCAATGCAACAGTTTGTATGAATTTCCCATGTGAAGAGAAGAACCACTGTAGTGCGAATTAAGTACACTCATTATATCTCACAAAACAATACACCAGAGCTTACTTATACAGTGATATCCTCAATCGAGCTCCGATGCTTGAATAGCTATGTAGAACAGGACAATATGCGGAGTCAATGTGAATTGAGGACAACATGTAATGGCAAACCAGTGCCGGAATCTTTAAAGCGTTTATGTAGAAAAGCATAATTATGAAAGTAAGCATATTCTTAAATTTAATTACAATATATACGCTGGTGTTTAGCTCTTTTGAATGATTCAGTTGGTATCAATCATAGTGTGTACAATATACTTAAAAAGTATGTAGCCAGACAGTGTGCCAAAGTTATTACATAAACAATTGTCTTCAATTAGCTCTCCTCAGAATTATACTAAACTATTAAAGTAATCAAAGTGTATACACAATATTTAAAATTCAATTGTACTCAATTACCGTACATGTAGTATACTTATTTTTGATTAAATGAAAAGCAGACAAATCTATTTGTTAATGTTATTTTCGATCCTCCTTTAATACCCTGCTTCAATACTCATAATGGATGGTAAGGTTTTAGCTAAATTACCTCTTACCACATAATGTACATAAATTCACTCGCGCGAAACTATCACACGACCTATCGTCATTAATATTAATTCACTGTGCTGGTGTGTGTGCGACACATGTGTTGCCAATTCCTATTCACTATTTATAAATATCTCAAAAATCACTTAACCAAAGCTATAGACATGTTTTTTAACTCATACAAATGTATTTCTCGTATTCCTTTCTTGTTGAATGTCTTCATGACATTTAACATTTCCGGATGTTGTGTTTAACAACAGATTCAAATTCCGGGATTAAGGATGGTCAGTTATAGTGACTAAAGCAGCAGCACGTGGGTTATTGCAGGTTTGGCAGACCAGGCGATGCTATCACGTGTTATAAGACGGGGTATAAGGCGTGAAATGAAACAACGTGCTCAGAATGCGCCAATAGTCAGTGTCGTTGGAAACAGAATCCCGTCAGCGTCGTACTTTAACGAAGCGTGTAAAGAGTGATATAAAGCGACCCGATAATGTCATAATTAGCGATCATTGCTTTTTAAATGAGATTACCTTTCTTATGCGACCCAATGATTAACGAGCGAAAGGTGTTTGCGATGGAATAATAGGCTAGCGCCGTTTATTGTTTTGCAAGAAACTTATGTCCAATGTTCATTATGTTTCTATATTAAGATGTGTGGGTGTGACATAATTCTAATGTATTGTCACGCAAAGAAATTTGAAAATAATTATAATAAAAAAACATTAACATTGATGAGTCTAAATTATGCATGCGCTTCTGTCAATGGTTTTAATAGACATATGTGCTGCATTAACTTAATGTGTTGTCACGCAAACCTTAGAGTGTATCGAAGAAATGATAGAGTAATATGAAGATAAAGAATACAAAAACTAACTTAAGAATAACAATAATGTTTATGACTTCAAAATTAGTATTCAATGCAGTTGCTAGTGCAATTCCATACTGAATATACACAAAGTAAGCCAACAAAAAGTATAGTATATATACATTGTTTGAAATTGATATAAGGTAATTGATATTATCGTTCAGAGAATCAATTGTATAGCATATGGCACATAGGCGTAAAGATATATTCATAACGAACCCATGGGATTTTAAGGCTTTCAAAAGTATATATATACGAGGGGGTATCATACAGTTTTAGAAAACACCCAGAAGTGAAGGAGCCAGAAACTTAATTTTGTTATGTGATCCTTTTGACATCTTTACTAAGTCCCTGTGCAAAGTTACACATTTCTCCTACTTTTTATTACCTGTCCACAGACCGCCATTGTAAAGATCCTCAGATTGACCGCCATCGATTGATTCTCAGATTGCCTCAGATTGTGTTATTCCCAAAACAGCAATAAATAGTTTTAAGTGTTGACAGAAAGGGTCAAAGGTCATGTAGGGGTCATTAGAGGTCAATGTGTGTACACCCCATGTTACCCATAAGTTTATTGTTACCAAGCTTATTTGTAATGACCTTTGACCTCTTTCTGTCTAAACTTTAAACTATTTATTGCTGTTTTGGGAATAACACAATCTGAGGCAATCTGAGAATCAATCGATGGCGGTCAATCTGAGGATCTTTACAATGGCGGTCTGTGGACAGGTAATAAAAAGTAGGAGAAATGTGTAACTTTTTACACAGGGACTTAGTAAAGATGTCTGAAGGATCATATAACAAAATTAAGTTTCTGGCTCCTTCACTTCTGGGTGTGGAATGAGTAGCATTGGGTACAGTTTGCTGTCTAAGTGAAAATATACGGCTAAAATACACAGGATTTGTCAATTGGAAGCCACGTAAGAATGCTCTAAATGTGATAAAAATCGTCTTGGAATATAACGACACATGTTGGTCTCTTACACTCTTTGTTGCCTTATTTGATGACGTTTAAAGAAATAGTTGTACGTCATTTATCTCGAAGTAGTTATCCCGCGTGATATGACGTGATAGTTTTTTACTTTGTAAAAAATAATGTACTATATGACTATGAACGCCTACAGAAAATGCAGTTGGAGATTTATAACCGTGTTCAGAAACGCAACATGTTTCATCTCTACATTCATGACTTATGTATGTTGTAAATATCACATTTTCCAAAAGAAAATAGTTACTAGGGTGGTGCTGTTACATTTTTTAGTTTTATGCTGTCATTTTCCTCAAATATTTTTAATACCACAAAAGCTATCTCAACAAATTTGGTATCATTTTAAAGCCCTGATAACAAGCTATCTGCCTGCAAAATGGTATTGGTATAGCTAATACAGAAAGGGAGATACAGGTGTTTGATGTTTCGGGACCAGGGTTGGTGCTGGAAGGGTTGCCGCTGGAAGGGGTGCCGCCTGTACAAACTCAATGGGGATAATCCCATGTTTTGTTCTTTTTACAATAACTAGTCACCCCCTAATGTTACAAACACCATTCTGGTCCCATTTTAAAGGATATGTAGTAGTCTTTAAGTGTGTGGTTCAACAGACTTGTCAACTATTTGTGACAACTAATTAATTATGGATAAGACTATGATCATCAGCTTTTTTCCTATTCGCTACACAGTTAACATGAATAATCAGCCTCAATTTACCCGATTTATAAAAATGACTATAACAGAAAAAGTTTACGACCTATGATAGCAAAAGTACACATTTTTGGGAAGCTTGTACCTAGAGGAATTCAGAAATGCAGTTTATATCAGGGAATGGTTCATCCTTAAACAAATATTTCTGAAAATTCTAAAATATATAAAATAAAAATTGGAGATATTCACTAGCCGGTATAATAATAATTACTATACCGACGTAGTAACTTTGACAATTATATATCATCTAATGGGTAATTTTATGAGAAAATCAAATATGTAAAGTAAATAATGATAGGGGTAGGTATAAAAAATATATGGATCTCAAATTAAAAATTAAAAAACTCTGATATTTTACCGAACATTTCCGATCATACCATTTTAGTTCTTGGTCGTACTATAATGTTAATGGCATATTTGGTTTTCTCATGCAATTTCCCTTCAGAAAATGTATATTTTTACTACCTCAGGGGGGGGGGGGGGGATATACAAGCAAATAAAAATGTGTAAAGTTAAAATCATGTCGCGAAAGCCAAAATCCGTGTGTAACGCGAAAGGAGGCGGGCTTAAAACACATGACCCTATGAATAGTGTATAAGGATAAGTTCGATTAATAGCAGATTTCCTGTAATCCGATGGCTTACCTCACTAATAACAAAATATTTCTAGAAGATTTTGATGTGAACATTACATAACATGATACAATAGATCAATTATGATTTTGTAACGCTTTAACAGTGTTGATTGATCCGCTCAGTTATCAGAGCTACTAATGTGATAAAGGCCATGTGTTTTGAACTGACCACCCAAAAAGGGTGGCGGCGTTGCATTTTTGGTGACGGATCATCCATCTCTCTCAATTAACTTAACAACTAAATGTGGTAGAGCTATGGTATAGGTGTCATTTGAAAGCCTATTTATCTAGCTACATCGTGTGAATAAATCAGGTATTTCTATATCTGTTTAACTGAAATATGATTGATTATATTTCGAAAGTCAGGGGTGGCGGCGGTGGCGGCGGTGGCGGCGGTGGCGGCGGTGGCGGCGGTGGCGGCGGTGGTGGCGGTGGCGGTGGCGGCGGTGGCGGTGGCGGCGGTGGCGCTGTGTACAATATATATGTTCCCAATTCTACGTTCAATTTTACAATAACTCCTCATCTCTGTATGGTACAAACATGATGTTGCTCTCATTTTATAGATTGTTTTATATTCTATAAGTTTCTGTTTCAACAAACGTGTCAACTATTACGTAACAATTGTAATCAAGAATCGATTGCATTGTCCTTGGCTTTTTCCCTATTTTTGGAAAGCTCTCGAATAGGGGAATTCAAATATGCCGTTTAAATCAGGATAGGATGGATAACCCCCAAAAATATGTGTAAATTCTAATGAATATGAAATGTAAACGTTTGTGCTCATTCGAAAAGTCAGTGTTCCAGTATGGGACGATACTGAAACATATCAACTGTTCTAGTATCGGGCGAAACTAAAAACACAATATGTACCAGTATCGTTCAATACTGGCACAAATCATTACTGGTAGCATGTGTACATAAACACGTTCCAGTATCGCTCAATACGGGAACACGATTTGGTGTTCCAGTATCGGACGAAACTGGAACAATACAATTGTACAAGTAGTAAGGGATACTAGCAACTTTCATGTGCCAGTATCGTGTGATACTGGCACACCGGTATCTGGGTCATAAAGTACATTTTTTTGCTAGATTTCCATTTCAAACATAATCGGTAGAGGTACCTCTCTACAATGAATTAAAGCGTTTCAGCGAAAAGGATCTCACTCCTACTGGTTAGTTTTGTTCGTCTGATATGGCAATAGCATAACTTTGACTACGTGCCAAAAAACCTTAAACTATCAGTAAAATGATCCTCAGTTTAGACTTTTATTCCTACTCGATGACAAAAATGTTAAATTTCAATTTAAAAAAATAGGTTCTGTCGTCCTTAAGGGTTTAGGTTGAATTTGTCTCGTATGGTGCAGTATTCAATACGCGAAAGTAAAATCATAATAAAAACTGGGTCTACCCTTTCAAGCCTTTTCAATAAATGGGTTCCGTTACAGAAACGCACAGAACACAACCGAGTCTCCCAGAATTCCCTTTCTTTCCTTTATCCATATCCGTATCACCGCCATATTTCCGAAGAGGCAAAACATCGATGCACAGCTTTATTAGCTTTGAGGGCAGAAAAGAGGTTTTAGATTAGTTCGAGTTAAGAAGACACCATTCATAAATGCCACTAACGATTTACAACATGTTTAAAGTACTTCCCGATTTAACCTGATGGCAGTTGAAAGATCAGACACTACCTCAAATAGTTTTAAAATAAAATAAATAAGCAAGAAAATAACAAACACTTAATTTTATGGTACCCAGTTACATCGCTTCAACGCTCACCATCTATCACCCTGCTCGTCCTAACCTGCGTTCAGCATCAGACACCACCCGTCTAACTGTTCATAAAACCACCAAGCTCCTACAGTCTGCTGAACGTAGGACATTTTATTACACTGCCCCCTCCATCTGGAATGACCTCCCAATTCACATCAGAGAGTCTCCATCTGTAGCCATTTTTAAAAAAGCTCTTAAAACCCATTTGTACAGTAATTAGTTTTGTTTTGTTGAGTATGCTTATTTTTGTTTTGTCATAAAGCGCTACGATCTCGATGTAGCAGCGCTATATAAATACCAATAATGTATGTATGTATGTATGTATAGTCGCCAAAGAAATAAAGAGAGCTCAGCTCAACTAAAGAAAGTCATACAGTTTTGTTTATGTCCTATAGAGTACCTTTCAATTATTGTTTGACCAAACAGGCTATATATAGACCAGCGTTCGCGTTAAGTGGTTGCCCGGTTGCCCGGACACCCAAAATTAGCACCGGGCAACCAACATGTACTTATTTGGTTGCCCGGTGGGCAACCATTTTTTTTACAAGAAGTGAAACACTTAACACATGCATTTAAATATTTTACAGAACGGGCAACCAAAAAATCTGCCGGGCAACCATAATTTCCTGCTTGGTTGCCCGGCGGGCAACCAGATTTTTTTCCTTAATTCGGACGCTGATATAGACATTTGGATGAATCCTTTTGGCACAATTTGGTACCAGATTTGCCATAAAACAGCAAAGATGAGCCACGATTAGCACTATTTAAAGACATTCCGTGACGTTTCCTAAATGTCAATGAATGCGGTATGATCATACTGTTAACGTGAACTTCCCTTAAAGGTATATTATGTGATCTTTCCAGGGAACGCCCTCAACATCGAAAAAAAAATAGAAAGCAGATTTTCTTGCAGATTTACATTTCTGATCATAAATCATGCATGCATTCCAAGTTACAGGGCGATACGATTCTTAATTACTTCAAAATCATGGTTTTAGAGTGAAAATAAACTGTCGGAATCCCGACACTTTATATTTTTCACTCTAAATTCACTCTAAAACCATGATTTTGAGGTAATTAGGAATCGTATCGCTCTGTAACTTGGAATGTATGTATGATTTATGATCGGAAATGTAAATCTGCAAGAAAATCTACTTTCTAAAAAAAATCATGAATAGAGGGCGCCCTCTGGAAAAGATCACATAATATGCCTTTAAAGCAGAATGTGTAAAGAGTGTTGTAAAAGGACGTCCTTCTTTTCAGAATCAATGAAATCTTCAGAGATTTGACAGTATCTCTAGTGTATGGTTAGTGATCGATGCCCTTAAGTTTAAATATTACTAAAATCTTTTACCCAGAATTCATCACGACTTATGAAATGTACACTTATGAACATCGAACGGTATGAAACAGCTTTGTGAGTGATGTCTTTTTTTAGTTTAAGACAATATTTGCTTGATCGATTGACCATTTTTAATTTTCTTTGCAGAATAAATTAGCGCACGATGGGGAAATTCCCACGACACTTCTCTTTCCAAAGCACTTCCCAGGAAGCGCAATGCATCTTGGGTATTTCAGTAACTTTCACAAAGATTTTGTTGTATTTACATTTTTTTACAATGTATAATGTTAGGATTAGAAAGGATTTCCATCATATCAGATCTGGGTATTGAGGCTATGGAGGACACCTCTTATATGTATAAAACATCTCTTGATAGTTCACATGATATCCGCCGTGGCATGCATCCTATGACAAAACCTATAGGATCAACACGTCATCAGCCTCAACTGCGGCTACACTCCGGAAGCCCAAGATAATCACATTTTGATATTTGCAAAATGGTTTCAATCTTATACTCAAGGCAGATTTAAGGAATACTGCCAACATAATCGAATTTGAAGTTCTATAATCTTCTAGTCTTCATGTTTTGAATGATAACTTCCTCAATATTTAATTCAATATTTTTGAGGGGAAAAAGGATAGCAATGATGAAGTTGAGAGACATTATTTCAGAATTCACCGAAATGAAATAAATTCTAGATATTTCAGTGATGACGGAAGCTACTAAACCGTGATTGATTTTTTCTTTCAATTCGTGTCACATTATTATTTCAAGTTCAGCAATGATGTCCTTATATTACGATCGCGAAATTAAGATTAAAGTGATAGCAGTCGATACAAGGGTGGTAGACGTTTTATATGTGCTTTAATGACAGCTAATTTAACACATTCCACGCGGCAGGCGTCTGCAGGCGCTATTTCAAAATGTTCACAAAATGTTTCAAAAATGTCAACATTTCATTACCATATTTGGAATCACCATGAGAAATGCATTGAAAAAAGTACAAACATGCTTTGTAATACTACTATTAGTTCAGTTATCCTTGAGATAGACTTTGTAAATTGCGAAATGTTTCTGAACAAATCTGTTTTGTATAATTATGTAAAAATAATAGCCGCGTGGAAATAATCCAAACTAAGTAATCGATATCAAAAGTCGTAGATGGACATTGAACGAGACAATTTACTCTCCACTATATGACACCACATTCATAAAAATCGCGTGGATACTTTTAAAGTTAAGATGACTTAAATGACAAGACATATCGAGCACATAGTTGCAGTAAAATGATTTCCTATGGGATATCATTGCCTATAGTGTGTGCTCAGCAGTGACAGATTTTGTGGAATGAAGGTAATGCATACCCTTAAGATTTAGTACGACTGTAAAGTAAAATGTTAATTCTATAATGTTTTGTGATATGGGGAGTATTTAGCAAATCAAAGCACAAGATCAGCTCTTCTTTTTTTCACAACGTGTTTAGCATAACTTGAACCCGTCATTATATCCTATGTAACGCATCCAAACAGGTAGCGGTAAATCTCTCTATATTTCAATGTCACTCATTTGTAATTCCACTCTCGTTTTAACGTATTTAATTCCGTATACATTGTATATGTTACCATTTCTGCTTCACATTCACCTGCTCTATAGCTTGTTAACAGATTGTGTTTAAGTTTACGGATGGTTACGTGGCTTATATGCTGTACTTTAGGTTCATCAATTGTGCTGTAGCTTGTTTGATTAGCATTATTAGGATTCAAAATGTATGACGACTGGTTTTATTATACATATTAGTTTATATAAGTGAAAAATCAATTCTGGGAAACTTCAATATTCGAATCTACAAAGAGTAAGAGTTAAATTAACTGTTGTGCACAAATACGGTTCATTTCATCTTTAATTTGATTTGAGTTGTATATTGTTTAAACGATGTGAACATTTGTTACACTTGACAGTAGACCGTTTTATCTAAAAACAAACAGAACCCACATCCAGCTAGCCTAATTTATAACACTCAACCTTATGTATGTGTACACTGCAAAAACACCGGTGTTAAAATAACACCGTTCGGTGTTCTGAGAGGTCCACACCAATTAGTGTTATTTTAACACTATATTGGTGTTACATTAACACTTACAGTGTTACATTAACACTTACAGTGTTACATTAACACTTACAGTGTTATGTTTCACACTTGCAGTTGTTAAAATGACACTACATGGTGTTGATATAACACCAACAATTCTTGTTGGTGTGGACCTCTCACAACACCAATGGAATTATTTTTAACACCGGTGTTTTTGCAGTGTAATGTAATAAAACAGAAGCCAAAAAAGGAAAAACAGAACCAAGAAAGAAAATATTTTTCTGAGCCTCATCTGTCATGCCTGTTTGCTTGCCATATCAATTTAATATATTTGGTATAGCGGGAACCATTAAATTTGGTTTAATATAAGACACTTCTATACCTTTTACAATAACTACCGTTTATCTTTAAGCCCCGATGGTGACACCTTTGCTTGTTCGATATGTTTTTGCTAGCAAAGGAAAAAAAAAAAAAAAAAAAAGAGATGACTTAGATTGCCTGTCTGCGTGGGCATAAATCATGTGAACACTTTCAACGCGGCAGGAACAACAACAAAATGTCAAAATTATTGAATCTCATTACCATATTTGAAATCACCATGAGAAATGCATTAAAATAAGTACAAACATGACTAGTATCGGGTCAGTAATCCTTCAGATAGACCTTGACATTTGAGAAAGGTTGCTGAAAGATCTGTTTAGTATTTTTGTATTTGGTAAAACAACAGCCGCGTGGAAATTGTTAACGGTTTAAGCATAGTTGAACATTTGAGGTAAAAGCAACCCCTTCAACAACATTTGTATTTCAAAACAAACGAGTATACGAAAGTTAAGTTAATAGTCTATGCCAAGTTAACGATTCATATTTAGAGTTTGAAAACATCCAGTGTTCCCACTGTAAAGTGTAAGGTAAAGGGAATTCTCAATCTATATATCTGAACTATAAATTTTCAAGACAAATTTAATCGCTCAGGTATACATCTATTTTGCTAGAGTTTGAAGAAGTGCATGAAGTGTGTGTGACACACATAGACAAAGCTGACTCGAGGAGCGCGCCAAGCAAACGTACAAGTAATACTTTCCACGCGGCAGGCGTCTGCAGACGTAGACGACATTCAACCATATCACAAAATGTTTCAAAATGTTCAATATTTATTTTATTTTATTACCATATTTGGGATCACCTTGAGAAATGCATTATAATAAGTATAAACATGCCTAGTATTCATTTAGTTCAGTAATCCTTGAGATAGACCTGAAAAGTTGGGAGAGGTTTCTGAAACATCTGTTTTGTATTTGGTAAAACGAATGGCCGCGTGGAAAGTGCTGAGATCAGGTCTGAGAAAGGAGAAAGTGAGAAAGAAGTGAACTCACTCGCCATGCTCGCGACGACGGTAGGTACACTTTTTTTGTTTGTTAGAGCAAACATGCATCACTTTTTTTCAACTCACATGGAATCCCTTAATGCAATCTATCGTGATAAAGAGCCATTGACAAAACGAAAAAAGTACTACAGTATACACACTCGGAGAGCCTATATTAGCATATTTTGGGCTTTGAGAAATGGTTTAAATCTAATAATTAAGAATAATGCATGTAGCCATGGCAACATAATCTTACTTTCAGATTTTTTAGACATTTTTGGTTAACAGATAGTATTGATAAAATGCAGAAATGTATTACTTATGACACGCTGTTCCATATTTCACCCTTCACCTAAATGAAATTATATTCTAGATAATTCAGTAGCCGTAAGGAATAATTATTACAAACATTTATATTCTCCCGTAGTCCATAGCCTAAAGAATTGGTACAATTGTGACGAGCAATACTACAAATTGTTAATTCTACAATATGCGGTCTGATATTGGAAAGAGTATCCCAGGGTATTATCACATAATCTCACAAAATCCACTTGTTTCTTTCTTTTTCACCATGCACCGCACCCTAACGGTTAGTGGCAAATCCCTCTATAGTTCAGTGTCACTCATTTATAATTCCAATCTGGTCTTTTACACTTTCCACACGGCCGGCGTCTGCAGACGACATTCCAAAATGTCACAAAATGTTTCAAAAATGTCACATGTTTAAAATTTAATCACCATATTTGGAATCAACATGACAAATGCATTAAAATAAGTACAAACATGCCTGGTATTGGTTCAGTAATTCTTGAGATAAACTTTAAAAGTTGGGTTTCTGAAAATGTGTTTTAAATATGGGTATAACCAATGGACGTGTGGAAAGTGTTAACACTTTCCACGCGGCAGGCGGCTGCAGACGACATTCCACAATTTCACAAAATGTTTAACAAATGTCAACATTATCGAATTTCATTACCATATTTAGAATCACCATGAGAAATGCATTGAAATAAGTACAAACATGCCTAGTACTGGGTCAGTAATCATTGAGATAAACTTTGAAAATGTTGAAAGGTTTCTGATAAATCAGTTCTGTGTATGTAAAAATAAAGGGGTAAAAAAAAGTAAGTCCCCCCCCTAAAATTAGATTACTTTTGTTTACATAACTTCACACACGATTAAACGTTTGGAAAAATTGAAACGATTATGAAAATAGAAAACGCTTGGCTACCAATAAAAAGTTTTACATTTCCGATATCATGTTTACTTTTCCCAAAACAGTCACATTTCCTCAAAATTATGTTTTCAGAAAAAGTTGCACTTACTTGTATTGGATTTTGGCAAAATTCATGTTAACGGAAACATTATTTTGGGGATATTTGACTTTTTGGGGAAAAGTAAACATGATATTGAAAATGGGAAACTTTGTACGGATAGCTAAACGTTTTCCCTTTTCAGAAAAGTTTCAATTTCTCAAAACGTCTAATTGTGTGGGGGTGTTACCCAAACAAATTTGTATAGGACTTTGAAAATTGCCACTGTTTCTGAGAACATCGTTTTGGGAAAAAGAGACAATTTTGGGAAAAGTAAACATGATATTGAACAGGTGAAACTTTCTGTGAGACGCCAAGCACTTTTCTTTTCACAAGTTTTTACATTTTTCAAAACAATTAATCCTGAGCGGAGTTATGCAAACAAACTTGGTCTAATTTTCGGACAAAAAAATCACAAGAGAGAGTTTTTAAATTGACTGGTATGGACCAAG
>CM069449.1:23294162-23479789 GCA_035610835.1 Ophiura sarsii
TGAATGAGATTATTATTATTTGTTTTGTTTGGTGGTTGAGTTATTGTTAAGTATGTTGTGGGGAGAGTGGGGGTATAAGAGTGTTGGGTTGGATTGTGATGATGGATGGGATTGGAGTGAATGGGGATTTTGATTGATGAAAGTGTTTTGGTGATTGGTGAGGTATATAGGTTTTTATGATGGTGGTGTGGGGATAGGGGTTAGTTAAGTATTATGGTTTATTTTGTTAGATTAGAAGGATTATGAGTGAGATTATGTATGGGATTTTGTAATGTTATTTTGGTGATTGTGGTGGGAGGATGGTTGAGTGTAAAGGGAGAAGGTTGGTGTGAGATGGGTTGGAGATGTAGGGGGGGGTTGTTTTGAGTAGGTGTTGGTTGAGGGGGTATGGGTGTATTGAGTGTTGTTTTAGGGAATTTGGTTTTGGTATTTAATAATAGTTGTAATGATTGTTTGAAATGAATTTGTGTTGGGTGGTTGTATGTGTTTGTTTTGAAATTTTAATGGATTTTGTTAGTGTTATTGTTATTAGATGTGTTATAGGGATTAAGAGGGGGGGTGGGGTAATGTGTATTTGATTTGTGATTATAGGGGAAATGGTGATTGGTGAGATTTGGTAGTTATTTAGTATGGGGTAGGTGGGTTGGATGGGAGATGTTGAGAATTTGTGGTGGGGTTTATTGTTGAGTATGGGGGGTTTTGGGGGGTTATGGGGTTAAGAGATTATTAAGGAGAGGGTGTTGGGTTATGTTAAATGTGGGGGGTGGTTTTTTGTATATTTTGAGGTTGTTGTTTGGTTGTATGTTTAGGTGGTGAGTTGTGTTGATGTTGTTGTTTTTAAGAGAGTGGGGGTGGTGGAGGTGTTTAGATGTATGAGGGGTTGGATGGGTGTTTGTGTATGGTGGGGGGGATTAGAGAGGAATGTTTAGGGAAGGTTAGGAGTTGGATGGAGATTTTTTTGTATGGTGGGAGATTAGATGTATTTTGATAGGAGTAGAGAGAATTTGAAGAGATATGGGAGAAGGAAGAGTAGGTATAGGGTAATTATTTGATAATGGTGGGATTTGAGGAGTGGTTAGGGGTTTGGGAGAGGGGAGTATAAGTGGTAAGAATTTGAGATGTATTATGGTATTAAATATAATTGAGAAGGTAGAGAGATATTGTGAGTGGAGATTGGGAGGATAAGGATTATAGATGTGTAAAGGAGGGGATGTGATGAGATGTTATGGGTATGATTGTAATTTGAATTGTTAATTCTGAATATCTGGTTATGGTTTTATGAGATTATAAAATTACAGGTTATGGTTAGGATTGATTTGCCTTTATGTATGGTGTTGTGTTACTTCTATAGGTGGGGTGTGTATATTGCGTTCTGTTGTATTTGGTTGACGCATAGGACTTAATTGTTTATCGCTCTATAAGCATGGTTTTATTATTATTATTATTATTGCAGTATGTAATGTTGATGTTTAAATAGCAAATATTTCTGTCTTTTTTGTTAACTGTCTTTCATTCTAATGCATGAAGTATCACTATCATTGTTTACAAGTGTAATTCATGGCAAGTATTTTGTATTCATCCCTGTGTTACGATAGGGCCGCACTTGCACCTGGCTCAGGTGCGAATGCGGTGTGATATTGCACAACAGATGCATGCGTGTCATCAATTATGAATAATTCGTATTATAAGTAAAAGATCACGCTTCGCTTTCCATGAATTTAAAATCCTACGTGTTATGCTCTTAAATGCATGGCTATGTTGTTCTTATAATTTAGAATTGCATGCAACGTTCTCAGGGCAACACATATCGGGCCACTCAACTGGCTTTCAGAACATTGTCGCGGCGACCATGAAGTAGGCTGTAAGTTCAGTGTGTGCATATGCTGATTATAAGTAGGATTTGAAATACGTTCTACTACAGTTTGATCAGTTCCAAATTGGCGAATCCTCCTTACAGCAGCGAATGAATTCAGAAGGACGCGGGCTGCGCATAAAGGCAACAAGAGAACTGTGTATCATATGCGTGACTCGTGCGTGCGTCTAAAATCGCGCGTGCGTTTCCACCGGCAACCGTGGACACACTACAGATTCTAACAATCTAACCGTGGACCTGTCGCCAACCGTGACCGTCCACAGTTCTAGACTACAAGTGTAGGTGCGTGGGGCTGCAATTAACCCAAAATGCATTTAAAAGCGTTTAAATAATGTCCTCAGTCACAGGTACCAATACCGTACGCGGTTGGTAGATACAATTTTGTAAAAAAAAAAGTGTATAAAACGTCCTCGTTATGTCGATTAAAATGTGTTACACACCATCCTCGGTCGGATAGCACTAAACTACGCCCACGCTTGGAGGGGATTGCTCGTAGGGATGCGTGTGTGTGTGGCCATAATTGCGCGCGTACGCTTGGATTACCTTTGCGCGCGAGATAAAAAAACAAATATATATTTCTCGTCGATTTGGAACTGATTGAACTATAACAAACCATGCATATTTTAGATAAGAATTCAAGCACGCCGTGATTATTAACCAATTACCGTCAATACACCTGTTATAACGCCAGTCTTGCAAACAAACAGGTTAAGAACATATTGAAAATGAATTAAAATGACTCATTGCAGTTTTGCCGCGCTGAAGATGTAAACCCGTAATGTTGACATCCAAATCCACAGAAAACATAATTCAAATTCCTCTAACTTTCCATCAGTATTTACTTATTTTCAGACGTCTACGGATACAATGTAATGAACCCCTTAGTTGGGCATCAGATATGGAACCCGTACATTCTAGATGTTGTATGGGTTACTCCTGTTATAGTGCATCGAATGAATATTAAAGACTTCACCGAGACTTAAAATTAGCAAATAATTTCTCTACACTGCCACATATCCGTGCACGTGTGAAAACATTTTATATAGTGTAGTATACATAAAACAGCTTAATCCTTACGACAACTTCAACATTGTTAGCCATAAATAGACTTTTTACAAAGTAAACTGCTTATTTTAAAACAACAACTTACAAGGCAATACCTGCAACTTTCAAAGATTTGTATTTAATCAATCCCTCAATGTCGGGACATTTACAACCGTTTTACATTTTCTCAAATCAAGGTGATTTTCCCCAATTTAAGTGAAAATAAAGAATTTATATTTTGGTGTGTCCTATTACTTTGAAAACATTTACAATATTCACACACCCTCCACAACATCATAACCTGTAATCTGTACTGATTCGATCAAATGGTAAGGGTGGTGTTTTGTTGTTGTTTTTGTTGCTTTACTAATCAGAGAGATTTGCAGTGTTGCCTTTATTTATTTAGAATAAATATTTAAGCCTCATCGATGAGACCGAAACAAATAATTTGCAGTATATGGTCGTGTGCCACGAATTGGAACCCCGTATATTGAGGAGGTGTGACATTTTTACACTGTTAATGATGTTTATATTATCACCGTTTCTATATTTCTCGTCATAAAATAACCAATTTGGTGTCATTACAAAGCACAATAAATATTCTTTCCATACCATCCACAAAATAATGTCTTAATTATTTCAGTTTTAATTGGGAGCAAATAATAAATCAACGGGTGCTTGGGGAGGAGGGGGAGGAACCGGAGGAAGAGAATTGAGGAGCCATTCCCATACAAACACACACAGCGCCAATCTCTAGACAAGCTATGAAATACTTCATTCACTTCACTTATTGATTATCAATAATAGGCCTACATGCTATGTGGAATGTCAGAGAGATTGGGCTGTGAGTAAACAGGAGTGTTGGGAGGAGGAGGAGGAATCGCAGAAGATGATAAGCTAATCTCACAGGCCCGCAATGAAATACTACATTTATATCACTCATTGACGATACATGCTAGATATATCAGCGAGGTTGGCTGTTGTGTACCGATTAGTAGTATAACGATTTATTTATTTATACTGATAACATTTACACTAGTGCATAATCTTAAAATAAATTAACCACTTCATGAAGTGAAACAGTATAAATATTGTGATACCATGTACGTGTGGTATGTTTACTTTGCTATAACCACCAGACAAATGACAGCATACAAATTACAAGGTATGCATGCACGCTCTACTGCATGCATGCCGAGTGAGTTCAAAAAGCCCGCGTGTGCATGCGCGCAATCTTGAAATTTGTCCAGAATTTGTGACATCTTTATCAATTTTGACAGATTTACGGCGCGTAGTGAGATGTGGGAAGGGGTGGGGCTTAAGTCCATCGGTGTCATTGTTAATATTCTGTTGATCATTGTCGGACAAAAGTACTTACATTGCATCTTGCACAATTACCGATACCGAATACTAATTGATTTTACCCATGCTCAAACATTTTATATGTCAGTAAAATGAAGAAAATAGATTGTTTTCAAAAATAAGCGCTCCGTTAGATCGCATGTGCTTTATTTTGTAACACCCTGTGTATGATGTTATTGGCCATATTAAATTTAGTATGTATATCAAAAAAGGCAACATTTCTAATTGATTATCATTGCTTTCATCAAAATAAAATCAAAAAGTGAAGAAACGCGTGGATTGAGCACTCGATCATACATGTGCATTTCGCTTGTGACACCCTGTATAATATGGTAATTATTGGTCATATGTTTGTGTTTGGTGCAATATTATTACAAAACGTCAATTTAAAATTAATTATGACACTAAATTATGATAACAGTTAACTTGATTTCAGAAATACGTTTACACATACTTATATTGTTACAAATTTTGACCACCCTGTATAAGGTATCCTTCATAACTAAAGACAAAGGTGGCAATTTTTTCTTTGTAATACTAGTGTATACGTTTAAATTATGCAGCTTAATAAATTATAATTTTATCTTCAAGGTATGTAAATGACCAGTGAAAATTTTGTATTTTTAGTGCATTTCTTGATGTTTGCACCCTATATATTATCTACCCACCCTGTATAATGACCTTGATATTGTCTTTGTGAGATATGGAAATTTGTATGCTTTCAGGAAATGTATACTTTCCTTGTACTCCTATGTATAGTTTTAATGCTAAAAATGTTTTCAGCAAAATCCATGTGATTTTTCCATTTTAAGCATATGTCACACAAAGGGGTCCCAACTCAAGGCTCACGACCATATAAGTGTTGTTGTATTTGGGTATATAGAAAATAATTGGTTGCGTTATAAAACAATTGTTAAATATAGCCCTAACTATAAACGAATCCGATACAAATCTTAAAGGAAGGGTCCCGCAAGCACAACATTGAGCATTATTTGTTAGACAAATAATTATCGAGCCGAAGTTACGTAATAATATAGAACAAAACACCATACTAGTCACAAAAATGAATAAGAACTGCCATCACTCAACATGTACTTTTTAAAATTCGCGGCGATTGAAAGTCCCGGTGTCGATGACATCATAGGTATCGGTGCCCAAATTTGCGCATGTGCATTGTATAACTATGACATCATCGACACTGGGACTTTCAATCGCCGCGAATTTTAAAAAGTGCATGTTGAGAGATTGCGGTTTTTATTTGTTTTTGACGGGGGAGATTAGCGACCCCGTCATTTGAAACGACGTTTCTAAGTCGTAACCTTTTCACAAACCCCTAAAATTCGCGGCATTTGCTAATATTAATAACTTGCATTAATCATCTTCTGAAGCGATTTTGTTGTAAAATGTAATTGATATTGTTATAATATGAAGGTAAGAGGACACAGTAAGTTATTTCAGCTATTTGGATGCCATTTAGTAATATACTAAGTTATTTGGATGCTATTTTGTATTATATTATATGATTTAGTAATATACTGAGTCACTGAGTCCACGGCGTTGTT
Organism: Ophiura sarsii; assembly: GCA_035610835.1. Taxonomy (NCBI): domain Eukaryota; kingdom Metazoa; phylum Echinodermata; class Ophiuroidea; order Amphilepidida; family Ophiuridae; genus Ophiura; species Ophiura sarsii. Next base: position 23,300,004 of record CM069449.1, read on the forward strand.
CCGTGTTGCCTTGGTCTCGCAATTAGCCCAATGATTATGGCGAACCCTAGGCTACATCCCCCAGTCATCAATATTACCGTACGGACGCTAAAGCTGTACAAATATCGGAGCCTGCAAGATAGCGACATAAGAGGGCGGCTGAGAGTTACAGTCTAGGTGAACTCTTCAATATGATTAGCCCAATGATATGGCAACAACCCCATCGACCTGGTAAAACGGCAATTTCACAACGTACTTTCAGGGTGGAAATGTTGGCGTATGGTATACATGCGTTGTGCAGAGATTTCCGCGTAGCTGACGGCCTGCAGATGGGTCAGTGTGTTGTATACGTACACTGCGTGCACTGATGCCGTGATAATGCTGAGCATGTTTAGCAAAGTCTAAAACCGCCGCAAATAAAATGGATAAGCCTATTTTCATTTTCAAACTTTAAACAGAAGGTACCAGTCTTTCATAAAAAAAGTTTTACATAACCTATTTCTCAATGTGTCCATATAATATTTCTGAATGATTCGGTGTCCACCATACAACTTTAATTACCCCAATCCAACTTCTTCATCAATGTTAACCATACGTCTTAAAGGTTGTTGACCCTATTCTAGATTTAAGGGCATCATCAGTGTAATGAGAAATGGGACCTTTCATTTGATATCAAAAACACTTTTGAATCCCTTAGAGTTAAATTGTTAGGAAACATAGTAGCAACGCTGTTTGTTAATGTCTGTTCTTGAACTTTCAACAGTCTTGTATCTCCCCCGTCCAGTTTTTTTTAAATACCTTGTTTTGTCATAAGTGTGGTGTTTTATTCTATATAATTACAAAAGTTGGGCTGGATAGTTATATTTCTAACATATAATGTACAATTTTATGCTTGCGGGACACTTCCTTTAACTAAACGCCCAGCCTGCCTCTCAGGGTCGTCATATAAATGTCACTTTATGTATGACGGTATAAGTTACACCGATTGACATTTCTTGGCTCACCGATCTATTGTTGTTAACGTTTGATACAGATCAATTTTACTTTAAGATGTTGTTCTTGATTCTAATTATTCCAACTTGTTGAGGCCACCTCATGTATAATGTTCAAAACAAGATAACCTGAAACCGTGATATATGATCACAGCCATGATACGATAATAAGAAAATCCCCTTTTTAAATACTTAATGCGTTTATGAAGTAATCTTATATGCTACGGGCCTCTTTGCGTGGCGTGTAAAACATAGGACATTTGGCTGACTGAAATATGAAAATATGTATTCAAGGGACCGGAAGATGAATTTGACTCGGCGTAAGTAAAATGTTTCCGTTTAGTGCACTTCTTCATAGTGCTGGGTAGTGTATAAGGGGTCTGTCTCAACGGCGTTATTTAAAGGTGCGCAGCGCGTCTGTTGAGTCCACTAGGGATTTATGAATACAAATGAAAGTCTTATAATATATTTTATGCCAAAATGTCAATAATATTGTAGTAATAATTGCATTGTATTCATTCAAGTGTCATGATTGTTTGTACGTATGTAGATACAAACTATTGGGCGCTTATACTTAAAGTCTCACTTAAAAAAACACTTATTGGAGCCATTTTTGTTTGAGGCATTAGTTAGTTTATTAAAATGTATTAATCCATAAATTATTTAATATCTAACGATGTATTTGTTAGTCTGGTGACGCGCTGATTGATTACGGTCGTTGAACCCGAGTGGTTCGGGTGACGATTAGGAAGTTGGCTGATACATGTCTATCAGCTGTATGTATGTTTCTGGCGACGGAAAGCACCAGGCATCAGCGGTGACGATACGTTTGCATAAGTATGTACATGTAGGGGCTGATCACAGTGCATATATGTGATGCGATCTATGAAAACCCATCGGATGTCGCAAAATGTGCACTAGGGATTATGGGTAAAATGTTTTTAAAAAATTGACAATTCACCTTCAAAAACATATTTAAATAACTTTTCTTATTAACCTAATAATGTTATTCTATTAAACTATGTATCTTTGTTGGCCTGTTTTCATGATTTCTTGTTTTGTAGCTTTTTATGACATCACAATCATCATTCACTCATGACTTTTTGTTGTAGTGATCGTATAAAAATGATCGAAACAGTTCTGTAATCCGCACAGTGTCAGCTTTCTTATGATATACATATCTCCAATATGAACAATTCCACCATGTGGCGAGTTTTCACAGATCGCTTCACATATTGTAATGTAAAATGCCGTCATCTATTTTATCTTATTACACTGCAACACCTGAGTTAGTTAACCCATGGAAGAACGATTCATCATTCTCTTATTTCCAATCTATTCTTAGACATGTAAGACTAATAAAAGCATACAATAATACATGCCCTTGTGATGGACAAAAAAAATCACCGCCGTAATCAAATTTGAATGAATCTAATCCTTCCCTATCCATCGCATCCTTCCCATTCGCTATCGTGTTAGAAGACGTCAACTCCCTGTGAACCAGGCGGGAACTGTTTCTATTATTAATACATTCTACACGAGATTATTGTAGTTGCTTCTATGATGCGACAACAGCCATCATTGATACCATGGTATTGTTTAAACATGAATTCCTTACAGTTTAGGTCCTTAAAGGACCTAAAGTGTAAGCATTTTTGTTTAAAAGACAGTGACCATATACTGAAGAGTAATGTTATACACATTGTTTTATTTAAAAAATAATAATAATGTCAAACATTCCAAACATGACACTTTCGATTGTTTCATAAAAACCTGCATACAATTCAAACGATAATATACGGAAGGATATTTTTCTTTGATACTTTGCTTCTTCCGAAAGGGGATCCCCGAGGATGGATCCCCGAGGATGGATCCCCGGGAATGAATCAGGGAATTCACACAAAAAAGAAATAATTACAGATAGCAAACACTGGAAGACAATTGACGGTATCGCTCGTCGGTTACATCGAGTTTCTTTCTTTAATACCGAGCACTATATGTGCTCCAAGTTAGCATTATTTATTTTTCACTATATGCTACAACAAGTAGACCATAATTTAAATTTGGATTTGTCTACCATCATTTATCAAATGTTGTTCAGTTTAATTCAATGTATTAATGTCACTACTCTCTAAATGTAAAAGAGCTAAAACTCACTCTTTTGAGAGCTCTAGGAGGGAGAGCTCTAGGAGGGAGAGCTCATTTTTTTTGAGTGAAGTTCACTCGTTTCTGTAGTGAAGTTCACTCTTTTTAGCGTGAGTAGTGCTACTCTTTTCAGAGTAAAAATCACTCTAAAATAGTGGAAAATCACTCCGAAAAGAGCGAACTTCACTCCTAAAATGAGCCGTCCCTCCTAGTAAGAGCTCTCAAAAGAGTGAGTTTTAGCTCTTTTACATTTAGAGAGTACATATAGTAGTACCTTAATACAATTTACAGAGATAATTTATCATGAATAAATGATCGTCCATAGGTTCAGGTGACGATGCACATTTGTATAATATAATAATAGTAATAAGCCATGATAATATAATTGTTCACATTGATCATGTTAGGTCAAAAGTGTTTCCCTTTCGAAACATATGATCAATTGATCATCAACTCATCAATGTTAGGATTTGTAAACTAAATACCCTAGACCTATGAGAGATATACTCATAACGATGACACAATGATGGTTGAACTATTGAATGCCATAAATCCATTGATACATTTCCGACCATAACATTCCAAGATTGGTAAATCTACTCATAATCACTACCCTTAGAGAATTGCTCAGAATGATTGAATTATTGCATTGATTATAAGGACCATACAAGCCATTGATAGTATACAGTGTTCCATCATACGATTCAAAGATTGGTAGGCTACCCATAATTGATAATCCCTACCATTAGAGATTCGCTCAGAGAGATATCAACATATGAATCCACATTGTATTCAACATATGATTTGGATGCAGTAAACTACAATTCCTTCCTATCCCTAGAGAATTATGCTCCGCAAGACAACATATTGTTAATTTAGATGTCCTATAAATAATATGCATGAAATGTTATCAATTTTAAAAGGTATTAATAGCAATATATTTAATACATGGTATCAATTGATGACTCTAAAATATCTTCACATTAGGAATATTCGTACTACCGAGTTTGTAAATATTCATCTCAACTACCAACAACATGTCAATGGGCTATTCCAGAAACAAATAGGCACACCCCCTGTAGAAGGGTTTGGATTTCCGGACTTTTTAGCTTAAGTGTTAATCGGAAATCCGAACTTTTATTCCTCCCGAAGCGTTGGAAATCCAGACTTTTCCCCACGGAAGCATTGGAATTCCGGAATTTTCCCCTCCTTCGAAGCAATATCCGAAGACTCTGCATCCAATATAGAGGATCCCCTATAGACATGATAGAGGGGTTCGAAAATCCAGATTTATTTGAAATCAATTTGTTGAAATTTGCTCTTGGAAATCCGGGAATTTCCAGAATTGAAAAATTAGCCCTCTATAGGGGGTGTGCACTTATTTTCTGGAATAGCCCAATAAAGCAAACTAATACCACGCAATCGAACATGAATCATTGAATAAAGGATGAAGGAAGCAGAGCGTAAACATTGACATGCATTGGGTGGGTGGGAGTGGATATTTTTGGATAATATAACCAGTCTCGTTGAAGCCGACAAGAAAAGTGAAGTCAAAACATGAAGAGGCTAAACCAGTGGGCCAATCGACAACACGAAACAAAGGCCAAAATTCACGGACATGAAAGCAAGTGGTCTGATTGGCCCGGCGCCCGGTAACCAAGATACGTCGATGCATATTGCAAAACGGACAAACCAGACGGTGTCTGCCCCCAAAATAATTCGGTTTATGTAAGTAGGCCTCTCATAAACTGTATTAATAAACGTAAGAAAGGAAAGAGAAACACGAATTGTAAAGACAGCTGTGTCATTTTGATAACAATGCTCTTTAACATTTTACACGCGGCTATTAGTTTTACTGACCGTATACATTTTGTACAATTTTTTCTTCTTCGGAAACCTTCCCCAACTATCAAAGTCTATCTCAAGGATTACTGAACACAAATATGCATGTTTGTACTTATTTTCAATGCATTATGGTGATTATAAATATAATGATGATGATGATCATGAAATTCAATATTTTGACATTTTTGCAACTTTTTGTAACATTTTGGAATTTTCGTCTGCATATGCGACTGCCGCGTGGAAAGTATTAAGAGGCCAAGGTGATTAACAAATGAGGTTGAACTCTGACGACGGCGATTTTAAATAGTGAAATGTTAAATACAACGATCCTTACAGCGTGTAATTCAGAACACAATTAGATAGGTATGCCAAAAGCGAAATAAATGTAGGTTGTTTGAATGAGGTTGACTAACACAGAACGTCATGCATAGAGCTGAATTAAAGGGGTTGAGTGACAACTAATTTGTGCGCAATTAGGAAAATTTGATAAGACAACTCGTATTCAAAGACGGAAAATCGAGGTTTTTGAACAAGGGGGTTGAATAGCTTAGGTTGTCAGACACACACTTGATCAAGACTTATTCATAGGCCCAATCCCACGCTATTTAGCCCGAGAGACCAAGAAACCACTAATGTATTTATCTATACAGGTATGTGTATGTGAAATAGTGTATGATGTATCCCCTGATATTGGTAATTTATAGTTCCTAACAACGGATTGCATGACATCGGTTTAATACTTGGACTGTAAACCGCCCTATACGGTTATTTCAAAAATTCCTCCGCGATGTAAATACGGCGATTTAAAAAAGTACATTTTAAACAGTTTGCCAATTTTGAAACTTGTTGTAACATTTGGATCTGTCGTCTGTAGACGCGACTGCCGCTTGGAAAGTGTTAACACTTTCCACGCGGCTATTATTTTACCATACTAAAAACAGATTTTTCAGAAACCTTTCACAATTTTCAAAGTCTATCTCAAGGATTACTAACCCGATACTAGGCATGTTTGTACTTATGTCAATGCATTTCTCAAGATGATTCCAAATATGGTAATGACATTCCATAATTTTGATATTTTTTAACATGTTGTGACTTTTTGGAATGTCGTCTGCAGCCGCCTGCCGCATGGAAAGTGTTTTAAGAGGTCGAGATGATTAATAAATAAGGTTGAAGTCTGACTCCGTCGATATTAAACAGTGAGATATTAAATATATTGATACTTACAGCGTAATACCAAGCACAATTAGATAGGTATGCCAAAAGCGAAACAAATGTAGGTTGTTTGAATGAGGTTGACTAATACAGAACGTCATGCATAGAGCTGAATTAAAGGGGTTGAGTGACAACTAATTTGTGCGCAATTGGAACAATTTGATAATTAACTCGTATTCAAAGACGGATAATTGAGGTTTTTGAACTAGGGGGTTGCACAGCTTAGGTTGTCAGACACACACTTAATCAAAACTTATTTATAGGCCCAATCCCACGCTATTTAGCCAGAGAGACCAATAAACCACTTACCTAATGTATTTGTCTATACAGGAATACAGGAATGTTTTTTCCTAACAACGGTTTATTACTTGGACAGTAACCAGCCCTTTACGGTTATTTCAAAAAAATCCTCCGCGATGTAAATACGTCGAATTACTTCTCAATAGTACATTTTAATATCTGCAATTCTTGAACTATTTGAAGCAAACATTTATGACATGAAAACCAAGTTAATCTAATGCACGGTAGTTATTTATTCATTTTATTTGAAAATATCATTCAACATTTATTGACGCAGGTATCATTCATACTATGATAAAACAGAAAGAGAAGACTGGTGTAAAGGATCGACTCTGAATAATTTAATGCTCTAATCTCCTAGGGTTACCTGAGCGTGGAGTGCATACCACGTAGTGTATAGTAATGGAATGATGAGAGAATATGTCTCAAGTGTTTGTAATGAATAGACAATGGTATGAATAATAGTTGATGTTACCAATTCAGCGGGGCGCAATATTATGTATTCCATAGTTAGCTAACAATGTTGCATTTATTAGAAGGTATCATGCGGTTTAAGAACGACGCAGGTGTCCACTGAAATGTTAACTACACGGTTTGCAATGTTAACTACGAAGGGATGAAATTGCTGGTGCAAACGTTTTGAGGACATTTTAAGTATAGGGTCACGCGTTATCAGCTCGCCTCCCAATAGGGTGGTGCTGTCACACTTTTTAGCTTCATGCTGTCATATTCCTTAAACATTTTTAACACCACAAAAGCTATCTCAACAAATTTGGTATTATTTAAACGCCCTAATAACAAGCTATCTGCCTGCAAAATAGCATTGGTATAGCTAATACAGATAGGGAAATACAGTTGTTTGAAGCTTGGAGACCAGTGGTGGTGCCGGAAGGGTGCCGCCGGAAGGGGTGCCGCCTGTACAAACTCAATGGGAGTAATCACATGCTTTGTTCTTTTTACAATAACTAGTCATCCCTGATGTTACAAACACCATTCTGGTCCCATTCCAGCATGCTTAGCACCACTACGGTGCCAACCGGAAATTCACCTACACTATAAACAGTGCAAAGCATGCGTTTAACTATTTAACAGCTGATTTCCACTTTCATAAAACACGGTACAGATTGGAATCTTGGCCAAGATATGAAAAAAGTTGAAATGTGTCATTCAAAAAACAAAGGGTCTTTAAGAAAAACAGAAGTGGAATGAATTGAAGTCACATCAAAATTGTACTACTACTACTAATAATAACACACATTTATAGAGCGCTTAACTTTAGTGAGATCTAAACTCAAAGCGCTGTACAACATATAAATAAAAGATTAAAGCAAAAATACAACAATGATCATAAAACTATAAAAATGAAAATACACAGAGTCAAATGCATATTTTAAAACAAAAAACATGAAATATGAATGTGTATGGCATTACAAATTCATTATGAAATGAAAGATCATGAACAAATACACATCAATTAGGTTTCCAAGTTAAATAAGTAGGTCTTAAGTCGCAACTTGAACTCCTGAACTGAATCCGCCTGGCGTATGTACATTGGGAGAGTGTTCCATAATTTAGGGCCCGCGATGGAGAAAGCTCTATCACCGAAAGACTTCATTTTGCTTTTTGGAACAACAAGAAACTCACGGGAGCCAGAGCGAAGGTTAGCCGTGGGAATATAAGGTTTCACTAGCAATTCAGACACATAACTTGGACCAGCATTGTTAAGTGATTTATACACGATGAGCAGGAGCTCGAACACGATTCTTTTCTTGATAGGAAGCCAGTGGAGATTTCTGATGACGTGACTTATGTGGCTACTTGCAGCAGGGATTTCTTAAAGACCCTCGTTTAATGATTGTATTGCAATGTAATGTCAATGGGATAGACACTGGTAACAGCCATCCGGTGGTCATGTGACGAAGTGAAGTATGCTGGTGTTGCTCAACCATAAACAAACGCAAGGTATAACAGGAAAGAGGAGCTCAGAACCCGTTTGCAGATTATCAGTGCAGAGGTTGCTTCAATGTAATCCCAGCATGCAGTTTAAAAGCACTGTGCATTGAGATAATTCAGCACCTGATTTCCATTGAAATATACAAAAATATCATGGTCCATCTATTAATGGAGAATTTTCATATCTCAGTATCATTAAATGAATTAGGATTCTAGCTAATTCTCAATACAATGGTACCAAACAAGTTGAAAGGTCGCATTGTTTAGTTCTCAAATGAACCATGATGTTTCTGTACATTTCAATGCAAATCAGGTATTGAACTGTCACCATCATCACAGTGTACAGTGACGAGACATACTGAACGATTTGTTGCAGTGGCTGTTGCTCAAAGAAAGGTGTTACGCAAAGCTAGTCGGGTTAGCAGGATTGAAATACACCTAAGGAACACTATTTGTGGAAATCCTCACAATCGTATTTTTTAGAACAACTCCTTGTTTATACTGCAAAATAGCCTAACTCCTTCGCATTGTTTTATTAGTATCGCAAGATTATCTTGCCGGAAAGAATACCTAGACATTGAACTCATGCTTGCAGACTTAAGTTTCAGATAACGAAATATACTGAAACGATTTGTTGCAGTGGCTGTTGGTAGAGGAAAGGTGTTACGCAAAGCTAGTCGGGTAGGCATGATTGAAATACACCTAAGGGACACTATTTGAGGAAATCTTCACATTGTTTTATCAGTATCGCAAGATTATCTTGTCGGAGAGAAATAGCAATACATTGAACTCGTGCTCGCAGACGTAACACATAAAGGACAACATTCCTGAATCCTGACACTCAATTAAGTTATTATGACAATGAGAACGGCTTCATTTATCGCTAATTCATTATTTCCGATTCAGTCGGCTAATGGGATTAACGCTTTCCACATGGCAGGCGTCTGCAGACGACATTCCAACATTTCGCAAAATGTATTGAAAATGTCAACGTTATTGAATTTCATTACCATATTTGGAATCACCATGAGAAATGCATTAAAATAACTACAAATATGCCAAGTATTGGTTCAGTAATCCCTGAATAGACCTTGACAGTTGGGAATGGGAAAGGTTTCTGAACAATCTGTTTTGTATAAATATGGTAAAACTTGTCTTACTCAGACTTGTATAACACAGTTTGTTATCAGGGTGGGGGTGGGGGGGGGGGGGGGGGGGGGGGGGTTACTTCCCTCTTATTAAATCCAAAGCGAGATGCAGAGGTGGTTGACTTGTTGTGTAGTATGTACATGAAGCTAGAGATGTCCCCTGTTCATAAACATCAGTGGAATTACTAATATACTAAGCATGACATCACAATGACGTCATCAATGACGTCATTTTTGACCAAAATCAAGAACAATGTATTAGTATGTTTTGAGTGTCTTGTTTGATTACAATGTGTAATATAAACATATTCTACTTTTTTAAAATGTATAATATACAAGCTCTAACATACCCATGTTGACATTTCTATTTTTGACACGCTATTTTACATACACGTGAATTACACACACTCCAACTTGTTTGAAACATTGGGTCCTACAGATAATTGCAGTTTATGTATGTTCTTCTCAATAATATATTTTAACAGGTATGAAGACATTTCCGATAATGAACTGTTGTCCCGTTGTCAAGAAAGTGTTTTCTCCCATTAGCATATGCAGAGCAAACAACCTCTGTATACATTGTATAATGTATCTGTGCCACCGAGGGCCCTTGATTGAAAGGAGGCTATAGTCGTCTGAGACATAACCCGCTTCTCTTGTGCACCGCTGTTACATGAGTTTATTAGAATAGGGTAATTTACAGGTCACACAAATCAGGTTATGATACTCAAGTTAGACTACTATAGTTTATTCAGTTCCAAATTGGCGAGAAATATTCGGGTTTTTTTTGTCTCTCCGTGCGCAAAAGTAATCCAAGCGTACGCCCACGATTATGGCCAACGCACGCGGCATTGGTTGCTAGCACGCATCACGCACATTATTCGCAGTGTGCTAGTTGTCTTCATGCACACCCGCGTCCTTCTGTATTCAAGACGGTTTCACCAATTTGGAACTGATCAAACTATGCTATTCAAATTAGGTTATTAGTACAACTATCATTCCGTGATTATGAAATCACTAATCACTGAACTAGTTTTTTTTTGCGGGTATTTCCCCTACTGTTCTGCGGTAACGATAATTATGTCACATAACTGTTTTAAAATGCAACGTTTAAGCATGAGGCAATCTGGATTTTAGCTGCCCAAGGAATTATACATGCAGATTTTAAAATATCAACTTTTTTTCTTTTCTCTTTTTGTAAACGATACGAGGTGCGATGGATCACGTAAAAGATATCAACTTATAATTGGCAATTTTGGTTATCTCTTTAATTCTCTTTAATTCAAATCACAGTATATAAGTTTACTTATGCCATCTTCACTTGTCTTAGGTATTCTATACAGTATGGTTTGTGACCGTGCATTATGGCTATCAGTATCATGTGTGTATCTTGTTCGTGTCAATAGTTAGTTATCTATAATTCTTAAGCTGTAGAGAAATATACCTTACTGGAACATTTCTTAAAATGTCCCGTATGCCATTTTTCAAATTCATCTACGATTTTTCGTCAACCATACAATTCATGTACCAGGACATGTGTCAGAAATTTGATTTAAATAAGGTGTACAGATTTGTATTAGCATGTGGGCACGTGTCAGTCTCAGTCGGTATCCGTTTTGAAGCCGTTTTTGTACAAGCTTTTGAACTTGTAACAAAATATGTATATAATAGAAAGAACACATCCAGACATCGATTCTACTTGCAGTTGAACACACGGATGTTGACCTTGTTCTATCAAATCAAATAATCAATTTTAAACAGATTTTATTTGCTAATGAATATATCATTTTACCAATACTATAATCATACCAAGGCGGTTTTAGAGTCAACCCAATTGTCTAGACATAGTAAATGCAAATAGTAACACGGTTGTCTGATTTAGTCAGGAGTTGGCGATTATGATGTATGCCAGTTAGCCTGGAAATGTATCGTTACGAGCATTTTGATGAGGCAGTTAAGTCGACGTGACAGCATTATGTCGCCTAGAGTCATTTCAGGCATCAGTTATCATCTTATCGTGTAGAACAGTATCGGCTACCAGAATCGCAATACTGAATCGCTTCGGGATATCACTAACGCCAATTTATTACATGCGATACCTTATTTTTGTAATATATACTTTAGTGTGGAACGTGTATGTTTATAAAGTCATAATATAATGGTTATTGGGGAAGATGCGCAGGTAACACGTGTTGGACAGCACATTAAGATTTGGAGATATGAATCGAACCCTGATTTCAAAATTAATAGTCTGCGCGCTAGTCACATTCAAAATAATTTCTTCATAATTTCAAGAGTTATCAACTGTTCACAATATAGATGTGTCCCTAAAGTTGCAGCTCTAAAGTGACTGTCACGACTGTAACGCATTACTCGAAGCACATACTATAATATAATATGCCACAAATGAGCTTGACCAATAACCACGGCTATAATTGTATTAATGTTATTATTTGTATTTTATTTTGTTTTAATATGTAGGATTCATGACATTTTAGAATAAATCGTGTGAATATTTTGTCACTTTCAAAATATTTGCATTAAACAGATCCTAATGGTTCATTCTTAGATAATTAAACATAAAAATGAAGCGTTGATACCTTAATTACATCTGTCTCGCCTGAAATTGTGCAGGTGATGACGAAGAAATCGGCTTCATTCTCATACCAAACCACAATTTCAATGGAGAAAAGTGAATTCGATCGGGGGTTTAGACCTCTTTAGCAGCCAACCGTCCATTACTGCTGTACAGTTTCATTATTTGATTATTTATAAGCGGTTAGTTTTAGAATAGCAATGCGCATGCATTACTGTGTATTTCATAATATGTGTAAATGAGGTGAAAGTAATGAGGTCTATTATAATAAAGAGAAGTAGGGCAGCTCAAGTCAATGTCGTCGCACCAACTACTATTGATGTACATTATATATATTATCATATTCCTGATTAACATCTTTGTGTATTTGCCATGAACTACAGGGTTTCTCAAAAAAGTGCACCTGTGTCAAACATGATTATTTTGGGGGCCATGAGAAATATAAGATTGTTCGCAAAATACTAGTAATGATGTTCAGAAATCTTCAATGTGCCATAATATTTTGTTTCTTTCCATTTTGGAGCTTTCGTAATCAAATTATGGCTAATCTACTCGGGCTTGTTCAAATGCACCTTTGGTCAATTTTTGTGTGAAGATCGCTCTTTGTTTATGTCATTTTGAGTAACATTTAAAATTTGTGGACCAAACAGGCTAAATAGGCATTTAGATGAATCTGTTAGGCATAATTTGATACCAAATTTGTCCCCCCTAACAACAAAGATAAACCATGATTAGCACCATTTAAAGAAAATTAGTCACTTTTCAAAAATCACATTTACAATACACATACGCGGGAAGAAAAGACCACATGTTACCTGTTCATAATCAAATAGCCCGCTCGCTCAGGCACAATCCAACGCAGTTGCACTGTGTGATCAATATCCATTTTATTTCCCGGCCATTCATAGTGCCACGCACAGCATTTTCTCGCGGCTTGCGTGCGTTGAAAATGTGACTTTTGAAAAGTGACCAATTTTCTTTAAATGGTGCTAATCATGGTATATCTTTGTTGTTCGGAGGCGAATTGGGTATCAAATTATGCCTAAAAGATTCATCTAAATGCCTGTCTAGCCTGTTTGGTAAAAAAAAAACATTTCTTTTGTTGAACCCTTTATTACGATTACAATGATGCTATAAAGCCTATATCAGATGCTCGGTCTCAAAAAGTTTTGATTTATCCATTTTCGAAATATGACGTGTCAGTTTGTGTAACTTCTTTCTATACAAATGAATTCCAAATGTCAAATACCCAGAGGCACCTACATGTATTTGCATTTTGCCCATGGTTTCATTGTAGTATAACATTTCCAAAACATACAATGAACGACCAAATATTTCTTCTATTTTTATGTAATATGTATTATACGTTGCATTGTGTACAAGTATAATTCATGCCACGTATTTGTGCCGTGTTGCGATATAGCCACACCTGCATCTGGCATAGCACCGGTATGATCAAGTGTGAATACGGTGTGATATTGTGCAATACATTGCATACGTGTCATTTTAAATGATTCGTATTATCCGTAAACTATCTCGCTTGGTTTTCTGTGAATAAAATAACCGAACTTCATCCAACCCTCCGTGTTTTAGTTTGATGGGTGTTTCGTCCAGGATATATTAAATATTCCCTCCTCAAATTGGTCAGAATCTTGGTTGGTTGCCAACACATACAATGAATAATCAGTAATTTCTATTGTTATGAAATACACCTAGCACATAAAGTCCCTGACCAGGTGCTTTGAGGTTAGCTAATTCAAAATAGATAATCGGTACCAGAAATCTGAGATATACATTGAATGAGCAAATTTGATACATGTACCTCATTGAACAAAATCGAATGGATACTTTTAAAGTTATGGCGATTTCAATGACCGCGCATGCAACAGAAAAGTTGCACTAGGTATAGGAAATCATTGATTTGTGTGTGATTACGCACTGAAAAAACTCACAGCTAATCAGCTAAGACTTGTATTCTTCACCAGATACACCCTTTGTCCCGCACATTGCGGTTATCACTCCAGACCCATTCATCTGTCTCGTTCAGATAGCACACAGTTATGACAGTAATCACACACAAATCAATGATTCCTATCAAACTGCGAAAAAGAAATTTGCTCATTTAATGTATATATATCTCAGATTTTTTGTACAGATTATATATTTTGAATTAGCGAACCTCAAGGCACCTGGTCAGGGACTTTATGTGCTAGGTGTATATCTGATATGGTGCAATGTCTACGAGTTTTATAATACATGCCACGTATTATGTATTCATCGCATGTTACGATACGGCCACACATGCACCTGACATAGCACCAGTATCTCAGGTGCGAATGCGGTGTGTGATATTTTACAATACATGCATATGTGTCATTCATTTTGAACGATTCGTATTAATAAATACAGACTGTAACAAAAATATATATATACAATTGTAATTTTATTTTTAACCCAATATTCAAATCATGCAATGTCAAAATAATGTATTTACACTCTGTGATAACTGATATGTTGACTACCAGAAGAATTTTATTTGGTCTTTTTAACTGCTTTTGTTTCACTCTGCTACCCATAGGAAAGGTTGCTTCGTCTCCAATGAAAATATCATGCATACATATTTCTTGCCGCACCCAGCTATAGCCCCTGTCTGCCGCCAGACGATCCACTTGAAATGAACCATTGTCTCACAAGAGCGCTCTATTCCTATTGTTCATTCATATTGTATTGTTCTTCCCAGTGATTTAGCCAAAGTGGCCCATATGGTTTCACGACTACTTTAGACAATTCAGACGATCTTATCTCTGCTTCCTGACCACCGATTGTCATGAAACAAAGCTTATAAAGAAGCTGAAAAAATTGAAACAAAAAATTCTTTGGAATTATTTTTATTTATTTTTTCAAAATTGTATTATTTTGTTGTTGTTAAACCCTGTATCTCGCCTCGTTTTATTATGAATACAAAACCTAACTTCGTCCGACCCTCCCGTGTTGTAGTTTGATGACTGTTCCGTCCAGAATATATTCAACATCCCTTCCTCAAATTGACCAGAATCTTGGTTTGGTTCCTTTTGGCATTGTGAGTCAGAATCAAACTTCTGCATTTTTTGTGTGAAAAGTCTGTAGATGTAGAGTACAGGGTGTATCAGAAAGAACTGTACCGAGGCAATATGATTTATTACGGTACGAATTCGATTGATATTGTTCAAACCGTTTTCACAAATATCTTCCCCAAACGCCCAGCTTTCATAAGAATTTCGAATTTCGAAAATCGGACATTTCTGATGGAAAATACAGACTTTCTGGTAAATATGGTAGATTTCAATTTTGGTCGAAATGATGAATTTAAAAATCTGTGAAATTACTAACCCTACCTGTGATCCATCTGTCCATAGGTCAGGGCTTATTTTTGGTCGCCATATCTCAACTTTTCACATCACTTGTATAACTTTTTATTATTTGCATACTTTTATGGGAGAAATTTGGAGATACATATTGATTTTTAATCCGCAAATAAACCAAGATTTGTTCTGCTCGAGTGGTTTTAACTTTCCTTTCTTTGGCGGGAGTTTTGAATATTGCTTATGTGGTGTGGGCTACATTGTTTGAAATGTTGGGTAAGTGGTAGAGAGGATTGATTGAAATTGAAAATACGATTTTCATCGATTTTCGATTATGTCTTGCCACACGAGAACAAAAAAAGACATCTCAATGAAATTAACATATAATATAAGAAACATGTTCACCTTTATATTGCAGGTGTTTAAATTTAAAACAATAATCATTTTGTATTTTTTATGTATTTTAGAAACACGGTACAGTTCTTTCTGATACACCCTGTATCAATCAAATTAGCTATGACCAAAAATATCAACAGTTATAGATTGTCATATACATTCATGAAGACAAGTAGGCCTACTGTACAAGAAAATGTTTAAAATATCATTCTTTCTACTTCAGACAAACATATTTCTAGCAGTGTGTCAGCATTCCCTTTTTTGAGGGAGAATAATTATCAAGGGCTCATAAACAAAAGGCCTCATCTCCATTTTTACAAAAATGATATTTTGATATCAACATTTTCAGAATGAATGTATCTGTCCCGAAACACACAGCCTATCTCCATAACACAACCCCTTTCAAAGTTATAGCCAGTATCACAAGGCCGCATCTCTATCTCCCCAATTTGTTTAAAAATCTTCAATAGGCTTTTTCTCAAAATGGTCAAAATGGAGATAAGGCCTTTTGTTTCTGAGACCTCGATATCACCCTTGTTACTCACAGTATGCTAATCATCTTCGACCCTCTTCTCACTTATAAGTCTGTTTTTTGAATTTAGTTCTACCCCAAAACCAATAAATAGTTTAGATACAACCCCGAACACAGCGTGATTATGTATCAATTACAGTCAGTGTATAACGCCACTATTACTAACAAACAGTTGATGAACATACTGAAAACAAATTTAAATTTCTAGATGTACTGAAGATAAAGACCTAGTGTTATACTTATTGGAACACATAATTTGAATTCCCCTATTTCTCTTTTAATGTGCAAGTGTTTTTCTGTCGTCTGGATTGCCAATGTAATTAACACCCAGTTACGTATGGGCACGTTGGACGGAAATCAACCCGTGTACGTTTTGTATGGATACATCCTATCGCAGCGCACCGAAACAAGTCATCGTGACTACAAATTAGCAAATGATTTATTCTCTACATTTCACACGGTATATGTATCAACAATATAGATAGCGGGCAGAACAAATAGCATATCATATCGATACTGGTAATTGGTTTGGAAAAACTGTGTTCAAAAAGTTGATGTTGGAATTTCATGCTATGAACACATATACTTTGAAAATTTGTACCACACCAACATAATAAACTGTAAGATGATTTATTATTACAGGTAAATATTACCCATGTTCATCAAGTTGTATTGATGCATTACGATTCCATCCCCTTAACAGTTTGATACTAACCCCCCATTAGCAAGCTTTTCAAGGTAATAAATATTCCCCTCCTACCCGATTTTTCACAGATTTATTTCACACCACCTGTTTATTGCCAGGGCATTTGCTACCCTACCATCGCTCTCTTAAGTATGGCCCAAGGCATTAGACTTGATATTATTCCTGGGATAGTTTGATGAGTGGAACTATAAGCCCAAAACGTGACTTTTGAACGTGGTTGCGTTTTAAAAATTCAAACTTTGAACATCAATTGTTATAACAACTAGCGATATTTCAGATTTTGTAAGATCAAAAGTTCAAATTTCGAGAAAAAAAGGTCATATTATAGTATCCCTAGAGCAGATTTTTAGTTTTAAAAATTAGCCCAATGTGGGCTGAAAGTCAACACATGTGGCAAGTCATCAAGTCACGTGGCAAGACTGTAGACTGCCTTTTGACCATTCTCAGGGTCCCCCGGCATGCGGTTAATGGTTGTTGGATCCGCCAATTCTTGGGAGGAACTAAGAGCCCAAAGTAGGTATTTTGAAAGGTCTTGTGTTAAGAAATTCAATGTTTGAACTTCAATTTGTTTTATAAAAACTAGTGCTATTTCAGATTTTGTAAAATCACAAATTCAAATTTCGAGAGAAGTAACGATATAGTATCCCTAGAGCAGATTTTAGCTTCAGAAGTTAGCCAAATGGAGGCTAAAAGTCAACATATGTGGCAAAACATGTGGCAAGACTGAAGACTGCATATTTGGTCCCGACATGTGGTACAGGTTGTCTTTACGCAAGTACTAGCTTGATGGTTAGTCAACCTGTCTAAATATATATCGCAAAATATACAGGTAACTGGAACGTAATGGCATTCATTGTTCATTGTACATGTATGCGTAAAAGGTTGACAGTTGAACCGCAACAACAGATAATCAATACCATGGACTGTTTAATCGGACACCTGTGTAGTTAAACGAGCATGCTATTCAGTGTATTGCTCAATAAAAGCAATATAGTAATTGAGTATATTGTCAATAACAAAGCAGTCAATAGTGACGGCAGCCTCAACATTAACACTCAGAAACTTGACACTGAACTATTGTATTGACGTATCGCTGAGATATTATTATATTCGGTACATATCATCTTACCATTACAATATCTGACACGATTAGTCGGGTTGATTCCTTGTTTGGACTCCACACCCCCAGAGCAGTTTTGCTAATAAGAAAAAAGGGTTTTATGTCAACACTGAAACTATATAGAAAATAACCACCAAGTTTGCAGTCTTATTGATAGGCACAGTATATTGATAGGCACACTAGGACACACACATAAGATCGACTGTAAGCGGCCCCTTGTCAGGGTTATACTAGTGAGAGTCACCGGTTATGAAGCAATGACTTACATCAATTGACTTTTCTTGGCTCACAGATTTGTTGTTTCAATGTTTGTACAGTTCAATTATATGTGTTCTTGATTCTAATTATACCAACTTGTTGAGGCCACCTTCTGTATTATGTTCAATACAAAACATCACGAAACTGCGATATATTATCATAGCTATGATACGATAACAAGAAAATCCCTTTCTTAAATGCTTAATGCGTTTACGAAGTAATCTTATATGTTACGGCCTCTTTGCGTGGCGTGTAAAACATATTGCATTCGCCTGACTGAAATATGAAATATGAAAATATATATTCAAGAGACCGGCAGATGAATTTGACTCGGCGTAAGTAAATGTTTCCGTTAGTGCCCTTCAAAGTGCTGACTAGTTGAAGGGTATGTGATATTAAAGCTGCACAATTGTCTGCAACGTCTGCCACTCGATTTAAACTTAAAACACTTTCCACGCGGCGGGCATCTGCAGACGACATTCCAAAATGGCACAAAATGTTTCAAAAATGTCAACATATGGTAAATCTCCGTATGGAATGCATTGAAATAAAAAACATGCCAAGTATTTATTCAGTAATCATTTGGATAGACCTTGGAAATCTTCTGACAAATCTGTTTTACATCGTAAAACCAATAGCCGCGTGAAAAGCAACATTTCAGATTTAAAAAAATATAGGGTTTGTCGTGACCAAACAGCATTGATTGATTGATTTATTGGTTGATTTATTGGTTGATTTATTGATTTATTTATTGATTGATTGATTGATTGATTGATTGATTGATTGATTGATTATTGGTTGACTGATTATTATATTTATTGTAGGTTGATTGATTAGTATGTATTTTGGTACGCTAATTTATGCGATTTAAGGGTTGATAAACTTGTAGTTGGCGGATTCATGACTGTCAATACATATTTCAACGTGCCGCAAGTTGCAGGAGAGTTTGTGTCTCGGAAAGCATCATAGAGTGACCGTTATCCATATGTATATATAGTTGCTGGTCACGAAATATTTTGCTGATGGTTCCAATGTATCGTAATGACTCTACCTGATTCATGACAAGTGCATGTAACATACGAAAAAGAGTACGCGTCTTTACGGTTGCTGTATTACATATTTTTTGCGCCATAGCATGAAATGTTTTCTCATGCTAACATCTTGTATTTTACCAACCGGGTCGGGGCAGGAGGAGGGGGGCACTCGTGGATTAATCACATACGGGGATGTGCCACTCCAAAGGGTAAGGTTTTGTTCATAGAAATTGGTCCTGATTTTGCGGGAAATCCCTAGACATGGGTCTCGGGGCTTTAACCGAATAAAAAAATGGGTATGATTTGATTTAATTCCTTAAGACACATATTTTGATAACATTCCTAAGATATGAGTACCTCTACGCTTAAATGACCCTTACGAAAGGGTAAGGTATGACCTCTGCCCACCCCCCCCCCCCCCCCCCCCCACCCCCCGTCCAATACGATCCAAGTTCCCCCGGGGTTCCGTGTTATTCTTCGATCGGTAAGTCGTAAACACTGCGCAAATTGATACGTCAATATTTCATGATCTATTTTGAAATTACGGCTCAGTATCATACTGCAACACCTGGGTAACGTTGCCCTCTACTCATTGTCAGATTCCATTCATATCTATCCATATAACAATACAAACACGGAAAACAATCCATGTTCTCGTGTTGGACAAACATATCGAGTTACTCAACCGTGAATAAATCTAAAGCATCTGTTTTCGATGCTTCATGTTCGGTATCGTGTTACAAGACGTCAAATACCCGTGAACCTGTCGGGAACTGTTTTTATTGTGAATACATTTTGCCGCTTATAATTCCTTGTGAGGTGTCGTCAATGTCATGTTATTGTTAGGTACATTGTATTCGTTTTCTGTACGTTTTCTGACGCAATGGCCATGTTGGTCAAGGGTCATTCAATAATGTCTACTTCCTACCTCCTAACTTTGCTAATATATAAGCTAAAAGCTAAGCTAATGAAAGTATCCACGACAGCTACAAATTCTTGTGAATTGTTGTGAGTACTATTAGTAATACTCTTATATGCAGTGAAAATCGCGGAATGTCCGTTTAGTGTGATGGCAACGGACAACAAACGGCATGAATAGAGTGCCGATGATATAGCTTAGTTATGAAACCAGACGTAGGCCTACCACTAGATTAAGTATGACCGTTTATAAATTCTGATGTATATTTAACAGACTATAAGCAATACAGAGTGTTTTAAGAAAACAGACCTTCTGTTTTGCCTGTGAAAGTGTGATACCTTCCATTCTGATAAAAAAACACATAAATGAATAAACGATAATTAACCGAAGCATATTTGCTCCAATTGCATCTTCCGGTATTTCGTTATTCCCCGGGGTTATTCCTAAATTTTTGCTCTAACCACAACCATTTTGATACGATAACTCGAAAGGTGCATTTGGAGAAATAAACCACGGTAACAACAATAACAGTACTTCACAGTGGATACTATTTCTTCTGATTAATACCGTTACGATTCAAAATAACGTCTATTCATAAAATGGACCAACTTGTTCACGTAATGACACTTATAAACAACATACTGTCAACTTAACTCCTACTGATATCAAGTCCACCTACTTAATATGAAACTCTTGGAAACTTCGAGATTATAAGTAAGATTACCAATTTCTTTCTTTTTATATGCTTGTTAGCCCTTAGATTTTGTTTACACGTTCCTTTGAGAGGCCAAAAAATGATTAATATATAAGTTGACGTCTGGCGTAGGCGATTTGAAACAAGGAAATGCTAAATAGTATACTACTCACAGCGTGTTATAACAAGCACAATTAGATAGGTATGCCGAAAGCAATATGAATGTAGGTTGAATGAGGCTGACTAACACATGGCGTCTTAAACATGTTAAAGCTACGTGAACTAATTTGGATACTATTTTAAAACATTGATGCAATGAAAGAGTCGAGGGATTTGAAATAAGGTTTTCATTTTCTACAATGGTGTACAGGTAGGGCCTACACGTACGCTTAATCCCTCTATGCTTACGAAAATGCATACATGTTATGCAATTTAAGTGTAGTGTTTTAATTCATAAAGTTGTCTTCGGCCGACCAATTTAAATCAATAGGGGTTTACATTTGTTGTGCAACATAGTGGGCAATGGATTTTGCCTGGTGGTTCGAATTCAAGGTTCAAGACAGAAATGCAACAAAGTAACTTATACCGAGACGGAAAGGCTAAGAAACAATCAACTATATTCTTTGTCATCTTAAGTCAGGAGATGGCGTCATAGCGTTATCACGTGATGAACGCAGCACTTTCTGCGCAACAGCCATCATTCCTTTTTGATCGCGTGGATGTACACGTAGTCGCATTTGAGTTACGCGGGAGATATCATGATGCGTTAACTATACGCGCTGATGTTATTCATCAACTTAAGCTGACACAAAGTGCATACGAGTTTATAACACTATCTTCGAAATCCTTCAAAAATCTATCCCCAAGTATTTTGATTGTTTCAATCCTCACAAAACGGGTTCCATGTCATGATTTGAAACGGCCACCAGGTTACGGTTACGAGGTCAACCGCGTACCTCAATTAAATTCTAGAACTCGCTCGCTACGGCCATATAGCAGTTATTTTACGGTTTTAGACTAATTAAAAATTAAACGAGTCCTTTCAATTCATCGTGATAATACAAACACGGCAAATTAACCCACTTAAACTCTATTCC
Organism: Ophiura sarsii; assembly: GCA_035610835.1. Taxonomy (NCBI): domain Eukaryota; kingdom Metazoa; phylum Echinodermata; class Ophiuroidea; order Amphilepidida; family Ophiuridae; genus Ophiura; species Ophiura sarsii. The sequence goes on from CM069449.1 coordinate 23,322,274, forward strand.
GATCAACCGTTACATGTTTAGTCGTGTAAATTAATACATATAAATATCCTTATATTATTCTCTGAGTAAGCCGATCGGTTATATTGAATAGGATGTGAAATATTTACAGTAAGCGTCTCTGACATTATAACCAGGTAAATATGGTGTTTAAACATTCATTTTGTTTGAATATTATATCCAACATTTACTAATGCAGGTAGCATCCATACTATACTATGATAAAATACTAATGAATGAGTATACTTGACGGTAAATAATTAAATGGTATAATCTCCCAGGGTGGTGTGAGTGCGCGGTGCATACATTATAATAAATAATAACCCTACCCAATACCACAAAATATCACGCCCAGCGCATGCGTTGACGGTTTTCGATGACGCCATTAACCGAGCCTAGATAGTGAGCGCGGTATAGATGGGGTGACAGGTGTAGTCAAACCGGGCAAAACGTGGTTAGTTGCTATTGTTCTTTGCCCGGCAGTTTGCGCGCGCATCATGTTTTGTTTAGGACCCGTGCTTTTAAAACTCGCGCCAAAGCATTATAAAGGGCAATACGGCATAGCGGACAATGTTGTGGTCATATGCTGTTCCCTCAAGCGTGTATCGACAGTCCAGTCCCTTCGCTCGTTGCGTTTGTTGATAAACATTGGATGTAAACAACGGTCACCTTATCTATACTACGCAACGGTGAAGCCTGATAGTCGTTAGTTACAAGCCGGCAGGTCCATATTGCGGAGGGTCCCAGGATCGATTCCCGGCGATTTATTGGTTAAGTTTCTCCCCTCTCCCCGTCTTTGTTAAAAACACCGGGGCAAGATTAGGGTCAATGATATGATGAGAGAACGTCTCAAAAGATTGTCATTACTAGACAATGGTTTGACCCAGTCATCCAGCTGCAACATGATCCCGTTATAGTGAGTATGCAATGATACGTCACTATGTCCTCATTTGAACTGTGCCTCCAAGATGGATTCCACGGAGCAATATGATTTGGTCAGTTCAGATCACATGGAGCGGGAAATGTAATTGTCAATCCGAATACGTGACTAGCCTATACCTCCATAATGGCTGCCCTATCCATTGTTATACCGTTCCGGTTGGTTCCTTGCATACCCTCTATTGGTACTTACATTGATTAAACGGAATGGTTTATACCATGTTAAGAACGACGCATACCAAAATCACATTACTGACGTACGATGCAAATGCTGACTATGAAAACAAGGTATTGAAACAAATAAACCATGAACAATGACAAATGCGACAAACACAAAATAAACCGAGTAAAAGAAAAAGAGGTCAAATAAAGTCAATAATCAAATATTTTGGATCGGAGTAATTTTGTCTTATTGACAAACGAAATGTTTTTATCATAGCTATGTTCCGTGTTTACTTGAAATCCAACTGCCCATAGCAATTGAAAACTATAAAATGCAAGGAAAATAGGGCTTTCGGAACCAATGTCAATATTATAAGGAGTTCCTAATTTTGAGAAGACACTGACATTTTTAAATGACATTTTTAAATGTGTAAGTTCTCAGTAAAATGAAGCAAAAATGTGTAAGTTCTCAGTAAAATGAAGCAAATCCGGTTAATAAACCTTTATGGGTGCTGCTTAATGCAATCCAAACAAGCATGTTGATAAAACAACGTGCCCGCCACGGCATACATTTATAAAGGCTGATGAAATTATTTTAACTCGTTCCTGATACTGCCAAAAATAGCCTGTCTCCTCGCATTGTTTTATCAGTGGAACACGATTATCCTGTCGGAAACAAATTACCAAGACATTGAACTCATGCTTGCAGGGCAGGCACATAAAAGACAACATACTTGACATTTAATTAAGTCATCATGTGTACATCCGCTCATTCAATCTTCCCAATCAGTCGGCTGATGTATGTAATGGATTAACAATCAGCCGGCTCAATAATTACCATGTGTATTATACTGTTGTGCGGGACTGCGGTCGTAACCATCCCCCCGGCCCTCCCCACCGCACCACTTTTTTGTAATGTCTTTAATATTATTCCTAACATTCCTGGTTTTAAATGTTAAATTACGAAATTCTAGTCTGCTTTTGGAGTATTTATTTCATCAAAGTGATTTATGATGTTATCGTTTGTATAACATGGCGCATTATGTCCGACACGAAATTTGACCCGTCGTAAAAATTGTTGTCACTCAACGAATACGGAAACTAGAAGACGAATGCGTGCCCTTGAGGACCCTGAATTGCGAAGGAGGTTAGAGTCTTTGAGACGTAACCTCCTTTGTTGTACTAGGGTGTTTGTATATGGCGATGTTGTGTGGTTACTGACAAACCCGTTACAGGCATAGCCCTACAAGCGACACTTAAATATCAAACAATCTTGAGTCTGTGTTTTGTAAACGATACGAGGTGCGATGGATCACGAAAAGGGTATCAAATGGTAGCTGGCTATACTGGTTTCTCCATAATACACACATTGAATGGGACGGTATTTCAGCAAATGCTACACTAGTGTATATCACTATTAATGATTGAGAAAATATAGTTTATCATGAGATTAATTTGCAAATTGATCTATTTTTTTCCGACAATCTGACAATTTCTGTCTCACCACATGGTTTTAAGAATTTGCATTAGATTAGGTTTATCAGATGTGCATGTGCGCGTACCTTTGTGTCGGTGTCGGCATCATTTGCATTCACATAGTGTAATGCCAGCCCTCAAACTACTTTTCACCATCGATTCTTTAAATATTTGACATTAGAATGTTGACCTTGTGTGGTACAGTCAAATCAATTTTAAACCGATTTTTAGTTGATAATGAAGATATCTCTTCATTAATACTTTAATGAAAAGGTGGTAATATAGTCAACTCTATTGTCTAGACCTTACAAATGCAAATAGTGACACGGTTGTCTGATTTTGTCTAGAGTAGACGATTATGATGTGGGACAGTCAGCCTGGATATGTATCGTTACGAGCATTTCTGATGAGGCAGTTAAGTCGACGTGACAGCATTGTGTCGCCTAGAGTCATTTCAGGCATCAGTTATCATCTTATCGTGTAGAACAGTATCGGCTACCTAAATCGCAATATTAAATTGCTTCGGGATATCAGTAACACCACCTTATTGCATGTGATACCTTATTTATGTAGTATATACTTCACAGTCGAGTGTATGTGTATAAAGTGTATAATAAAATCATAGTGGTTACGGGAAGGATGCGCTAGTATCACGAGTTAGAAGGTAAATGATGATTTAGAGGGATGAATGGAATTACCCTGGTTTTAAAATTAATAGTGTGTGCCAGTCACATCTTTGACCTATAAAGTAGGGGCCTTGCGGAGTTGTTATACCCTGAATTTTAAGTAGTTTCTTCCACATCGATTAAACAAAAGCTACGGTATAATCTGCTTCTTTCATCGATGACGTCACTGCGCCAACGGAATAGAGCCGCTATATTTAAGTTATTAAGGGGGATACTAACCAACAAATATATGACATTTTTTCAAGCGCTGTAACTTTTGAACTGTTAATGTGATGTATCGAAAAGTATACATCTAAAAGTATACATGTTTGGAAAGGAAAAGTATCATATAATCCATTTTTGGTATCAAATTTCACTAAAAACGCTTGCTCCACATTTGTTGCCAAAATCAGTTGTTGGTATAAAATACCGAAATTGCACTAACATCATCTAAAGACACTTATTTAGGAATGTTTTTGCTTTATTACATTTTTTAAACATTTTTTACCTCAAAAATGATTTTTGTTGGTCCACCAATTTAACAATTTTTTTTTGTAAAAATGTAACAACAATTGTTATGTTAAAAGCAAAAAAAACCAAAACATTCCTAGAGAATTAGTGTCTTTAGATGTTTTTGGCGCAATTTCGGTATATTTGTATGAACAACTTATTTTGCTACTTTGACCACAAATTTTGAGCCAAAAAATGATTTTGTGATCAACATTTTAAAAATCTGCATTCTTTTAGAGAAATTTGATACCAAAATGGATTCTCTGACTCATTTGCTTTCCAAAATGTATACTATTATAAACAACACATCAATTGTTCAAAAGTTACAGTGCTTGATAAATATCATGTATTTTGGGTTAACACCACCCTTATCGTTGTGACGCAGATCCATTATCATGATTATATTAGTGACATTTTGTTTTATGTTCAATACTGTAGAATCTGTTGCAATGTCCTACTTCTTCTTTAAGGGTTCAGCAGACTCCACAACGCTCGAACTCTTGCGCTCTCACACATACGTAGTAGCTCTACCACAACAAAATGACGCAGTCTGATTGGTCAACGGTGCTCAACGCTTGCGCTCAGCGTTTGAGCGTTGCGGAGTCTGCTGAGCCTTGTGAAAGCACACTATTCAAAATGGCCACTTACATGCCATTTTTAAGACATAGAAATGAAATATCTATGCAGCTCGATGTGTATGAAGTAGATATGAGGTTTCTTGTCTCTCTTATTCAGGTAAAGCAAATGGGAAAAGGCGGGTACCAGATTCTGGACCGTTCTAGTATCGTCCGATACTGGAGCACCCAGTATCGTTCGGTACTGTTACAAAGTCAAAGTTCCAGTATCTCCTTATACTGTCACGTACACAATGTTCTAGTATCAGGTGGGCGATACTGGTACATAATCGTGTACCAGTATCGTTCAATATTTGGATAAATCATTTTAGGTATAGCTGGTGTGTATCAGTATCGACCGATACTGAAACATAAAAATGTTCCAGAATCGCTCGATACTGTAACACAATTTGTTATTCCAGTATCGGACGATACTGGAACATTAACATTATACCAGTATCGATCAATACTGGCAAATGTCATGTGTTAGTATCGTGCGATACTAGAAAACCAGTAGCAGGGACCTAAAGTACATACATACTGATTATTATTAGTAGTATTAGTGTTATTATTATTATTTTTATTATTTTTCCAGCAATTCTATTAGTATGTTAATTGTAAAATTTGAAAGATCATGATCACCTCTAAAATGGTAAATTATACTATAAACGCCCATGTTTTAAGGCATATTAGCCACATCATGGCTGTGTCTATTCATTAAATTCGAATTAGTAATATTTTTAAAAAGTAAACCAACGCAAACGATTATTTGTACATGAGTAATATAAACATCGTCATGATTAATTGCTTACGTTACTCATGCTGACAGATAACGATAATGTTGCGAATTGAGCTGGAATTGATTACTTATCAAAATTACGAATGAAATTACCATTTAATGTTTGGCATGTTACGTCCACATGCAAACTACAATTAGTGACCTAATAGTTTAGATTAACATCGGTGGATTCTCCTCCCGTTTGAAAATGTATCTAATTAAGTAGCGATGACATATATATTTTGGTGCAAAATAAAGCATATAGTTCATGTTCTGTTATCGCATGTAATTCTAAGGCTAACTTGTTCTCACGCATAATTATTTTATAATTCATACTAGATTATAGTACAGAGAACAGTATAGACCATATCTTAAATTATTGTCCATGGGTCTCTACTGATTTACGCTCTTAAGCTTCTATTAAATAGCATGCTTAAATGAGCAAATATTTTAATACCATCAAAAACTGATCAATCAAACAAGCGTCGAGCCTTACTATGACAATTCCTGTCTCAGATGAGCAAACATTTTTTATATTTTATAATCTTACAAGATAAGTCATCATAATCGTCGCTGCGTATATAACAACAGTCCTTAAACAAGTAACTGCCGAGGTATAACGATTTTATAATTGTAGTACCGTGTGTCAGCGTTTCGTCTTAAGAAAACGTAATTTGTCTATGTCCTTTTAACAGGGTTTTTGATACCCGGATTGTCTAAATTAGATAACCACGTATTCCCCTATGATCATGAAGTTAAACATTCAAATCGCTCCCTCAATTGTTTTACTTCAAATGACAGATGAATCGAACTAAATTGGATAACGCTACATAGCCGCGGACAACTAGGTTACTAAATTGAGAGTTCGGGAGCTGAAGGGAAATAGAAACTGATAAATTACGCAAAGTGTCAACTCATTTATTGTCGAAGACCTTGAAAGGTGTTTCATTTGATAAAATCAATATTTGATCTAATGAGAAACTGTCAAAGGGGAAACGGATGATTTATATTAAGAGGAACCTGTTCTTGTTCTATTTATAACTACCTTAATACACGGTGTCCCAGAATGATCTATACCGAGCTAATACGATTTTGTTGTCGGTAGAACCTTTATTGATATTGTCCAAACCATTTTCATATATATCGTACGCCCAACTTTCTTAGCAATTTTAGATTTTGAAAATCGGACATTTTTGATGGAAAATACAGACTTTGTATAACGATAGTAGATTTCAAGTTTTTGTCGAAATGATCCATATGAAAATCTTAAAAGTCACTAAACCCTTTTAAACATTACATTATTTCTGAAATATTATTCGCATTATTATTGCACCCTCTTCTTTTTTAATTAGCTTTTTGATAACAATCGATTGTTGTGTGCATACCAAAACAAAGCTTTGATTGAATAGGGCAGGATTTGTTTAGCTTGAGTGGTTTTTAACCTTCCTTTCTTTGGCGGGAGTTTTGAATATAACTTATGAGGTGTGGCGCTCATTGTTTGAAATGCTTGTAGTGCTAGAGAGAATAGCTGTAAAGATGAATTATGTGAGCCAAAATATAAAAATACGTTTTTACATCGATTTTCGATTATGTCTTGCCACAGCGGAACAAAAAGAGATATCTCAATGAAATTAACGGAATAAGTAGGAAACATTTCCACCATCATCTCGCAACTGCTTAGATTTGAAACACTTTTTGTTTTATTTTTCTATTATATTTTTGAAACCCGGTATAGATCATTCTGGAACACCCTGTATTTACGGTATTCAGCTCGTGCTGTAACTTATAATCTGACCACGGGGCTCTTTAGTTCGTTGACATCAGGCAGGTACGCGCGTATCTCTGAATCACGATTGATTCATTATTGATACGTCTACTTGGTGTTTGTCGGTGCACATTAAGATACACACTAGATTTAGTAAAATGGAACGCAATTTCAAACATATTTTTTTATTTCATTTCTTATTTTAATTAATGATATATCATGAAAAAGAGTAAATAAAAGGAAACGAATCATTTGTAATATTGGAGGAATTAGCGCCCATGTTGTTACGGTCTAAAGACTTTTATATTGGCAGGAACACTTCATGATGAAAAACTTCACTTCCGACTACAACAATTACCACAAGAAGAAGAGTTTAAATCAAATAATCAATTGGCATAAAATGTCTGATAAGCCTATCACATATACATCAATGGTTAGCCGCGACAGGTGCGGTTCTTGTGAAGAAGCGGTTATAATTGCCATAATTAAAATCGAATACAATTATAGCTAATTGTAACTCTACAAAGCAGGTATAATACGATGATGCATCATGAGTCGTTAAAATGTTGGCCTTGACTCGAGTTGCCCTACTTCTCAATATAGACCTCTATTATATTGTATGTCATTACTAAATTAGGTCTATATGATGTGCATACACATGGCTCCAATGCGTATTCTAGAATAAATGATCATGATACTTTTATGGGGCATGTGTGGCGCAGTGGGTAGAGCACCGGACTCTTGATCTAAAGGTTGTGGGTTCGAGTCTCGCTGTGGTCAACATGGTGTGCTCTTGAGTAAGGAACTTTACCACAGTTACATTTAAATGGGTACCGGCATTCTTCAGTGCTGGGAAGGTAATAGACTCGCGGTGGAGGAGGTGTAGCGAGCCCCACACAGCAATATTATAAAAAAGGAGTGAGTCTAGCCTTATCGCTTTGAAAGAGAGATGGGCACTCCGCTCCTGGAATTACAGGATCGACCGCCTTTATCCTTTACCTTACTTTGAATAATCAGATACTAAAACAGTACCTGTTGTGTTTAGATATCAAGGTTCAACCCTTATGGTGAATAATGTTTGGATGATTTTATAGTCATTTTATCAGTGTCATTGTTTTGCACTGACTAAAAAGTGGTCTTCATTGAGAGCTCAAGGTCAGGAATAAAGCCACACTTAAAAAGCATGGAGTTAAGTAGAGACTCAACAGCGCTTCTATCCATGTCTTGCTAAGAATGAGTTATTGGTATTACGTTCATTCGACTTTCCATCTATCAACAATTTATCCAGCGGAACCACAAATAAATAAATTAATACTAATAACGATAATAATAACACTAATAGTAATACACAGTTCTTATATAGTACTTTACTTTCCAATTGGCCAAAAGTGATTTTGGCCAATTATTAACACTGCCATTTTGAATCAGAACCCTTTTCATCGCTACACTTCTAGGCGTAGGCGGCTACCGGCCAATAGTCCACAGCCTATCAGCACTACTTAGATTGTGACTCCCAAACAGCTCCCCAAATATCGATTGGGTTGACGAGGCAATTGAGACTAAGTATCTTGCGCAAACACAAACTGGTTGGCCACGGTGGGGCTAGAACTCACATCCCCATGATCATGAGTCCTGCCCGCCCTGTACCGTTGGACCACACATACTCTCTTTGAACTAATAGCTCATATAGTCAAAAGATGGATGTCAGCCCTAATGAATGTATCAACTCTTCATTTTATGTATAAATATTCGATACAGCCATTATAATAAGTGAACTTCTCAGATTAGAAAAAAATACATATATATAAACTGATTCTCATCTGAGCTTGCAATTAAATAGTATGCCTCAATGCATGGTGGATTAATCAGTTTAGATGCTATTAACAGAGTTGTTCATTGAAGCTTGCAATTAAAAATAAGAATCAAATTAGGAATGGAGACCATAGAAAATCACTTAGAACATGGTTGAAATACTTGATTGCTGGCCCGATTTTCAACTTGATGTTTCCTATTTTACATGAAAGGTCATCCTTAAAATTATCGCATTCCACAGTTTGAGTTGCATAACTCCAATGGCTCTTAATTTAGAAGCAAAATATCACATTATATTTGCCCATTGAGTAGTACACAAATTGGCAGGTGGTTAATTACCTTTGTCAGTAATTCACCAAATTTTAGCCGCTAATTCCTAAATTGAACATTTCTGGCCCCTCAGATTTTACAGACATAATAAGAAAAATTTGGAGATTCTTCTGATAACAGAATATATTGATGTGAAAAAATTAATCATAGCCAAAAAAGTGATCAGAACATACACCGTTAATCTACTATAAGCCCAAAATATAAATTACATGGAAACGATTATGCGCGTTCTTCTAAACTAAAATTACATGTGTCCTCTACATGACGGCAAAATACAAAGAATGCATTCACTTAAGTCAAAACTGATCCGTTCATACGCTTATTTCAAAAATGGGGGAGGGGTTGAGTTTCATAGAAAACATTCCCGCCAATTTTATTCTAAAATCCCAAGTAGCAAACCTTGAATATGTTGTCTTTAAATAAGTTCATCTGGATTGTAATAATGTTAACATATATCACTTCTTTTGGATTTCTACTGAAACTGTAAGATAAAATAGTTTGAATTCAGCATATTCAGTCAAGTTTCCGCAATGGCTATTTTAAAGGTCACGATTCAGATTTTTTTATTTCAAGATTAGAAATCGATTCATCTCTTCAAATCTTCAAACTGTCCTACTAAAAGCTACTACCGCACCTTTTCTTCACACGACCATTATGATAATTGAACATTTTATACACAACACGCTCCACAATAAACAAAACATATATTGCAAAAATGAAGTATCATATCTAATAAGTTGACATGATATCCCGAAGCGATTTAGTATTGTGATTCTGGTAGCCGAATACTGTTCTACACGATAAGATGATAACTGATGCCTGAAATGACTCTAGGCGACCCAATGCTGTCACGACGACTTAACTATCTCATCAAAATGCTCGTAACGATACATATACAGGCTGACTGTCCCACATCATAATTATCAACTCTAGACAAAATCAGACAGCCGTGTTACTATTTGCATTTGTTAAGGTCTAGACAATGGAGTGGCTTGATATCGCCTTAACATTATTATAACTGAAATAATATTATATCAATTAAGAAAATAGAATCGGTGTAAAACTGATGTTAATGATGATCACACACGGTCACTTCCTGATATTCAACAGAAGAAGCGATGTTTGAGAGTCGCATTCGAAAAGAATAGCGTACTTTGCTTGTTAAAGTTCGGTAGCTTGGCATCGCATGGCTTGTGAATCTGATCTCAGCATTGAAACGAAGCTTATAGTAACGCGTTCACATAGATATAGCATGATTTATTTAAAAAGGAAGACATACATTATTTGAAACGATGTACTATCATATGAGAAAATCGAGGTTCATTTTTCCTAAATTACATGCGTAGTCACCCGGAGGAGGGGGGCACTGACATTGGAAAGGGGTATTATGTGTTACCCTGAAGGACCCCTTTTCACCCTCTTTTGCTAGTTCTTAAGGCCCCCTTTTGTGCCTTTATCAGCTCTTAAGACCCCCCCCCCTCCCTCATTCTGTTGAAAAATTAAAAATCGCGAAAATGTTTATTCTAAGGCCCCAATTTTCTGAAAGATTTGCGTTCTAAATCTTACTAATACAACTTGAAAAAACACCAGTTCTTAAGACCTACTTTTTCGAGAAAATCAGTTCTTAAGATCCGATTTTTCGTCTTAAAATTCTCTCATTTTAGTTCCGAACTCCCTTTTTTGAGACGGTAGGCGGCTCACCCCTACCAAACAAAATTTGAGTCCTTCCCCGGGGTAGTGACTATTGGCGAGAAATATTCGGTTTGAATCTCTACACGCTCAAAAGTGTTCCAATCGCACGGGCGGGATTATGGCCACAAGCACGCGAATTTGGTCACTCGCACGTGGCACGCATATGATACACAGTGCACAGTTGTTGCTTTCAGCGCGCCGGCGTTCATTCGTATTCATTCGCTGCTGTAGAAGGCTTCGCCAATTGAGAACTGATCAAACTATAGTATCATCAAGATATCGACACGCTCATGATACGAACATGATAACCATGCATAATAAGGCATAAACCATGCCGCAATATAGAAAATATTGCTTTGATGGCATAATTAACCTTACGCAGACTATATATCCATCATAGTTATTTTCTTCCCTTAGTATTCCTCCATATACCTTCAGATTCGATTAACCTATTAATGAGATAATCAAAATAGCCAAATATTATTTGATATCTTTTTCGTGATCCATTACACGTCGTATCGTTTACCAAGGCAAAATGACTTGCAACATTTGACGCACGTATGTACATGTATGTCCCTGGGCACTCGGAATCAGTATTGTCTAGTGTTTATGTCTTGCTTGCAATGTGACTTTGTTTTGAATAACCTTATAGGATAACATAAATGCAAGAACCTTTTAGTTATCGAAACTCACAGATGACAGACAACTTTAACCTCCACTTTATAGGATCATTGATAAAGAGATGCATTATCCGTGCATTTGTGGTTTTTTTTCTCTCTAAACATTTCGGTGAGTGACAACATCATAACTACGGCATGATACGTCACTCAGGAAACTAATAGGAACTATTAGACGGGAAGAACATCTGGAAATATTGTTGGGCCCTGATTTAAAAATAATGAAATCGATTGTGACTTAACACTTTCGACGCCGCAGGCGTCTGCAAACGACACTCCAATACTTCATAAAATGTTTCAAACATGTCAAATCTATTGAATTGTATTACCATATTTGGAATAACCATGAGAAATGCATCGAAACAAGTGCAAACAGGCCTAGTATTGGTCCTGTTTTCCTTGCGATAGACCTCGAAAGTTGAGAAGGTTTCTGAAAAATCTGTTTTGTATATGGTTAAACTAATAGCCGCGTGATAAGGGTTAACCCCTCTAGTTCTGGATATTAAAGTCGTCAAGGAAAATTGTATCCGTTTGTGTCTAAAATATAGTAGTAGATTTATGTTTAGACTAGGTTATTTTGAAAACTGTGGGGACTTTCATTTTGTGGTATAGATACTATAGCCTAAACACATGCGAATGTCATGCTTGTAGCTACATCTAATTAGTAATAACTTGATAAACATATTTTCAACGCTATTTTTTGTACTCCTCCAACTAGCGGACACCAATATAGTCTTGAAGAATATAAACGTGATTGATGATAACAGAACAACTTTATTATAAGTGAAGTTAACACTTCCACGCTGCTATTGGTTTGACCATTATACAAAACAAGAATTTTTAGAAACCTTTCCAAACTTTCAATGTCTATCTCAAAATTAATGTATCAATACTTGGCATGTTTGTACTTCTTTTAATGCATGTCTCATGGTGATTCCATATATGGGAATGAAATTCAATACTTTTGAAATTTTTGAAACATATTGTGACATGTTGAAACTGTCGTCTGCAGATGACTACCGCGTGGAAAGTGTTGAACGGGCCCTTCTAATTATTACCTGTCTGAATATATAGGTATAAAAGAAGCCCAAGAGTTTAACACATTAAATAAATAAGAGGAAATAATACAAATACATAATGAGATGGATACAGAACACTTTCCACGCGACAGGCGTCTGCAGAAAACATTCCAAAATGTCACAAAATGTTTCAAAATAATTAGATTCCATATTTAGAATAACTATGATAAATGCATTAAAATAAAATAGTTGCAAACATGCTTAGTATTTGCTTAGTAATCCTTGAGATATACTTTAATTTTTTGGAAAAGGTTTTTAAAAAACAAGTTTTGTGCATGATAAAACTAAAAGCCGCGTGGAAAGTGTAAAGTGATACCTTTTCTTGTATGCCCCTGATTATTCTATAGTCGGCCACTTATGAACCCAAATATCCATTAATCACATTAGCCGACTGAATCGGAAATAATGGATTAGCGGCAGCTCAAACCGTACTTGAATGACTTAATTGAATGTCAAGAATGTTGTCTTTTATGTGCCTGCCCTGCAAGCACAAGTTCAATGTCTTTGCATTTATTCCGACGAGATAATCTTGTGCTACTGATACAACTATATAATGGAGGCAGGCTATTTTTGCAGTATCAAGAACGGGTTATACTAATTCCAGCAGCCTTGTATAAGTGAGGAGCGCTGGCGGGCACATTGATCTACTAACAAGATCGTGAGTATGTCCCCAAATAGTGCCCCGTAGGTGACTTTAAATCCTGCCTGCCCGAGTAGCATTACATAGCACCTTTTTTTTCTGGCAACAGCCATTCCAGTTAACCCTTTTAGTATCGTCTTAATACGTTGTAAGGGATGGCATCCATATTCGTATGGGTTGAAAACCGTCGGACGGAGAGGGTAAACGCACTGGGATAAACGGACAGTTTTGTGTAGATGAACGGAATGCAGTTAAATAGTGACCCGCCAACACGAAAGATAATGTTTGCTCCGTCGTAATTGCCCACTTAAAGGTATTGATCGATCGATATATAGTATATTGTCCGCGTGTAATTGGTCAATAGTAAAGCAAACCAATTATCGGATAACAATAAGACACTTCTCACCGTTTGTTTGCTTACTTCCCCGTGTGTCAATTCGGTGTTTCGGGAAATGTGTTTAGCCATGGTCAGCGAACGCAATGAACAACTCCCTAGTACAGACAGCCAGTGCGTTTGGTCAAAACTTCGGACGTTTTTTTTCAATCCGTATGAATCTGGATGCTGTCCCTACGCGGCAACTCACCGAGTCACAGTCTGTAGTTTACATGATATAATCCTTTTTGGTTGTTTTTTGTACTGTTTGAGATCCCTATCACAGAACCTCTATTTTGGCCTTTATTTCACTGTATACAAAATACAACGGCATTTTGTGGTCGGCCATGTTTATGAAGTTATTGTGACGGCAATCTGAAATATCTCAAATTAAAAAGAGGACGTTTCTTTTCAACTTTATGATTTGATATTTTCACGTAGGAGATATTCTGGAGTTCTGCGCATATTTATTTCTGGGTGAGATACTTTAGAGCACTGTATTCTTAGCTCATGTAACCCTCAGAGATCAAAACCAATAAATTATTTACAGTTTAATCCTTTACACCAGTCTTCTCAATGTTGCTTTATCATAACGCGGAGGATACTTCCGTTTAGTAAATGTTGAATGTAATATTCAAACAAAATGAATAAATGACTACCCATGCTCTAGATTTACCTGGTTATCATTTTTTTATACTTTCACACCCATATCTACATTACATGCCCGATTCAGGGATCCCTTGAAGATATATGAGCTATGAGGACACGATATACTTTTGTTTAAATTGGGTAAATGCATTGTATGTATTGTTACGAATAGAATAAATGACATAGCGCCCTCCCTCGGTGAGATCAGTCCAGCACCGGCTAGGCGCTAATGTAATACTGTAATTGGATTCAGTTAGATTGGAGTATCCGGCCGATAATGTCGCAGTTTGTATGATGGAGTACATAAAGGATTGTGTTTGTAAAACTAGATGAATGAAGCGAGTTGCAGCTACCTCTGATGACTAGTTTACCTCCGTGACAAGATAAAGATGCATAATCGTCACAGTATCTATACTATCAATTAACGTTTAAAATGACGTTATTCCTGTACGAATGCCGGCCCGGGGAAGGCAATTTGCTCACACAGGTCGATTTATAGTGGGATTCAACCGATTAACCTCGGTACAGCAAAATGATAACCTGGCGTTTATACACTTTATTCCACGGCAATGGATTGATTAAGAACAATATTCTTACGCTTTACCAAGTGTTTCGAATCGATCTGATGATAATAGTACAATACGGGAATGTATTATGTACCTTCCCACGGATGTGCCTTCCCATTTCGGAGTAATCCTTTATTCTATCACAGCAGGACATCAAAATCCTAGTGAAATCAAGTCAAGGGGCATTATCGTAATGTTTGCACTAATGTTTCAAAATAGTATGCACATTTTCATATTTTACCCGCTACAAAACCTGTAAGATACCATATATATTAGTTAATCTCTTTCAACCTATATTCCTATCGCTTGTGGCATACAACTGACAGTTCCTGGGCATACCTATCAAGTTGTTCATGTTATAACATGCTGTAAAGTATGTACCATTCAAGATTTCCTTGTTACAAATCGCCTGAGCCAGACATCAACTTATGTATCTATTATCTTGACCTCTTAAAGAAATAAACAAACTGTAACTATAGGAAGTAGGCCCTATGACAATATAATAAACAGAGACGATCACTGTTAGATGACAACCACATTTTTAGATGACTAGCACAGGGACGTGTACAAATGTGAATGTCAACGGTGTTACGAAATTTGATTATATGCCTGTCACAGGTAGGTGTCATTTTGTCGAACATTGTTTATTCAAGAACAAATCATATCGCGGAACAGGCTATGAACATGATGAAGGTTTCCTATACATATTTGATGCAATATTTACCCTATGCTCTATTTTGGTATGAAAACAAGAATATGTTAGGGGTTGGATAAAAGCAGGTATGTCACAGAAATAGCTCCTTTTCATGCAGGTGTTTACCTTATTTAACTTATATTTTTTCCCCACCTCTTTATTTACGGTTACTAAAACTCATGTAGTGTTTTAACAACAGAAATAGCCTCTTCTTGGCTATTATTATGCCTGGATTTGGATTATGGATATAAAGTTTCAGACGTGGATTAAGGACCAGAAGAAAGGTAGGTTTATGTTAGGGTTAAGAGTTTGGGTAAAGAAGAGCGGATAAGCCCGAAAGGGTATGACCGAGTGACATTTTATAACCGAATTTCAGACAAAATGATATTTCGAACAGAAAACCTGTCGAATCAATGCCAATGTGTGTACTTCAAGGGAGATGACTCCGGTGTTTGATAAACATGGCAAAACAAACTGTGGGAAGATGTGTTCTTCTTCCCCAAAGCAGTACATCATATAGTTCATACAAAGATGAATTCCTCACACTTGAATTCTTTAAACCTTATAATGAGGATAGCTGTAACTGAGACTCAATAAGCCCGGGGAATTTGTGACATCAATAGAGGCAACTATAAGAATCCCCGTGAAGAAATATATTAATAGTAAAAGTAGTCCCTGCAGGTTCATACCAATTTGACGTATTGTAACACGATGGAATGGAATGACCGCAACCTCACAACAAACCTTAAAACAAAGATTGTAAAAGCATTGGTATGGAGCGTGCTCCTTTACGGTCTGGAGGGATGGACTCTAATCAAAGCAGATGAAAATCGCATAATGGCTGCTGAAATGTGGATCTGGAGAAGAATGTTAAGAGTTAACTGGAAGGAGAAAAGAACCAACATATTAAGTATCCTGAAAGAACTTGGTGTAAAGAGGCAACTGCTAGGAGAGCTTATCAAAAGAAAGCTGGCCTACTTCGGGCACATCATTAGAGGCAGTGGTAGATTACTGGCACTCCACATAATAGAAGGGAAAGTGGAAGGCAGCAGGAAAAGAGGTCGTCAAAGGAAACAATGGTTCGATAACATCAAGGAATGGACTGGTACGAGTCTTATAAAGGCCAAGCGTCTGGCACAAGACAGAGTAGCTTGGAGAAAGATGATCCGGAGATGTGATCGTATGGCAGCCAATCGTCACATCTGACGGAGGCCGAAGAAGAAGAAGAACACGATAGAGAATGGGAACCTTGGTATGGCTAGTTTTATATTTATACAAGGTAGATCAAGGTGATGTTTTTTGTCCATCACAAGGGCACTGTCTATCTACAATTGCATATGGTGGACAATTGCAATTGATTAAAGAATTATACCTGAGAGGATATTACTGTTGGTAGAATGGATTAAGGGTATAATATGTGATCTTTTCCAGGGAACGCCCGCAACATCGAAAAAAAATTGAAAGCATATTTTCTTGCAGATTTACATTTCTGATCATACATCGTACATACATTCCAAGTTACAGGACAATACGATTTTTAATTACTTCAAAATCATGGTTTTAGAGTGAAAATAAACTGTCGGATATCCGACAACTTATTTTACTCTCATAGTAGTCTGTCTAAATTCACTCTAAAACCATGATTTTGAGGTAATTAGGAATCGTATCGCTCTGTAAATTGGAATGTATGTACGATTTATGATCAGAAATGTAAATCTGCAAGAAAATCTACTTTCTAAAAAAAATCATGAATAGAGGGCGCTCCCCGGAAAAGATCACATAATATGCCTTTAAGGATACCAACAAATGAATGTGCTGCAATTTCAACCAGTGTTAATGATTACCGATAACGGACGAATAGAATAGCAAATATCCAAAACTTGGTTGTGAAACGGGCACTACCATAGAGAACTGACGAGAAAGTGATTAACACTTTCCACGCGGCATGGAGGCAGCTGCAGACGACATTCCAAAAATTCACAACAATTGTCAAAAATGTCAAAATATTGAATTTCATCACTAAATTTGGAATCATCAAGAGAAATGCATTGAAATAAGTACAAATATTCCTAGTATTGGTTCAGTAATTCTTGAGATAGCCTTTGACATTTGGGAAAGGTTTCTGAAAAATCTATTTTGCATATGGTAAAACTAGAAGCCGCGTGGAAAGCGTTAAGATGCAATATCTATTCATCGTGACCATCTCTTATACATAATTACACGGATAATGTTCATTCGCTGATGCCCTCCGCCGACGGAAACTACCCTGCAACCAGTGCCGTCGACGGGAAAATAACCTGACAGTTATGTATCCGCCAACTTCCTTATCGGCAGCAAAGCCACGGGTTCATCGACCGTAATCAAACGCTGTGCTTTAACTAGCCTATCAAAAATTAATAATTTGATCAATTACTCAATCAATCAATCAATCAATCAATAGACAAATAAAACAATAAAGGATACTTATAATAACGTGTCCCAGATTTGGTATTCAATTCAACCTCATGAACGCTCAAACATTAGAATACATAAACGACGTGTACACATTCAAGAATAAGGCCCCTTCAATGATATTTAAATATTCGCACTACTCCACGATCACTAAAACAGTAGAATGCGCAAAAGACGTGTACGCTTTCAACACATAGGCCCCTTTACTGATATTCAAACATTCGCAACTTGGCCAAAGGGAAATAGGTTGAACGGACCCGACCTAGCAATTGTTATTGCATTTTTTGTTGCCTAACGGTATACTTAATAGTGAACAATCGTGAACCTTTAATGTGATCGTAAAACCAGACTACGCAGACTAGCCAGTATTTTGACGGGCAACATCGGAAACGTTTACCTACGTGGATTCAATTCCATCTGCCAGTCCGTCGATTTCTTTTCCATCTTTCATTTAAGCGAATGAAGATATTTTACTCGCCGTGCATAAGAGGCCATAACATATACTATTACTCCATAAACGCATTACGTGAGGATTTTCTTATTATCGTATCATGGCTGTGATAATATATCGCGGATTCAGGTGGTCTGGTTTTGGACATAATACATGAGAAGGCCTCAACAAGTAGTTGACAATACTATAAAACCACTAAACTTCGTGAAATTAAATACATGCGATACTGACCATTTTGCATTGAATGTAACACTAAAATTTCCAAATTTCGCGAAATTAAATGCCCGCGAAAATAACGGTACTTTTAAATTCACGAAATGAAATAGCCGCGAGTGTTTACAAAGTAACGTAAAGTACGAGTACAATTGGTCTATATAAACATTTAAACCAAACTATTTATATGTGCACCTATATGTCAATTTGTTACTAGTGACTTTTTATCATACGACCTTGTTGAGTGAGCGTGAAGGGTTTTTATTGGATAGGAAAATACTAAAAACTTATCTCTTCTTTTATTACCACTTTAATAGGGGATAATCACCAAATATCGAGAGAAAATGTACAGACATTATCAACAAAATTCAAGGTTTAATAATTTACAAAATTGAAGACAATCTATATCATGAAAGTGACTTTACTGATTCCTGGAAATCTCGTATGGCGTATAAGATCTAGAAACACCTTTGCGGTGCAGATATTGCGTTATTGCTTTTATTTGTTTTTAACAAATTAATTTATTCTTAGAGCGTCTTTTTATAATCTTAAATGTTTACAATCATCAAAAAAGTTAGTTATCTATACGCTGTCCAAAGTGCAGCTCACGTAGCAGTCAGTGCAGAGAAATAATTTGATAATTTGAAGTCTCGGTGAAGTCTGTTATTCGTATTGGATGAAGTGTTACCGGATGGATCCGCACAAAATCAAGTCGGGTTTATTTCCGTGCAACGTGCCCATACATACATTACGTGTTAATTACATCGTGTTTCCAGACGACTGAAAATACGTGTACATTGACATAAAACTTAGGGAAATGTTAATACGCTTTTCGAGATCAAGACCACATGTGTTCGTCTTCTTAAATGCAATTAGTCAATTCAAATTATTTTCAATATGTGTTCTTAACATGTTTGTTTGTAACGATGGCCTTATAACAGGTGCGCTGATGATAATTAATGAATCAACATCTAAAATATATGTGGTCTGTTGGTGGGATTAATATTTAATACTATATAAATGAACAGAGGGCTGGTGATGATAAGATTGCATAACTAATAATACAAGGCTGTACACGAACCAGCAATAACATTTGAACGCTAATGTTCAGTTTTTAATGTGCTTCGTGGCTTGAGATGATTTAAAACAAATATAATTTGGCTGAATGCATTTTTAAATGTAAGAACGTTGAAAGGCAATATTCCTCTGATTGAAAAAAAAATTCCAATCTATGCTTAGAGCAATATAAACCATAACATTGTTTTAATAACTAATAATAATGAATATCTTTAGATGGTTATACAGCAAGTGTCAGCACAACCGTTCAAATGACAACATGTGACCCTACACGAGGAAATGAGGCGCATTGAGGTAAATGTGAATATTGAATTATTGATATAATCATAATGTTTAAAAGTTAAGGGACATGTTGGTACTAAAGTCAATGGATTGTCAAACATTATTTTGTCTTAAAACATAACATACCCATTGTCAAGTTTTGGACATTTACGGTTTTAGTTTCGTTAACAAATCAATGGAGTCACAAAATGTAGTTTATTTTGATGAATTTGAATCTTCCGTTAAGGTGTATAAAAGAATAACTGAAATAAGACTTTTTATGAACTTGGCTTGTCATTATATTGTCCCTTAAAATCAGATGGCCAACTTCGGCATATGCTTCATTACCAGTTCCACTTTAACTTTTAGCTAGATTCCCTCGGGCAGTGTACGTCAAAATCGTCATATCTGACGTAATCTAACATTTCAATGTAAATGCTACAAATCATGATACATCGTGGAATGTTCTAGCAAAGGCTGATAACCAGGGATAGCACTGGATCAAAAATGTGAGAGGTCCCATGACATTTTTCAGGACCCCGTAGGACTTCAAGAAAAAAAAGGGGGTCCCCCCAAGAAATTGAGGGGTCCTGAAGTTTGGGTATTTGAAAATTTTACATTTTTACGGACAGTTTTAATGAATTTATATTGTGAGCAAAGGATTATGTAATTTACAGAATTTCTTAAGGTTTCCATTTCCATACATCGTTAAATTTAAGGGGTCCCTTCCAATTTTGATCGGGACCCGCACGTCTTTCCAATTTGAAACCTGACGCGTCACTATAAGAAAGTGAGAGGTCTAGGACGCGCAGACGCGTCAGAATGCGACCCCTGCATAACAATCTCCTGTTACTGGTAGACCAATGGACACCAGGTGGAGATAGGAAGTGCTATGGTGGGATATGGGACACAGGGTTGGAAAATGCCCTGTTAGAGTCCCTGGAAAGTGATTTTAAACTCGAAGAGATCCTTGATTAACTGAGAATGATGCGTGATATTTTACTGTTAATACGAATTATTCAAAAATGGATGACACGCATGAATATGTTGTGCAATATCACACCGTATTGGCACCCGTGAAACTGTCTCCTTGTCAAGTGTAAATGCGGCCATATCGCAATATGGGATGAATATAAAATACTTGGTATGAATACTCGTAAACAATGCAACATCCAAAGTTCATACGTATAAGAAACCAATGAACGGAGAGAGACGCCCATTGTTAATACTTTCCACGTGGCAGGCGTCTGCAGACTATTAACAGTCCAAATTTCACAAACTGTTTCAAAAACTTATTGAATTTTATTGCCATATTTGGAATCACCATGAGAAATACATTGAAATAAGTACACACATGCCTAGTATTGGTTCAGTTATCCTTGATATAGACATTGAAGGTTGGGAAAGGTTTCTAAACAAAGATCTGTTTTGTATATGGTAAAACCAATAGCTGCATGAAAAGTGTATTAACACTTCGACAATACACATTATAATTAAACTGGGATTGTATAGGTACTAAAGTATTTGAATTTTCGAATATGTTAGTTGTTTCCACCTGTTGGTTAAGTGTTCAATTGTGCACACATATTATTTTGTCTGTATATCCTGCCTCATCCGTGAGTTCCATCTGATCAGTCATTTATCATGAAGTAAATGATGTCAAGTAGGCTTATACCGATTTAATGTATTCAACCAAAGGTATAGGCTAATGGTTACATTAAGCTTTACTTTTGTCAGGCAACATTAATGATTGTTGGTAGTTTTGTAATTTATAACTGATATTATTCCAAATTAAAACAAGGATTCAGATACACCGATGCTTATGCATCATATGCAGAGCTCGAATTTATTTTAGTCAGGTGTATACAGGGTGTGCCAAAAGTCGCGCCACCTATTGAATGCGTCTTTTCTCAAACTATGTAAAATGCATACCGCAAACGTTTGCACTTTTAGATCTTTAAGAATTATTTTGATACCAAGTTTGGTAAAAAACATGTAATTCTACAAGATCGCGCTACATAACCATGTTAACGTTGTCGCCAGGCATTGTGCATAGTTAGAGGTATGAAACATTTCAATGGTGGCAAGACTATTGGGACACCCTTGTAGAAGAAACGTTCGACAGCATAAATATTAATAAAAGATGCAATGAAAACATGAGATGCCTAAACATTTTTCGTTTAAAATGTTGATATGACAAAGTGGTTCAAGAATACCAAATGATTAAATAAATACAACTTAATATCGAATCCTCTTGTTTTTTATTATACTTTTATTATAAACTTAGACATGCTAGCCATTTAGAAATATGACAGATTTGCAATAATCTATTAACAGCGTGTCAGTTTATAGAACTGGTTTCAGATTTGTATATTATAACAATTGAGAGGTTTTAAAATGTTGATTATTCATGCCTATAGATATCATCAATATGATAGACTTTAATTCGAGAAATCGTATCATGTGCCACCAGTATCGCAATATGGCAGACATACATGTCGCATAGTGCTGCCCTGGTGTAATGTCCATTGGATGAGAGATATACACCTAGCCCAAACAGTCCCTGACCAGTTGTTTTGATGTTGGCTAATCCAAAATCTGAGACATACATTAAAGGGGATAGTTTCTTCTCCGTAGTTTGATGATACCTCATTCATAAAGATCGAATTGATACTTTTGAATTTACGATGATTTCAATAACCACAAGAAACGACAACAGAGTTGTACTTGCATTGGTTTCCTATCGGATATCATTGATTTGCATCACAGATGCATTGGTCACTGTGTGCTATCTCAACCAGTCAGGTATGGGATGAATGGGTAACAGGCATCGACAGGCAGTCGGTACACACACTTTTTCAATGCGTAATCACACACTAAGCAAGGATATCCCATTGAAACCGACTTTTTAGTGCAATAATTGTTTTGGTAGTTGTGGTCGATTAAACATAACATCAACAATATCCATTCGATATTCGAGAAATCAAACTACGGAGAAAAAAATTCCTCAAGAAATGTATATCTCAGATTTTTCGTAGCGATTATTAATTTTAGATTAGCCTACATCAAAGCGCCTTTGTGCTAGGTGTAAGTAAGCTGGCACGTCTCCTAATTAAACCATCTGGATTTACATTAAACCATCTGGATTTACATTTACTTTACATTTTTAATGAAGATCATGGTCTTGGCTTTCCTTTAAACAACAACAATAAATAAGGTCAAGGCAATTTTTTCGAGATATGCGCCGTCGAAGATACGAATGTTGTTAGGACGCCCAGGTCTAGTCTAGCGATTCTAATAAATTATTGAAGTCTCTATAAAATCATACAAAATTGGTCAAAAGAAAATTTGCACTGATATTCACGGCCAAATAAAAGTATATTATTAGTGATATGCAGATTAGTACGACTTATCTGACTACCATAACATTGAGGCAGTATAAATAGAATCATTAAGAAGAGGTCAATCTTATCCAAATTATCCTTTTGCTCTCTGAAAGTTCCTCATTAGACAAAAATATCGATTTCAACAAAATGAAGCCCCATTAGAGGTCTGTAACAATAAATGACTATCACCTTAACACTTTCCACGCGGCTATTAAAGGTAGATGTTCCGATTTTCAACTTGAAGTTTTCTATTCTACATGAAAGGTCATCCTTAAAAAAGTCGTGTTCCAAAGTTTGAGTTGCATAGCTCTAATGGTTCTTATTTTAGACGCACAAGATGCTGTGAACTGTACCCATTGAGTAGTACACAAACTATATCGGTGGTTACCACCATTCGCGGTAATTCGACGTTATTTCATCGATTTCTCCGTAATTATACCGATTTAGGCCGTCAAATTTCAGTATGATGATGAGAAAAATACGAGCTTTCATATGATATGAAAATCTCTGTATGTTTGAAATAATTCTGTGTTACGGAAATGTGATCGGGTCATCTACCTTTAATTCTACCATATATTCAAAACAGATTTTTCAGAAACCTTTCCCAATTTCAAAAGTCTATCTCAAGGATTACTGAACCAATATTAGGCATGTTTGTACTTATTTCAATGCATTAATCATGGTGATTCCAATAATGTTGACATTTTTGAAATAAATAAAAAAAGTAATTGATCAGTGTTTTCTTCTCCTGAAGCTTCAGTTCTCGAACCTTTAGTAACACAGTTTCCAACTATATCCAAGGCTATATCGTTAATTTTAGTTTATTTGATTAATCTGTCACAATACCTTTAGAATGATAATATATATAAATCAGAGAGAGAATTAAAGTGAGTCAATCTAGGATAAAACATGGTAACCTTATTACAAAATTTACAATAAATTGGCAAATTAAATAAAAAATATGGCCCATTGGAAGACTTTACTCTGACACAATGGAACGCATATATAAATGTCTAGAACAAAATATGAAGCCTCTACGGTATAGACAATTATTATTCCCGTGGATGATTGTTCCAACACAATAGTTGTTAAACTTACAGCGCGTGTATGTAGATGAATCCTAAATCATTGTCAAACTCCTTTTAACACGAATTTAATCATGTATTAGATAGCCAATGAAGTTATATGGGAGCGTTTTAAACGAATCTTCAGTAATTAATGGAATGGCAGCAAGCATGGCAAGCAATAGTACCTACATCGATCCGATTTCAATGGTACACAGAAAGAAAAAAAGTGATTCATCATCGAAAAATGAGTCATTTTGTCCGTGTAGTGACACACTATGGCTCAAAATGAGTCATTTTGTCCGTGCAGTGACTCATTTTACGATAATGACTCACTTATTTTTTTCTGTGTACTGTGCAATGTTATCAATGTTATCAATCTGTCATTAATCCATATCCCATGATTTTTGTTAAGTTATGTAATATTTCAGGTATAATTCTGAAAAGGTATGTTTAAAAAACGTCTTTCTGATTTGCGCCTGATATGCGCCCACTTAAGATGAATTTCCGACTGGCTAGACATTTATCATGTGTTTAAGTACCGCAGTTTTTCGACAGAATTAGGACCGATGTAAAAGCAAAGCTTCGAATTCCCACATCACTCGAGGACATGATCATGTTTGCTTTTTCTTTCGTTCGTCGAGAAATATTAGAAGATTGGTGCGGGTAATACGAGTTATTTCGTTTGTGAGATAAAAGTAAAATCGTTTAATATGATGTAATATTGTAAACCTCGTAAGACTGTCTACCAAACAATTTTTATTCTGCGTGTCACATATGAATAGTTACAGCATTGCTTCATTTAAGACTCGATACAGTGTATGCTTTTAAGACCCATGGACCTAGTTTAGAATATGCTTTTTTTCTTCTTCTAGAAACCGCACATTTGCATAATACTATCTTCTACAATCACGTTCATTCATGCCCAGATATTGGTTGTAGACCAAATCAATATAAATCGGATAAAATGGCGTGAATAACATTACCAAAGACGTTACAATGCATATATCTGATTTATTAGGATTTATTGTTAAAAATTGAGCCGTCCTTCATTTTAACTCCCCGACCACTATCCTCCCTGAGTGTTTTAACATATAGTTATACATAAATATCGTTTCAGAGGTGTTTTAAAAATAATTATGCCATTTGTGGTCCTGAGGCCTGTGGTCCTGGGACACATTATGAGCTTGTGGTCCTGGGACACATTGTCCTGGGACACAACTTGCGGACGGGATCAGATATATGCACGTTATAATAGATGCACAGTTTCTAACCCGGTCCTCTCGCTGTCGCGGTGAAGGATAACCCACTGGTCCATAGGGACTGTGTTTGCGTGGGCAACGTATGAACGAGCGCAAATGTATACAGTCATCAAAAAAGTAACTATACAGGTAATAAATTGACTTTTAACTCTAAAAATATATATCCTACTTTATTCTAAATTTATCTTCTTTAATATGAGATATTGCACGCTAGGATCGGTTGAAAATAAAGAAGTGACAATCCAAAATGTAAGGATAAATCACAATTTCATTTTCACATTTTACATTTCAATAGGGAGTATGACAGGTAGCGTGTGTGTGGCGTATTGCGCCATCGAAAAAATACGGCTGACTGTACACTCGCGCATGCACCCCCCTCCCCCCCCCCCCAATTGCACTACCGACAATCGATACCTGTAGATGGGTCTGCGTATAGAAAATAAAAATGTGAAAATGAAAATCGGACCTTCTTAGCGTGCAATATTTCATATTAAAGAAGACAAATTTCTCAACAACTTTATAATTTAATACTTTTAGGTAGGATATATATATTTTTAGAATTAGAAACCCATTTATTACCTGTATAGTTACTTTGTTTGATGACTGTACAATGTCTTTGTTGAAATCTGCGACATATCGAGAGAGGGAGAGGACTGAAACATTCCCATTCACAACACCGATACTGATATCAACACTAATGTTCTCAGGTAAAATACACATTATGCTGATGATTTTAAATAATAGATGATAGAATTAGTTCAGGTCAATTCCCTTTTAATTACCGAGGGCAAACATCTACAGTAGATAGCATCTGTTTCTGGCATAGCTATAGATGCAAGTACGCATTCAAATGTAATTGAAGTCTATGGTATACTGATGACTAATAGGGTTGTTTGTCATCCCCCTGCTTTAGACTATAATGAGGTACCAATCTGAGTGTCTTATGTTGGATACCTTGTTTTCAGAACAGTCACGGTTGCAAAGCGTGTAAACATAGTAAGCATTTACCTTTAGACGCCCTCCGCATATAACACCAATAAGACAAACACAAGATAAGAATTTGAAGGACTGGCTGAGGAGACCATATTGGAATAGTTTTAATTTTAGAACATACTAAATTTATATTGGTTATGCGCGCCGACGACGACGACAGAACTCATGAAAGCGTGACCAACAGAAAAAACACAGGGTGTCACAAAATACAAACTTTGCATTCACCAGAAAAGCTGTCTACTGCATACGTAATATCATTATGGCCAGCAGTTGGTAAATATTGTACCAGTTTTAATCAAGCATGCCATGCTTTATTGAAACTAGTATAATATTTTATGCACATAGCACAAATTATTAACATTATTCTATTAGTATCCTTTGTTGCAAATACAAACCCATTAAAAAAGAGCAGCACCGCCTGTCTATCAAAACACATTAAGGGATTTAAAGCCGGAAGCCTGTCATCGTATTATACACAATGGGCATGTGCACACTTAATGAAAACGTTTATAAGCAATATCGTTTTAAAGCAATATGTGATGCGATCTGTGAAAACCCGTCGGATGTCGCAAAATGTGAAATAGGGATTATGGGTAAAATATAAAAATAAAAAAAAAATAAAAAAAAACTTTTTATTTTTTTTGTTAAAGATTTTGTTTAGAAAATTAATTTCTATTACTTTGTGTCATCACCTTTTATGAAATTTCACCTTCAAAAACTTACTTAAGTCACTTTTCTAAGTAGCCTTGTAATGTTATTCTATTGAACTATGTATCTTTTATGGCCTGTTTTCATGATTTCTTGTTTTGTAGCTTTTTATGACATCACAATCATCATTCACTCATAACTTTTTTTGTAGTGATCCTAGAAAAAATGATCGAAAGAGTTCTGGAATTAGCACAGATTCAGCTTTCTTATGATTTAACTATCTCCAATATGAAAAATCCCGACATGTGGCGGGTTTTCACAGATCGCATCATATATTAGATGAGCTTTTTTTCCAAATGTTTACACATATTTGTCTCTTTCTTATAATATAGTTTGACAATTAGGAAAGACTTTCCTGGACTCATAAATTTACTTCGACTGTATTCTCCGTGAACAACGTGAACAATCATAAATCATTCAGTAGGGGTGTGTTCACTTGTGCAGGGGTGTGGTTGTAACCAGAAACAGTGTTAACGGCCGTTAACACGGTGTAAAACCATCGAATTATATTTACGAAAAAAAGAGAGAAAAACAATCAGAAAATAAACTGTTCTGATATCAGGACAACTTATTTCAAAATCTGATTTTAAAAGTAATTAGGAAAGGTTTTGCTCTGTAACTTATAAGATATTTTAGTTTCATGGTTATAAATGTAATTTCTCAAAAAAATGCTTTTCAAGGGGAAAAAATAGAGAGCGTTCCTTGAAGAATATGGCATATTATGTCTTTAAAATCATCAATTTGTAGTAGTAATATTATCATTGTAGTATAATCGCCAAATCATTAAACCCAACAGTAATGGTTGTTATTTGAAAGTTAATTATGTTACCTACTCTATGAAAAGTTCAATAACGTTGTTACAATTCAATAGAAAACCAAAGAAACTTTCAAGAGAAATATTGATTTTTCATAGACACATTTTTGAGCAATAATGACGAGTGGCACATCATATATATTAAAGCTTGTAATTTCAGTATTTCCAACATCAACAAATCAACTAATAAGAAGACAACATCTTTTACTTGATCTTGATAAAGTAGGATTAATTTTGGAAATATCAATGCTTTAAATTTTAAAATAAATAATGCTTACATTTTAAAATGTTGGAACATTAGAAATGTAGTAACACTGCTTACAACATAGAAATAAATACATATTGGCCTAAAAAACAATTGAATATGCTGCCAACTGTTCATACTCATACCTGTTTAAACATCATATAATATGACCTTGAATAACGATTTACAAACCAGATGTAAAGATCTGGAATTGTACCTTAAAGGTAGATGACCCGATTTTCAACTTGATGTTTTCTATTTTACATGAAAGGTCATCCTTAAAATTGTTGCATTCCAAAGTTTTAGTTGCATAAACTCAATGGTTCTATTTTTAGAAGCGCAAGGTCAAAATAGATGTGCCCATTGAGTATACACAGACTGGTTGGTGGTCAACCACCTTTGGCAGTAATTCAACACATGTTAGCCTATCATTTCCAAATGAAACATTTCTGGCCCCTAATATTTTACAGACATAATGAGAAAAATATGGGGATTCTTCTGATACCAAAATATCTTGATGTGAACAAAAAAATCATAGGCCCAAAAAAGTGATCGGGTCATATACCTTTAATCCAAAATAAACAATTTCAACGGTATATCCTTGGTGTAAGACATTCATAAGTTAGACTCGTGCAAAGCACTCATTACCATGATTACGGAATACTGTACCATTACTGTCTAATCCTTTAATCCGTCAAGAGAAGATTTTGTGCTGTCTTACACCAATGATAAACAATTTCAACAAATTAATTATATTCTACAAAATCGAGGTTCAGCGCTTTCCTACATATATGTAGTCCCTCAAAGACAGTAAAGGAAAGAGTCTAAGGCCGTGTTCCCACATAGAACAAAATCCCGAGTAGTCTAGACTAGTCCGGACCGGGTACGGACTAAATCGCTAGTGGGAACGCGTTTCAAGTAGGTCCTGGTCCGGACTCAAAGTGGTTTTTGTTATCTTTTAAGACCACCTTTAAAGGTAGTCTTGGTCCGGACTAAATCAATATTCTTTCATGTGGGAACGCGATTCACTCGAGACTAGACCACTTGACCCGGTGACCTTTGCAATAGCGCGAATATTACTGCGTCTTGTAGTTACGGCGCGGGCGTTATACATAAAGTCGCGCGCGTTATAAAGGAAGACGCGCGCGATATACATAAAGTCGCGCGCGTGGTGAAATAGGACGCAGTGATCGTCACGATTTTAGGTAAACAACTTAATTAAACAGTATTTCAGCACTAGTTTGTGGTTTTATATCAACTAATGATACTTATGTTGTTATGCGAAGCCGATTGGACCTATTTCTATTATTTGTATGCTATTTCCATGTCATAAAGGGAATTTTACATGCGTTTTCGGCGATTTTTGAATGGTTTTAAATTTACATCCGGGTATAAGTGGATTTTGTTTTTAGACCACATTAGACCACTTTGCTGAATCATCGTTGTGACGACCACTTATGTGGGAACGCAACTTTCAAGTGGGTGCCGGTCCGGACTAGTCCGGACCTGGACAACTTCTACTTATGTGGGAACACGGCCTAAGGGTCTGTTGTGTCGCTTTGCATATAAATGACTATGTCTATGACAATCTACATGTAGCCGGATTTGTTATCAATTTGCAGTACACAATTACCTATACGCAGCCTTCCAAATCATGTCCAAGCCATTTTCAGCAGATGAGCTAGTTGATACTTGGTCCAATTAATCAAATATACGTAAAATGTGTAGCTCACGGAGGTCATTGAAATTGGTCATCAAGGATTGTTATACATTTTAAGTGTGTTCTCCTATCTACGACTCAACGGATGAAAATATTAGAGATTTTAACCGTTTTCTTAGTGTGTTCTATTTGTTTAACACTTACAACCATATACAATACAGATCTTTTTCAAAGCCTTATCTCATGAATTACTGAACTAATATTAGGCATGTTTGTATTTTAATGCGCAATCCATGGTGATTCCAATTATGGTGAAATAATCAAATAATGTAAAAACATTTTCGCAACATTTTGGTGCTATGTCTGCAGGCGACTGCCGTGTGGAAAGTGTTAAAGGACACTATAAACAACATCCATAGCAAAAAGAACCATTGAATGTACCTTTAAACATGTTTAGCACTTTCCACACGGCTATTAGTTTTACTATATTATATAAAACAAGATTTTATAAAACAAGTCTAGCTCAAGGATTACTGACCCAATACTAGGAATGTTTGTACTTATTTCAATGCATTTCTCATGGTTATTCCAAATATGGTAATGCAATTCGATAATGTTGACATTTCTAAAACATTGTGTGACATTTTGGAATGTCGTCTGCAGACGCCTGCCGCATGCAAAGTAACATACCAATATGCTCCGTTGGCATCAATTGTCTCAAATGTGCCCAGCGGAAATAGTCTGATTAAATCGCTTTACGGATATTTTAAGATTCAGGCGGCATCGACGGGAAAAGTCGTTATTGTAAAAAAAACGGCGTGTCGTTATAAATTTGTGTGGCAGATTACCGAAACATCCTCATGTTGCTCGCTTGTATCGTTCCATAAAGTTCAAATACAATAGCGGCATTAGTGCGGTTACTTGTTGCGGATATAATATGCTCCGTTGGTATTGTCTCAAATGTGCCCAGCGGAAATAGTCGGATTAAATCGCTTTACGGACATTTTAAGATTCAGGCGGCATCGACACGGCAACAAATCGCTATTATACAAAACGGCGTGTCGTTATAGATTTGTTTGGCAGATTACCGAAACATCCTCATGTTTTGATCGCTTGTATCGTACCATAAAGTGCATGTCAAATACAGAGCGGTATTAGTACAGTTACTTGTTGCGGCTTGCCTTGCTTCGGCATCAATAAGCCATGTATAGTTCCCTTTCCAATTTCTGAACAGAGCGTTGTAACTAGAAACTAATTATCCAAGAATATTAAAAAGAATACTATGTAGGCCTACTTTCACAAATGAAATGGTTCTTAAAGGGTTCTTAAACTGTCCTCTATAGTTCTACGTCTAACCATTACTAGTAAGCGGGTTGTAAATAACTGATTTTTAAATTGGGGGTTCTTTAATTTAACGAAATAACATAGAGGACTCTCCCCTCTATTCTTGAGGGAGAGTTCCTTATAACTTATAGAGGATTAACGTATTGACAAAATGAAAAACACTTAATGGAAATATATAATACTTAAAAACTTAATTCAGTAGACTGTTATTAACATGAGACGATCTAAAACATTTGATCACATAACCATGAAAACGTGCGAACCACAAAATACACGTTTCGTCCCTGTCTACGTAGGATATATAAACCATAAGCTTCGCTTTATTAGCTTTTCAGTAATTCATCCGGAACTTGATTTGGTATACCGTTATAAAAGCATAACATAAATATTCAAACTTATCTTGAATAATTGAATGTATGACTTACTTTTGGTATCAAAATAAAAGGAGAAAGGAGAACATGCAAATTAGTTGAAAATTGCAGTTTTTCATGCCGGTATGGGGGACGGGACGCAACGCCTTTTAACATCTTGCACACGCTTAATGTATATATTCTTCAATTTTTATTTTCGTCAAATCATTGTATTCAATTTGTTACGGTCCTTTATTTAACCATACTTCTTGTAAATGACCATAATAATAACTAAAGAAGAAATAAATTGTGCTCGCCAACCGACTCGACATCACAGCATTGTATACATGAGAAGAAATAAATTGTGCTCGCCAACCGACTCGACATCACAGCTTGGTATACATGTTGTAATTATACTATAAGATCTCGTGTTCAAGATACTATCCAATTTACATCGTAAGCATCATAGAAACAATTCCGTAAATAACAAATCCGTAACGGTTCAATGACCGTGGTTTTGGCGCCAAATTAGCAATTTTATCGTCTGCTGGTACGATCATAGCAACAAACTATATAGAAACAATTAACAACGTGTCAACCGGAAATAATCAGATAATTATAATGTACATGACGGGTTAATTGCCAGTTATTAAGTAAGTATAACATATTCATTTAATTTCAATTATTTATTGATGTACTTTTTTGCAAAAAATGTCAAATTATTTATTTTGTCAAATTATTTATGTTGTCAAATCATTTATTTTTTCAAAATATTTATTTTTTCAAATTCTTTTTTTTCTTCAAATTATTGTTTTGGTCAAATTATTTAACCATATTTTATGCAATTGACCATAATATCAACTCAATAGAAAAACAATTGTGCTCGCCAACCGACTCGACATCACAGCATTGTATACATGTGTCATTTATACTATGAGATGAAGTTTTCATGTTATTATCCAAATTGCATCGTAAGTATCAAAGAAACAATGCCGAGAATAACAAATCCGTAACGGTTCAATGACCGCAGTTTTGGCGCCAAATTAGCAATTTCATCGTCTGCTGGTACAACCATAGCAACAACACTACGTAGAAATAATTAACCACGTGTCAACCGGAAATAATCAGACAATTATGAGGTTCATGGCGAGTTAATGGTCAGTTATTAAGTTAGTATTGCGATTCATTGGGCGAGTACCCCTTGGGAAAAGGAAGGGGTCCCGTTTTCTCCGCTGAAAGTGATGTACAACTATTGGTGAATTTGTAGACCATCGCCGGTGTGAATTCTCGAAATTTAACTAAATTACATAGAAAAAGTATTGGCTCATGACCTTTGTCACATGTTCAAATGTCGGTAATACGACATGACCTGTTCTAATATATAGAAGAGAGTCCGGTTTTGTTTTCCTGGCAACAATACTGATAGATTTGCAGTTTTTAGTCATAATAACCTATAATTAAGTAATTAATTATTAATTGGCCTTTAAAAAACGAAGGGGGAAACACCGACAGACCCGACCGACCCAACCTGAGAGATCCGTTTGCCCGTAACAGGGTGTTTGTTTCCTGGCCTTAGGATGATACTATATATTTTTCTGTACTAAAATGCATACGTATTTGCACAACGAGTAGCCTTTACCTCCAGAATAATCAGCCAGCATGCAGTCGTAAAGGTTAAACAATGAGGCATAATTTATGGACATAGAGGTGTGGATAATACCCGGGTTGTAAACACCTCTAGAGGATGACGTTAAATCACCTCGTTAATGAGTTTTGACACTCTCGCTATATAGAGGCAAATCATTTATCAATCTTACGCATCATTTTATGCACCGTGAACCAGCAGTGTTAGTCCATTCCTACTTGATTTAGTCTGCAAATATTAAGGGGAAGGTGGTTTTTGTAACCGACTTCCGGATTATACATGTGGTGCTTTATTTCTCTTTACATAAACCAGATTTTCATCAGTTTTCTTGTGACTTCGATAATTCCCAAGCATGTAACAAGAAAAACCCAAATGTTTCGGAAATGTTGCGCTTTTTTATTTGATACTGTTGTCTCCATCTATTGGTATGATATCGATTAATGACAGATTCAGCTTATATTTGACCGTGGCCATTTTCAACTGATCTTGAATTAAAGACAGATTATAATCAATTCTCCAATTCCTTTTATAAACTTAGTCGTATTACCTCAACTAAATATCTACACTGTCCATATTTATTCCAAGTCAAGGTATTACTATTTCTTGCATAATACCCTAATGCTTGTAAAAAAGTCTAAGCCATTAATGATTGAATTATTCTCGCCCTGACCATGTGCGCTGCTATATATAATACATTATATTGATATTTACATCAATGTTTAAAAGTAGAGCGTTAGAACATGTTATCGTTTGGCAATACCTTATGCATAATACATCGGTTCTGCATGTATTTATTAATGATGATTAATGTAAGTATGTGATAAACAAATGTTGACATAGTTTGCCCGTAAAAAGTGTCTCTTGTTATTTTGTCATTATAATAGGATGTTTATACCCGAGACGGTATACGGGGGTGTGCCGCTCTAATGGGTAGCTTTTTGGGCACAAAATCCCTAAACATGGGGTATGATTTTGTGTTAGAAATCCCTAATAATGGGGTCACTTTTTACAAATGGGTCTATTTTCGCGAAATGTTTGTCTATTTTCGCGAAAATGTGCAAAAATTAGGTCTATTTTCCCGATAATTTGCGAACATTTGGTCTAAAATGAAGCAAAACCCCTAAAAATGGGTACCGATTTTTCCAAAATCACCCCTAAAAATGGGTATGGGTTTTGAATCTCCAGCGGCACACCCCCGACCAAACCAAATCCGAGTACGCCCCCCCCCCCCCCCCCCCCCCACCCGGGGATTCGTCCTAACTTTTATGAACTACGGATATGGTCAAAAGAAGTGTACCATGGCCGGGGGCGAATTTATTAACCGTACACACTTTTGGCCAAACACTGCAGTACAATGTACATGTGCTATGCGCTTTACTCCGTCAAGGTGTCAAATGTTGTTTACGGTAACGAACATCGCGTCCGGGGGAACCCAATTAATTAAAAATCCATCCCATGCGTTTTTGTTTTAAACAAAATAGACGGTTACTATTCTTCTATCAAATACACTTGATCACATTGAATATACTCACAATTGCCGAGATATGATCATTTCAGTAAGTAGAGTGCCAAGCCCATGTTGGCCAATTTTGAACAAGAATGGTAATTTCGACTGAAAAAAAGAGTTTCACGTGGGACACTTTTTTGACACGCTCTGTGTGTTGAAATTCCTTATTTATTAAGTGCAACTTACTTAGAAATAGCAAGGTGCTCTTCAGAATGCACCGCGGAGAAATATATCGTCGCTGTTCTGACATACCGGCACATCACAACAGAATTAAGTAAAGTGATGCGCCGGTATGTCAGAACAGCGACGATATGAATGTTAGAACAGTGATACGTTACTTTAACTTGATGTTGGTGTATACGAGACTCATTAGGACACGTTAATCTTATTAGGATACACTCACATCACTATCATCATGAATTTAAATTGGTATGAATCCAATTATGAGATCAGTGTGTTAACTCTTATTACACTTAATAAGAAAAAGAAAACTGATGTTAAATCGAGTTATTTCGTTGTATACGAGACTAGACATTATGTCGGTGTATGAATATTTATGAAGCAAATTGTTCGACTTCTGCATTATGAAACATGAAGAGCATAATAGTTTCATAAGTTAAGCTCTAGGGGGTTCAGGTGTTACTGTGGAATGTTGCGAACAATTTAAACATTAAACCAACGTGTTGTATGTTGTGATAAAATATGTGTCTAAGCGCCACAGGTGTAACCCAGATTCGCACACATAACCTTAGAAATTCGACACCTGTTTTACAGTAATTGACATCTCTCTTGAAAATCGATAACACCTGTCGCGTATTGTTGTCTGTGTGTGTAGTTCATCAGACAATTTCAAAAGAACCTAAGAATTATTTAACGGGCTTAAAGCATATTTAAGTACATGCTGCTTTCTGTTCGGGCTTCTATACATTTTGTGTTCAAGCTAATAGGTAGTGTCATTGTATTCGACGTGTGGCTAAGGAAAGTAACACGCACTACGAATATGTGCAAACGACTTTGTGTGTGTGTTGTGTTGATCAATATTGGAACACAACTAGTTGTCGCCAACACTTTTGCATTATTTACAAACAACTTGTATAAGACAATATTGCTAAAGTAATCCACAGTATAAACATATGCATTTATTGATCTGAGACACATACGGGTGAGAATTTGTCATATTATAAAGCACATGCTGGTGGTGAAGTCTGGGTGACAAACTGTCCCAGTTAAAGCGTTGTGTTGGTAATGTAGGTATTATTTGGAATCGGGATATACACCTTTGAGTGTTTATGCTCCAAGGCATTGCATTTGCTGGATGCGCACGATCAATAAACGCATTATTTCTTATAGTCATATCATACAAGGAAATTAACCCGTCTATGATGAGACTTTACTATACGATATACAAGTCTGCAATCAGCTTCGCACACCTTCCATAGCTTCATCTCTAACATTAAAGAGCACACCATATGTACCACACAACTTCGATAATATCAAAGACGTCTATCTGGTGTCTACCACCTGCTTTAATGATATGCAACCACAGTGTTTAGGCCTAACATGATTATTTATAATTATTTCTTATATTCATAGCATGAAAGGAAAAGAAACGGAGAATGAAACGCTATGAGTCGGTGCTACATACTATAAGTATGCAGTCAAATTCGCACCCCTCTTTACATCGCATCGTGCCAAGCTTTATCTATATAACGTAACATTAAAGAACATATCGTATATATATACTACACAATTTCAACAATATCGAAGACGTTCACGTTCCCGTACCCGCACCATTATTGATGCACATTATATTGCCAGAGAAAACCACCTGTTGTCGCAATATGCAACCGTCATTTGTAGGCCCACCACATATATTATTCATTTCAGAAAAGAATTAAAAAAACCGTACGTGAGACTATACTACATACTAAGTTTGCAATAAGCGTTGTTTCGCCATAGCCTCATCTAATTTAAAATCAAAGAGCACACCATATACACCTGCACGAAACCTCGACAATATCAAAGACGTCTAACAGGTATCGACTATAAAAATACGCAACCACAGAGTTTAGGGCCACCACATAATACCAGCATAAGATAAATGTGGTTGTCTGGCAGGAAATTAGGTGCCATTAGAACTTATTTTTAAATAAAGGAATAAAGTTATTGAGCTTTGTTTAAGAGAATTCTGTGATGAATTGCTGGATGACAGTTAAAGCGTTATGTTTTCCGTTGTTAATGTAGGTATTACTTAAAATATGGATCTTCACCTTTTTAAAAGGTAAGTGTTCGTGCTCACGGCAAAGTTCTTGCTTGATGCACATGATCAATCAGCACGTCATTTCATATATTCATTTAAAAGAAAACGACTGTGATGAGACTTAACTATACGATCTAAGTCTGCAATCAGCTTCAAACACCTTCCATAGCTTCATCTTTAATATAAAAGAGCACTATATATTATTTTCCACACAACCTAGACAATATCAAAGACGTCCATCTGGTGTCTACTATCTGCTTATAATGATATGCAACCACAGTGTTTAGGACCAAGATAACTATCTCTTAGTATTTCTAAGAGAAGAAAAGGCCTATGAGTCGGTACTACAAACTAGGTTTGCAGTCAAATTCACATCCCTCTTTACTTCATACCATAGCTTAGCTTTATCTAACTTAACACCGTCCACGCTGCTATTAGTTTTACCACATGCAAACAGTTTTGTCAGCAACCTTTCCCAACTGTCAAGGTCTATACCTAGGATTACATAATCAATAATAGGCATGTTTGTTCTTATTTCAATGCATTTCTCATGGTGATTCTAAATATGAAATTCAATAAATTTGACATTTTTGAAACATTATTGTGACATTTTGGAATGTCGTCTGCAAACGCCTGCCGCGTGTAAAGTGTTAACATTAAAGACAATATCTTATACACTACATACTTTCTACAATAGTGAAGACTTTCACGTTCACGTACCCGCACCATTACTGATGTACATTTATTGTCAGTACCACCACCCGCTGTCGTAATATGCAACCATAGTTTTTAGGCCCACCACATCATGTTTATTTCATAAACGAAAAACATTAGGGCATGGGCGCTAGGGATAATACGGTATATAGCACCTTACTACATAAGTTTGAAATCAGTTCACACATCCATTTACTCTGTTTCGCCATCTAACTTAACATTAAAGAGCACATCATTTGCACCACATGCACAACCTCGAACGATTTATTAGTGTTTGTTACTTGCTTTTATGATATACAACCATAATTGTTAGGCCCAATACATCACACCAGCCTAATATGGGGTAGTTGTGTACACAATAAAAATGTTCCATTCAAAATGTGAATATATTCCCTTTTCAAATATTTTTAAATAGAAAAATGTTCAAAATTAAAAGAATCGTTTCATACACTAACATTTATCTATTTAAAATGTGAATAGATTTCCTTTTCAAATATTTTAGAGTAGAAAACTATCGTTTCATTTTAAATGACAAAATGCCGAGGGACGCTGTAATCGCTAATTTGCATATTTTACTTGGCCTTATATGAGCCGATTAAATTGTGCAAATAGCTCATTAGCATAATTCCAATGGTCCACAAATTAGCACCGGTGCTCGTTTGTACCATTTCAATTATGCTAATGAGCTAATTTGCACCTTTTATTCATTTAAACCTATTATTTTATTTTAGTTAAGTCGATGCATTAATTTAATACCATTAAATGTATATGGATTTGTATGCATATAATTGTTTCACTTGTTTTAAGAAAGAGAAGTTATAGTTCACTAAATAAATGCGATATACATTGTTCCAGAACATAAACACCAAAAATGCAATGCCCTGCAGCTACGCCCCCCCCCCCCACCCCCCTCCCCACACACAACCACCATTCACTGGTTGCCAAGAGATACAAATGTGCGACAAAGCCTCACAAAGTACATATTTAGGAAGATATCAACACATTTTCAATCAATTTTGAAAAGAATCCTATTCATTTATGAAGAGGAAAAACTATATAACTTTGAATAGGGTACATATTCATTTATTTGAATTGTTTTTCCTCTTCATTTTGACGAGAACTTTGTAAGTGCCAATCTGAAGAGGTTTCCTGTTCAAATCTGCATAGATTGTATTCTAAAATGAAGAGGAAGTTTAAAGTGTGTAGGAAATTAAGTGTCTTAGGATAGTAATATTTTGAATAAAGAAAGAGGGTACGTGAGCTCTGTTTAAGAGCTTACAGCATACATTCATAATGAAAATGAGCGTTTATATCACCAAGTGTTTCAACTTACACGCACCGACGCCAACTTTATAATTTTTCGACATCTCAAGGATTGGTTTTCAGCTCGCAACATAGGTTATCGCATCAGTCTCTGAAAAGTGATAGTTCGTGAGGGAATAGAGTGTTCCGAGAACTTCACTATTTATTTTATTTCAATTACAATGTTAACGTTAACACTTTATTCCATTCTAAATACAATCCCCATTGAAGCGAAGCGTAACGATATCTAGCTATAACATCGCTGTATTTGACGGGAATATGCCACAACTGACAAAATAGGTGTCGTTATGAGTTATCGGTTTTAATACTCCTGTACATTGAGTGTCTGCGTTGGTGTGAAAAATATGCCCCTTGGACAGAGATATTGTTTTGTTCAGATATGTTGTAAGCTGACGTTAATATCAATTTGGCTTTAGAATAATACCACTGGAGATAATATGAAAACATATGCACGGTTTTAACACTTTCCACGCGGCAGGAGTCTGCATATGTCATTCAAAAATGTCACAAAATGTTTCAAAAATGTCACAATTATTGAATATTTGAAATCACCATCATATACGTAACTTTTTATTTTTATAAGTAAAAAAATAAATATATAGGACTATAATTATATAAAGTATAACAAATATGAAAAAAAGAAAATAAAGTTAAACAGCCGGGACTATAGTACACCGTCGGTTGTACGAGAGGGAGGCTTAGAGACACAATATTATATAAATATTAAAAAATATATAATATAATATAATATCGCACAAATTCCAAAATGAAAATGATAAATCATTTCCATAAAATAGCAATCTTCTGATGCAAGTCCGACCGATATCGCAATTGTGGCTGATGAGTTGTGCTCAACATTTTCGTATATTGCCACACCTTTTTGCAGATGAAAATTTGCCGTACTCAAAATTGTCATCTGATCTTATTCTATAATGAATTGTTCTGAAAATAGTACTGTAATTGATTGGGATAATTATGATTCCAAGTTTGTTACGTTTGAGCGATTTTGAATTTATTTAAGGTCATAAGAGACAGAGATTAACACTTTCCACGCGGCCATTAATTTTACCATTATACAAACAGATTTTTCAGAAACCTTTCCCAAAGTATATCTCAAGGCATGTTTGTACTTATTTCCATGCATTTCCA
The DNA here is from genome assembly GCA_035610835.1 of Ophiura sarsii. NCBI lineage: Eukaryota > Metazoa > Echinodermata > Ophiuroidea > Amphilepidida > Ophiuridae > Ophiura > Ophiura sarsii. The sequence continues at coordinate 23,362,567 of CM069449.1, forward strand.
ATGGTGATTCCAAATATGATATTGAAATTCAATACTTTTGACATTTTTGAAACATTTTGTGAACTTTTGGAATGTCGTCTGCAGACGCCTGCCGCGTGAAAAGTGCAACCTTACTAATTCTAAACTTATCACAATGATGCCTTATGTCTTTTCTTTCTTTTTGGATTTCTTTTTTTTTCTCTTTCATTTATAAGATAGATAATAGAAATGATTATGTTATCGTTATACACCTATCAGTTGTAAGACGCACTATATGACCCCCGGGAGTGGTGCGTCACTTTACCGAGGTGCGTCAACTTCTCATGTTCCATGACGCAGCCTGTGTCGAAAAAAACGACGGACCATTGCCATCCAAATACGCACCCTCAGTCAACTATCAGCCCATTCGCACCCATGTAAAGTGACGGACCTTTACGCACCCTCCGTCATTTTTTGACGGACCAAAGGCTGCCACTGACGTACCCTCCGTCAAGAATTATTGGTAAACGACGCACCCACGACACACCTCTCCCGGGGGTCGTATAGTGCGTCTTACAACTGATAGGTGTATTATCTTAACACTTTCCACGCGGCAGGCGATATTCCAATATGTCACAAAATGTTTACAAAATGTCAACATCATTAAGTTTAATTACCATAATTGGAAGTATTGGATAAGTAATCCTGGAGATATACCTTGACAATTGGGAAAGGTTTCTGAACGATTTGTATTATGGTGAAACTAATAGCCGTGTGGAAATGTTAAAAATCCAAGAGTAAAATCCGTTTCATTCTCGAGGCCAACGTACTTTTTTTAAATATTTTATCTTATCGAATGTAATTATTTATCTTAATTCTGAAATAGAATAAAACAACCATTCCCAAGAGAGATAAGCTATAAATTATGTTCAATGTGGGTGCCTAAAGCTATATGAATTGATTAATTTGTATAAACCGCAAAATGGCAAACAAATGATGACTGACTGCGACGATCATGTGGAATGATTATCTTCAAAACATAACGGTATTTTGTTTACTGGTTCTATATACAGATACTAGTTTTAACGAATGCAGTATAAACAGGCAATGAATATATTGCTCGAGTAAATGTTAAGGATTTTATAAATATCGAGTAGTAAGTGTCAGAAAGCTCTATGTGTAAAGGCTGCCCTTTACCAGGTTACAATGATGCACTATATAGCACCAGAAACACAAAGCACGTAGCAGACATGGCAGATAGTGCATGTCTATCCACATCACATGGAGTTAGTGTAAAAATACCATATCTGTAGTAGCTGCTCTGAGTTAAATTTAGTGTATACTAATTCCTTTCTATCATTACGGTTCTGTTCCCTGTATGTTATCCAACTTTCTTGACCACGACTTTGATGCTTTATCCGGGGTAATAAATCATTCCCTCCTATACCATTTATCTGATTTATTTCACACCACCTGTGTCTTGCCAGCGGGCTTGCTACCAGTTCTACCGCTGCCACAATCAAGGTCCTCCAGCATGCGGTTAAGGGTGTTGAATGGCTGTAATTCTTGGGTGGAACTTACTAATACTAGCGTCATGGCCAAACCTGTCAAACTTGGGCTCAAACCTTACAGGCAACTGGAAAGTAATGCATGTAAAGTACATTATGTTTTTACACTTAGCAGCTATTCCAGGTAGAGACTTCTGACAGACATCAACCAGAAAGCAACACTTCTACACCAATAGAAAACTATTGTGATGCACGCCAGGGTTCAAAGGCATTGATCTAGCGCTGTTATGTATTATTACACTGGTAATATAATAACAGAGACTGTTATATTGATATCACGGGAATAATATATATGTTTACAATTGGCTTTCTATGCAGAACACGTATGATGCCGCGTGGAAAGTGTTAAAGGAACTTAATAACCATTTGACCACTTTATATCCAGAAATAGAAATAGACCACGCGATACCTAGAGTCTTCGAAAATGTATGTATAAGTTACGCGTCACTAATAAAGCAATTATAAATTATGAATTTGGTATGTATTATAGGTCTACAAGGGGGCAAAGCATGGCTAAATCACCAAACAACACAGTATACATCAATACTGTCGTAACTCATTTATATTGTATGCCATATTGAGCCTGTCAATATAGAGCCGAGGGAAATCAGTCAATAGTGAAAGACATCATACTTACGTTTGATTGGTAGATGTCTGTCTATCACGTGCCTCACAATAACCGTGTTTAAAAATATAAAAAAACTTGAATTTGGAATGTTCATTTGCCCATGCTCCCCATCCCAAGGGAGCTCGTATCATTTTAACACCGAACATTAGAGTTCATTTATAGCTACCATTTCCTGACAACATAGTTCCATGGGAAATCACTTAAATATTGACCGAGTTTTTTTTGTCAACGATACATCAGTGTCATTGGTATAGACGTCTGTCCACCACGTGCTCCAGAATAATCTGCGCCGCGTTTAAAAGAATCACACACGCTTCCCATCCCAAGCGTGCTAGTTCAGTTGGACATTGACTATTGCGATGCATGGACCGTCCCAACTAGTTAATATTGCCTGCCTGTCAATGTACACTGTACAGGGTGTCCCTGAATGATTTACACTATTGACTGGCGCTTAAAAAAAGTATAGTATAAATCACTCAACTCAAGTTCAACAATTCCCCCACACCATTCAAATATTGTTTCATAAAGCATCATATCTATTTATAGCTTTGTAGTGGAAATTAAATTGAGATTTGTGCCGATCAATGGTCAACGATTTCAAAGTCAAATTTGGAATATAACCTTTTTAGAAAATAATCCATAATTTCTGTCAGAAACGTCCGATTTTCAAGAACTATACTATAAAAGCTAAATATATGTAGCTATTGGAATCATAATCACTTTGACCAATAATAACAATGGTATTCGTATTTCTACCATAGGACTAAACCTATCTGGAACTAGGAACTGTTCCCAATCCAAGAACCGCTATCAACCCAAGAACCGCCCCAAGCGCCGCTAGAATGGCCAACAATGTTTCTAAATTTAATTTCCCTGGATAGGCTGGTTTTTAAATAGAGGCCCTACGAGGAGGGCTATGGTATTCTTCGCTAAATAAATGCACCTATTCCCGCTATAAATCATTCTTGGGGCGCTCTGTAGTTCCATGGGAAATCAGTTAATATTGACCGAGTTTTTCTCACGATGCAAATTGCAGACCAACGTGTGATTGGTAGACGTCTGTCAACCAGCCCAAGTGCCCCAGAATTATATATACAGTTTGTAAAATAAGAAAATGAGCAATGTTCACGTGGTGGGCATCCCGTTGTCGATCTTCTTTTTTGTACATGAGTGAATATTTATTCCGTTTAAATACAAAATAAAGCAAAATTCACTGAATAAAAATATTGTTTTTAATTTTTTATTAAACAAATGAACTGATTTTGTCTTAACTCATGTACGAAAATGAAAAAAAAAAATCGCATCCAGTGTTTGGCTTCAAATGGTGATTCCCAGGCCAAAACAATGGAGCCGTCTGCGCCCGTGAACCATGCAACGGCTCCCGTAAACTGACATGTGTTGAAATTCGAGATACAACTATTGTTAATATTATCAATGACAATAATATCGAACGGGAGTGATTGATAGTTTGGCTACGTACGCCTCGTCATGCCTTCTCATGATGTGAAAAATCAAAATGAAATGTAGGTGAAATTGAATAAAAAATATGTATAAAATAAGAAAATTATTATTGCAAAATACAATTGATTAGTATCAAGATTTGTGGACCTGTGAACTCAGATTATTTGCTTTTGCAAACTTATTTTATTCGGGCTTGTCTTGTGTTTCGATTCAAATGTTTTCTCTCCCTGCTATGTATAGATTTAATTTAAATCTTCATTGTAATTTGTACACGTTGGATTTTCGTAAGGATGCACACGTGTACAACAGTGTCGTCTGGTTGAATAATTGGCTTAACATCATTAGTGAAGCGACGTGCCTTGTATTAGCTAACACAATTTGAAAAGGTTGAATTAAGTAACCCTCATGAGAAGGAGGATTGTCTTAATATCTCCATCGACTTTTCTCGGAATTGAAATAATCTAATACGACGTATTACTCAATTAAACCCTCAGGAAACAAGACTAGTTAGTGTTAACACTTTCCACGCGGCTATTAGTTTTACCATATACGATACAGATTTGTCAGAAAACTTTCCTAAATGGCAAGGTCTATCTGAAGTATTACGGAACCAATACTAGGCATGTTTGTACTTATGTCAATGCATTTCTCATGGTGGTTCCAAATATGGTAATGAAATTCAATAATTTTGACATTTTTTAAACATTTTGTGAAATTTTGGAATGTCGTCTGCAGCCGCCTGCCGCATGGAAAGTGTTAAACGTGGAACACTGTGGGTTTATATATATTGACATTATGCAACTAATCAGTAAGAGGTCGACTTAGGGAAGAAACAGCGGACGACGGCCAACACAATTGAAACGATCCGTTTATAATAAGAATAGTTTCTGTTTTCAAAATATCTCATTCCAGATGGCAAGCTAAAATACCTCGATCCAAGAGGCACGCTTATCTCTTTGATAAATGAGTCACTTTATGGTATATCAACCGTAAAGTTCCCGATTAAACTCACTTACTGCGGGGGAAAAAACTGTACTACAGGCACGACCAACCCATACTTTTTTCAATTTTGGGAATTTCCCTTTGTACATATTAATTTATTGAAATAATTTTAATTTGTTGTTGTTGTTGTTGAAAATAGTGAAACAATTTGAACAATGCAATACTATTTTGAAATAAAAATAAAATTTGACATTTTTTAAAATGCAGACGACATTCCGAAATGTAAAAAAAAATGTCAAAATCATTACCACATTTATGTTGGAATCAGCATAAACAAATGCATTGAAATAAGTACAATCATGCCTAGTATTGGTTCAGAATAATCTTTGAGATAGACCTTGAAAATACCTTGCAAGTGAAAGACAGTCAAAGGTGACAGTACCACAAATAGAAAACAAATGTAAGTATTACAAAATTACTCATAACATGGCCGTCAGAGAATAATAATCAAATACACAGATATCGATGTACACAACTTGAAAGATAAGAGTGTAGATTCAGTTCCTGATAACACTCATACCGTGTCATTCGAGACAAACTTCATATTACTCTATATTCAGCTATATTCATATTCATACAAAATTCAGCTGCTCGACTTGTTACTCTCTCCAAGATTCGCTATTCACATTTCTCCTGTCCTTCGTGACTTACACTGGTTACCAATCAAATCACGCATTATGTTCAAGATTCTTCTATTAACTTTTAAATGTTCTCGTGGTCTAGCACCTATGTACCTCCAAGATCTCATACAACATTACAAGCCCACACGCAATCTCCGTTCTCGCTCACAATATCTTCTTGCTCATGTTTCTTCACCTTCGACATCATATGGACGCCGTTCTTTTCAAGATGCTTCTGCTGAACTTTGGAATCAATTACCATATCATGTTAAATCAGCCAAAACTCTTGAACAGTTCAAATCATCGCTAAAAACTTACCTATTTAATGTTAATGCATGATTTCCTTTTTGTTGTGTCTTTTGTTACTGCTACATATATTTGCGTTTCTGTTTTATTTGTTATAGCGCATAGGGACTTAATTGTGTTATGCGCTCAATAAGCATGGTTTTATTATTATTATTATTATTAAGATCATTTTGACTAATAATACAAGTCAAAACGATGTCTCATATCACGAATGAGGTGGAAATGACGAACTTATTGTTACATTGAATAAGACTTGGATGGTATATAGTCGGGGTAGGACTAACACGTAACATGATATGCTTGAAACAGGTAAATGCCACTTAGATTTGGTACAAAGTGATATTGAGCTTATCTAGATATCTTTTACCGGTTGTTATCCTGCCCGGTAATTGTGTCATAACAACGGCAGTAATAAACGATAACAATGCTATGATAATCAATATTTAGTATATTGCAAGACAATGATTTATTAACCGCAATCAAAACTAAGCCTTCAAATGCTTAATACTCCTGGGCCCTAATTCATCATTGTCAAACGCGGCAATTAGTGTTACCATGTACAAAACAAGTGTTTTTTTCAGAAACCTTTGCCAAATGCCATGGTCTATCTCCTGGATTACTGAATCAATACTTGGCATGTTTGTACTTATTTCAATTCATTTCACATGGTGATTCCAAATATGGTTATGAAATTGAGCAATTTTGACATTTTTGAAACATGTTGTGATATTTTGGGATGTCGTCTGCAGCCGCCTCTCGCATGTGAAGTGTTGAGATGAGAAGAATATTACCGTGGAATTTAAGAATAATTCCTTAGTAAAGTTAAGATAGCCTCTGACCTCTTCATAAATTAGGAATGAACTATAGAAGGATATTCTTCTTAAGTTGTTTTATGAATTACAAGTTGCTTTATGAATCTTAACTTTGAAGAGTTCAGGATTTTAACAAGAATTTTCAGGATTTTAAAAATTAATTCTTCTTAAAGGCATAATCATGTGATCTTTTCCAGAGAGCGCCCTCTATTCATGATTTTTCTTTAGAAAGTAGATTTTCTTGCAGATTTACATTTCTGATCATAAATCGTACATACATTCCAAGTAACAGAGCGATACGATTCCTAATTACCTCAAAATCATGGTTTTAGAGTGAATTTAGAGTGAAAATATAAAGTGTCGTGTTAACACGACAGTTTATTTTCACTCTAAAACCATGATTTTGAAGTAATTAAGAATCGTATCGCCCTGTAACTTGGAATGTATGTACGATTTATGATCAGAAATGTAAATCTGCAAGAAAATCTGCTTTTCAATTTTTTTTCTTCTCGATGTTCAGGGCGTTCCCTGGAAAGATCACATGCTATACCTTTAAATCCAACTTGAGAAGATCTTAACGTGTTATAGAATCGGGCCCTGATATATTACCATTTACAGTGGTGTGTTGAACTTATCGATTAAAATTCCTTTCGCCTAAGAAGAGGTATTTGAGGACTTTATGTCACAATGCACGACATGTGATTGTACAGCGTATCCCAAACTATTCGAAATTAAAGCATCATATCTCCAGGAAAATAGTTCCTAATACACATACAAAACATATTTGGATAGAGTAAACTTGTAGAAATATTTTGATACCCAACTTCATTTCTGAGGCCCTATAATTTATAACACGAGCTAAAAGATTTGAGCACATCACTCAAAATGTCATACATTGTTAAATTGCAGAACGCTGGGTAGTGTGCTTAACTGTGAACGCGTGATGTATAGGCTAAACATAGCGACATTGCTGATATTTTTTTTATTTGTGTCGATTTTAATTGAGGTAAATTGTGTGGAAGTTCATAATAAGGCCAAAAAAAAAAATGTTATATTGGCGTAACGGGCTGAACAAAAATAGGGTAGGTAGGTAGGGATTTTTTTTTTATTGATTTTTTTAGCAGCTGTTTTTGAACAATGTTAACCAAGTTTAAACATTCCCTATTGTTTGTTAGAAGTACCCCTCAGTACAAGTCTATATACAAATAAAACACAAAAAACCATATTTTCGGAAGGAATTTCCGTTTATTAGAGGAGCACCGTCGTATTTCGTTCGAGAAAAAACATTTATTTTTTTTCATTTTTTTATTTTTTAGGGTCGGTCGGTTGGTTTTTTTTTTCACTGAAAAAAAAAAAAGTGTAGGGTCGGGCGTATTTTTAGGTCGGGCGGGTTACGCCAATATATATATTTATTTTTTTTGGCCTAAGTACCATCTTAAACTGAGAATTAACCATTTCCATGCGGCAGGCGTCAGCAGACGACATTCAAACATTTTCAAAATGTCATTACCATATCTAAAATCACTTGTGAAACGCATTGAAACAAGTACACACATGCCTAGTATTGATTCAGTAATCCATTGGATATAGACTTGAAAGTTGGGAAAGATTTCTGAACAATCTGTTTCGTATAATTAAGGTAAACGAGCTGCTAATGTCATTACCATATCTTAAATCACTTGTGAAACGCATTGAAACAAGTACACACATGCCTAGTATTTATTCAGTAATCCTTTGGATAGACCTTGAAAGTTGGGAAAGATTTCTGAACAATCTGTTTCGTATAATTAAGGTAAACGAGCTGCTAATGTCATTACCATATCTAAAATCACTTGTGAAACGCATTGAAACAAGTACACACATGCCTAGTATTGATTCAGTAATCCATTGGATATAGACTTGAAAGTTGGGAAAGATTTCTGAACAATCTGTTTCGTATAATTAAGGTAAACGAGCTGCTCGGAATGTGTTAAGAAATCACAATGGAAACAACTTTATCTTCCCTCCCTCTCACTAACTCACGCTATGTCTCTTCTTCCATCAATTACATGCGTGCATTATACATGTACATATCGTTTATGGAAGTGCATTTTTACAATTCGGACCATTTTATTCTGTATTTTGACATCGCCTATAGTAGTTTGGTAAACTAAATCTACAGGTATTCTCTAGTGCAATTAGTGTTTAGTGTTACAGTGTTACCGAGATCCGAATCTTTAAAAGGATATTGAAACTTTTGGGACACCATGTCTATGTTATAAACAGGTAAATTCCGCTTGAATTCCAAATAATAGATGTTGAGGTTATCCAGTTATATTTTTAACGTTGTCATTCAACGGTAATTGTGTCAGTATTATACCGATGGCAGCAAAAACAATAAGAATATCATAATAATCAAGAGTTATGATTAGGTATATTGCGTGATTATGATTAGTAAGCTACAGCTTAACTTAGCCTTCAAGTACTCCAGGTGGGTACATTTGTCATTATAATCTTGTATTGAACTCATGGATATAAATGTATTTCACTTTTGATAAAGTGTTTGAGAACTTAATGTTGCGGTGCACGTCCCGAGATTACATTATTACTCTTCACTGTAAATTATGAGTCTATATGATATACATGTCCTGCATCAGGTATAAGATGTTTTGCAAATTATGTACAGCAATTAGTATAGCAAGCGTCAAAGAGAATCAAATGTTGACTCCAAATCAACATTTGATTCTCTTTGACTCTTGCTATAATAATTGCTGTACATAATTGGAGTAATTCTTCACAGAGGTATTCATAGTGCATAATTTTAAAGAACGACGCATACTACCGATGTTGGTGTGTAGGGTATAACAGAATTATGCCGTTGATTTGATATGTATCAATTTCCACTTTACAAACATGCCTAGTATTGGTTCAGTGATTCTTGAGATAAGACTTTTAAATGTGGGAAAGGTTTCTGAAAAAAATATGTTTTGTATATTGTAAAAATAATAGCCGCGTGGAAAGTGTTAACCAATTTGTAAACAGAGTCATATCATAATCAAATCGTATACCATAGCATATATCGCAAAAATTTAAAAACACCAGATATGATATAATCAATATTTATGAGCAATTAAATGAGCAACCAATAGGTACTTCTTCAATCAATGACACAATACACTGAGACAGATACAATAGACAACCCAAGTAGATAAATCGCCAATGAAAGCCTGAATAAAATCTAACTAATATAGCCATCAAAAGTAGATCACAAATACCTGATCATAATTATACTGTGTTATTAGTCGTAGTAAACGAAGGGCTTTGTAGCAATTTCCGTATATACCTGTATGGCAACCGCCAATGCATCATATTTGACATGTGCATTATATCGGTGGCACGCGAGAGCACTAACTGCCTTTTTATGGGAAAATGGTATATCTTAAGTGTAATCACTTTATTATTTATTAAACCATTAGAATCATGGGCATAGCGAATCCAACGGATCAAGGATGGCAAGGTACAATATTTCCCTCAATCATGTGCTATAGGTGGCGTTGGTAGGGGAGTGGGGTGGATTTAAGAACGCATATTAAAGCTAGAGTAAATGGTAAATAAGCAATCTGATACTAAAGCAACGTCCTAATTTATCCTATAAATCTAAAATCCCTTTCCTAAAACGTATTTCTCACTTCATGTTATATTGTGTTTGTAATCTATTTTTGCCAAAAAAACAATACAAAACTGATTAGGTGGTAAGTTAATACAATAAATTGACATGTAAGTCGATACAATTAAGTAACAAATGAAATAAATATCTTTGGTATCTCATCCGTTACCGCCGTTTTCCATAACATGTTCACGAACACATATTACCGCGAAAATAGCAGAACATGTATCAGTAGTATTGAAAAACTGTGGCTTCTCTTTACCGAAAAAGGATCATTAGAACTACGGTCCAGACTAGTATACACTCTTATTCTTGATTAGTCAAATTTTCCGTGTCATTTCTTTTTGACACATGTTTGTGTTACACCGATCAATTTATTGGTCGTTATGCGTCTGAAATGAGTCGGAAAAATGTGTCACCTTTTTGACACTGAAGTGTGTCAAATGAAACAAATATCCGGGTCAAAATGATCATTTGAATAGTATTCCGATTCAGATTTAACAAACAAAATGATCATTTTGACCCGGATATTTGTAAAATTTGACACACTTCAGTGTCAAAAAAGTGACACATTTGTCCGTGTTTATTTGACTAATAAGTTGTAGTTTCCCCGGGAAACTACAACTTATTAGTCAAATAAACACGGACAAATTTTCTGTGTCGGATTTGACCATTTCCGTGTCAAATTTGACTAATCTAGAATAAGAGTGTATATAAATGTGTCTACTCAAATTAAGTGTTCAAAGTAGTGACGAAACAATGACGGTATATTTGCAGTACAAAAGTGTATACCTTCAGGTCTACTGATACAGGGTGAGTAAAAAAAAAGTGTACTACATTTTGGGATTTTATATCTTAAAAGCTGTACAAAGATTTCACATATTTTTTTTAAATTTAAGGCAGACGGCCTATCTAATTAACATTCTGTAGAATTTTAGTTGGTTGAAATTGGTTGTGGTAAACATATGTTATGCTCATTTGCGTAAAAGTCAACATTTTATAAATCGAACAAGACTTGCGACATTTGCTCCGATAAGATAAAATGGTCCACACTCCAGTCCGCGCTGAGTCGGACTATCGCAAAAGCCAAATTTGTTGAAAAAATAAATGAACATGTTTGATTTGTCTTTGTTAGTTAGTTATTGTGTACCAAACATGAATCCACTTGTTCATTAATATCAAGCATTATTGGGTAAAATATTCAATATTGTGTTAGGTTTCAAAATGCAGTAACTTTACCAAAATAGTCATATATCTTGTAAACGGTACCATGAAATGTCATGATTCTTTTTGCTGATGATAGTGAATAAATACATCTATTGCTGCATACATTGTTTGCCTTTATATTCTGATAATAAAGAATTGTAATACTTATTTTACTTTGAGTACACTTTTTTTTGACTCACCCTGTATATACATTGAAGTGTCTTGGTGTTTCAGTCACCATGCAATATTTCATATTACACTAAAAGACAAACCCCTACACAATGTTGAGACAATTTCCTCTTTTAGACTGAAAAGAATGTTAGTAATTTAGTGTAAATATTTCAGTCCGATGGTATACGGTTTTTCACAACTTGGCTAGGTATAAAGATAAGCGATTATGTAACAAACGTATGTAATGCATGGGGATATAGAAGTGCCATATACCATTTTGTCGAAAAGGACCATCCTCAATATTATAGATATTAATACAGAAATAAATGTATCATCCACGTTAATAGTTTCAAATCACAAAAAAGATATAATACAAATAATGTATACATTTCATTAGAGTAGATTTGTAAAATTATCACTGGAAATGTCTTGCACATTTTCTGAATGCACCAACAAAATTAAAAGCAATTGGTTAAACGCCGTTATAACTACATAACTGTAGAGCGAAACGCGAACATCCTTGGTTACTTCAGGGCCCACACCACCAAATCAGTTCCCTATTGCTTTGTATGGTTAAAAGGTCAAGTTTGTGTTATTTTTTTTCACCTTTAGAGCAAACTGATTCATTCAAATCATTGTTTTTATTGAAGATCTAGATGTCTTCTGCTTCAAAACAATCACTGTGTGGGGGATGACCAGCATTTTTTTCTCGCTACGGGCCAATGATATCTATCTTAGCTACGACAGAATGCCTTTATCCTAAGATCAGAGATTCTAGTTATAAATTGGTGGAAACAGTGAAATCGTGTAAAATGATACCATTCAAGAAAAAGCTAGAGATTTTGGGCCTGATGTGGAGGAAATAACCTACAAATGCAAAATTATGAAACATTTAGGTACATTTACAGCATTTATTACCTTTTCTAGGATGTTAAATTTAGACGTATGGTGGGATCAATCTTAATTTCAAACACTGCCGTGTAATGTCAGAATGCAAAATATGATTTGGTGGTGTGTACTCTTCAGTATAACGAACTATTTGCTTGTTCTCTCTTCCAATGCCTCTCTATATAGGTGATTTGATCATCAAATCATAGGAAAAGACACCCCATACTAATGTTAAGAGAGACGTGCTTTTACCGACTATGTCGCATAAATAGACCAGCTGTTATTGTCTTTAAAATGTCACTGTAAAGTGAATTATGGTATTGCTTAACCGATTTATTTTTTGTTTGTTTTTCAGTGATAATTTAACCTATTTACTCTTATATTGATATATCTCCATTGACATAGAAACACGTGGTATGTAGCCAATACGTTGACAGACATACTGTACAAATGCGCAGTCAACTGTTCAAGACAGTTAATGAAAGATACTAAAAGGAGGTACTCATTAGTATATCAATTATAGAACAGTATTGTACGGTATCATTAGTCATTCAATAATAGAAACAATATATAGGCATAGCAACACAGCGGTGAGATGAATAGACCTGATAGCTCATATACCGAGCGAGCGGCGGTGTACAGTTCAATATAAGCCACGTATTGCCTTGCTAGATCGTCGTCAACGCCACAATTTGCAGTAACCTGTAGGAGGCTCTTAAAACGGTGAGTTAATTACACACAATAAATCACCCGATGAGCATAGAAAGTGCATCAATAACACGATAAATATAGCTATAGCGTGCCTCACTTACCCCATGCAAAAGCGTGAAGGAACAATAGCATCCATATCCAAATGAGAAATTCGGCTAAGTACCCCATGGCTAAGGCTCCTGCCGCCGCAAAACACAGTTGATAAATGGCTTTGCCAACTTTACAATCAAAAACTCCACTGACACAGGTGTGAAGAAAGCGCGGGAATGTGAAGAAAGCGCGGGAATCTCTACCACCGTCGCCGGAAGCACACTACGACTTATCCGATGCACACGGTATAATCTACAGTTTGTGAGTTCCCTTGGCGCGCGATACACAGCAGGACCCTATATATATATATTCTTTGGTGTTTTTATACCGGCAACCGCCGCGGCCAGCGTTAAAGCTATAAATGATTCATACTTCTTCTATCCTCTCTCACTGTGAGCAGGTATTCATTAACGATATAGCATGACAGTGAGCGTGGTAAGGTATATATATAGTAGTCACTGCAGCAATACAGAGAGATGCTCCGTGACCGCAACGGTTCTTGGTAAAGGTTAGTGAAGCGTAGAGCTATAGAACAAGCTATGGAAAATTGACTTTTAATTGATGCTTTTAAGTATTAACCCGATCAAGGAATCAACGAATGCGCTGTTTATAGACCGTTGCCATTATCAACATCATATTATCATAATTAGGCGGCGAAGAAAACCCTGTTCTTAGACGCGTACGCATATTTTGGGTAGAAAAACACCCCCTTGGATTTGTCAAAAATAAATTAAAAACAGGAAATAACTAAGGAGGGAATTGAAAAGAGAGAACGAGATAAAACTACAGGATCATTAGAGAACTGCAAGAGAATTAGAGAGAAATAGGGGTAGGTCCTATCATTATGTGCATTAACTTCCGGCATCAACTCCTCCGTGCAGCGTATTGCCCAACTCCCCACATTTTGAGTTGAGGGAATATCCCCCGCCCTAGAAAATTAGTTACAGAGGTCTTAAATGGCCCCAGCCAGCATGCTTAGAGAGTATCTAAATTCAAAATGTATTCACGCCGCACTAGGTTTACGTAAACACCAGTGGACTACCGAGGGAAAACCACCTTCTCATTACGTTCCATCATCCAGGATAGTTTGAGCCAAGTTTTAAATATTGTCTGACCATGGTCTGACAGGGGCTGACATATTGAATTGGCCATCATGCTAGTATTTGTGTGTGAACATGGTGTGAACATGGTGTGAACATGGTGTGGTTGGGGGTGATTCACCCTGGACCAAGTGCCTATACCCGAAAAGGCACTTGCTGTAACCACGCTGCAACACTCCTGCTATTGGAATGGTATGTCGGTCTTTAGCCCCATTGGGCTATATTTTAAACTAAAATCTGCTATATAATTGTAGCTGTTTTTAAATGTGAACTTTATATTTGAAAACAATCTGAAATTACACTAATTTTTAAACAAATTCAAGTTCAATCATTGAGTTTCTTAACGCAAGGACTATTGAAAAGTCGCGTGTTGGGCTAAAAAATACTACCAAAAAATTGTTCTTTTCAACACATTGACAGCACGCTGGAGAGGAAGACCCTGAGGCAGACTGTCTACAATCTAGCAACATAAATTGACACACGCGGTAACTTTCAGCCACATTGGGCTAAGTTTTAAAACTAAAATCTGATCCAGGGATAATATATTGTGATTTTTTTTTCGAATTTTGATCTTTTGACTTTAACCAAATTTGAAATAGTTATTTCAAATAACTTGAGCCTTGAGCCGTGCTTGGCCAGCGATCCTAGTAGCCGGGCTAGAAAATACCAGGGCATATCCGTGTTCAAAAAAATCTCAGAATATAAAGTGAACGTAACCGTAATGACTGACACACTATATTTCAAAGCAAAATGCCGGCAAAAATATCAGACACAATCCTGAAATGGAAACGAAGCAGCTCAGAAATGACCTAGTTGAGCACCTGCAGTCAAAATGTTAGGGCCCTTCAGTAGGTCCCACGCTCCAAACCACCGAGTCAGAAATGTCAGCAATTTTCATAATATTTTAAAACATGTCAACAACAAAAAAGAGAAATTGTTGGACAATTCGAAAAGAAATGGGTGGCTCGGATTCGGACTCTGTTCTATAGGCAAACAAGGGGAAAAGAGCCGCCGAGTCAGAAATTTCAGCAATTTTCAATTATTTCAAAACATTACAACAATAAAAAAAAGAGAAATTGTGGGAAAATTCGAAAAGAAATGGGTGGGTCGGGCCCGTACAACTTAAATAGAATTGTGTTCGTCGCCTTCGTATGAATTGTGTTTTATTAGTTTTAACCCCCTGGGCACTACCGGCATATCTTACAGTGGTTCTGATTGGTGTATTGCAAGATATACTCATTTAAATAGCCAATTAAAATGCAGCTATTAAAATATTTCGCTTTAATCTTTATCAGGGATACAATTATTCTAACACTGTCTCTGATTGGCGCAATAAATGATGTATCTATCTTTCTGACCAAACCGCCGGTAGTTCTCAGGGGGTTAAGGAACGGTAATAAGATCACCCGGGACAAGAGTATAATAAAGTGACACTTTTTTTCTTTGTACGTCTTTCTTGAATATTCAAGAAATCAAGTTGTTCTGGCGTACGCCCTCCCCCTCCCATCACAGTCAACACAATTTGTTTTAAAATGTCAATTTTATATGCACACATTTGCAGAGAAAGAAATCGATGCACCATAAAAAAATATATATTAATTGAGAAACCTTTTTTCACATTGTTTTATAAGTAAATAAATGAATAGTTGATTTTTTTTCTGGCACAGACATGGCTATTGACGCGTCTAGACTCTCATCCATCCCGTCTTCACCATGTACAAATGGCCCTCGCGAGGGTGCTCATTGTGAAGATAAGAACAAAAAACATGCCCTTTTTATATTGCGCTAAACTACTGTTCATGAATAATCATATAAGTACCAACACGACACACTACACTCGTGGTAACGCAATGATTATGAGGTACCTTGCTGTTGGCTATAAGCTGCACTAATTTATATACTTCTTAACCCCCTGAGAACTACCGGCCGATTGATCAGAAAGATAGATACATCATTTATTGCACCAATCAGAGACATTGTTTGAATAATTGTATCCCTGATAAAGATCGGGGTGAAATAGTTTAAAAGCTGTATCGTAATTGGTTATTCAAATGAGTATATCTTGATATTAACCAAACAGAAGTGCTGTTAGATAGACAGGTAGACCCCAGGGGTTAAGACGCGTTGTAAGATTTTATGGATGGTCTGTTTTATTTGAATATATAGTTTCACAAATGTGCATGTGCAGTATTCGTTAGTGTGTCAAGTTCAGCCACGCGTGTTATTCAAAAGCCTTTGATTTGATCCGCCATACAAATGATGACGGACAAGTAAAGAGACTATGGGGACTCAGTCTAGTCTGCGTCTTTCAGCGACCGTCGCAGTGGTCAATGCATGCTTAAAAAGCAGGAATGATATGGTAATACAAGACCACGTGCATTCCTGCACTTAAGCAGTACTCCAAACACATTTTGATAAAACCGCATACTACGAGTCTGTGTTTCACATCTGAAAGTGCGGTCTTTAAGGTAAATGGTAAAGAGAATTAGTTTAGCAAATATAAATTATTCATTAGTACTAATGCCGTATACAAACAAACATACAGTGATATCGATAGTTGCTCGGTGCTGGCGTGTTCAATGTACTGCTTAACCCACTGGGGTCTACCTGTCTATCTTACAGTGGTTCTGATTGGTTTATTACAATATGCACTCGTATGAAGAGCCAATTCAAATGCAGCTAGTAAAATGTTTCACTCCCATCTTTATCAGGGATACAATTATTCTAACAATGTGTCTCATTGGTGCAATAAATGATGTATCCATCTTTTTAACCAACCGGCCGGTAGTTCTCAGGGGGTAAATTTGTTTTTATAATTGAAAAGCAGTCCACAGATACGATACTGGTTGTAATGACATACATGTAACTATGGTAACATTGAATGAAATACTTCCTCACTAGAAGAAATGCATTGACAACAGTTCCGTGATCTTCCTTAAGCTGTTCAGGGCAATGTTGTTTCAAAAGAATACAGTTGATATGTTGTGATTAAAATCATGCGGCGATGATGTAGTTTGTAATTTCAGAAACGACTATTCTTTAGGAAGATTTATTAAAGGTAAAGGTCCACTCTGGCTATTTTACCCAGCAAAATGTTATTATGTCCTCGTTTTTAAGTTGTAAATCCAATTAGTGCATACTGTAAGTACGTCGTTCTATATCTCAACGTGCATGTTGCACAGCGCCGAAAATTAAATCCAACAATCCAACATATCCCACTCATTTTTGCACTTTGCTTCTCTCTCATTCAAAAATGGCCACAAGGAAGGTCTCATTATTCAAACACTAACTATAGTAAATTCTTGTGCACATTATACAAGTGCATGTTCGTAATGGGGCATCCAATATTTGGTTTGTAATTTAACATTTTATTATGTCATCGTTTTTAAGTTGTAACTCCAATTAAACGTCTGCATTACTTCCACTTTTTGACATATTTTCCTACACTAAAGTTAAAGGGGCTCAAGAGATGTGTTGGAGGCTGCGCCCTCAATTATGATAAAAACTGGGACTAGTATATTTTTATAATTGTATTACATGTATGAACTTACACTTATAAGGATTAAGAAAAATCAGCCCTCGTTGTACAAGAAAACGTCGATTCAAAAATGCTCGTACAGCCGCGACGAGCATTTTACGTCCGGCAGTATCCCCCTGCAGTACGCGTGATACATAACGCGAACCATATTTGCATAGAGGGCGTTTTTCAATAAATAGCGATGATATCGTTTTAACCAAGTTTTGCTCTGTTTTTGTTAGTAGAAACAACAATAATGGCAATTTTTAATGTTCATCTTGAATTCTGAAGTAAATGTTTAAACATTTAAAATTGTCAACACCACTTAATGTCCCTTTAAGGTATGCCAAATGTAGTAAGCACCTGATGACAAATACAAATGAGACCATGCATCATTTGTGTCACAATCAGCGGACATGTTGGTGGTTAGCCAAAGCCTATCAGGTGTTTTGCCCATGCAGCTCACTGGTTTCATATTATCGTATAATTATTAAAAAAGGTTAACTGCTTGCATAGTTGTGAAAATCACCAGGGAGTTACTCTTTGAAGCGTTAAATTGATATTTAAAACAAGCTCTTATGGATTATGTCAGCCAAATAATCGGTCACGTACGTCCATCAAAAGTGAATACATTAGTACCCGCTTTCGTGCTTTAAAGGTTTTTTTGGTTTATTCACTCACCGCGGACAAATATACGGATTCTCAAATATGTGGTGGGTGGGAGAATCAAATGTTTTCCGGGCGAATGGTCAAAGATTTAAACCCTTACAATTATTGGGAACCGATTGAAGCTATACCAATATCCAGCTGTTACTACGTAGTCCATCGGATACATTCTCGCTCCACAATACAAACGTTGTGGATTCGAGTCCCGTTTCCGCCAGTACCAGTGCTAGTACCTCGGATTACTCTATTTCTTTAAAATATATAACTATTACTATTGCGTACCTTGATTCCTTTCTAACATGACGTTGATATTTCTGTCCGATCCCATTGCATAATGGTAATTTTGAATGAAATGTTCTGCACTCATATTCATGGATTCACTGTGCTGTTGATTATTTAAAATATTAATTTATAAAGCCTATATTAGACCTTTAATAGTTATATCTAATTCAAAATATCATAATTTCTTTTTTAAAAATAGTGTTTTTATCAATTCTACATTGTATGTTCATTCAAACTAACCATTTATCCATTTAGAATTACTCATTTAGTATACCAGCTAAAACTATAATCAGTCAAATTAGATAATAGCGCCCTCTTTTGGTAGACTTCGGAAATTCCCCATTCATTTATACAGGGTTTTTAGCCTAACTTTGAGATAGAATTACTCACTAATGTGCAACCTACGAACGTTGGATAAGGTGAATTAGTGTTTAAGGATATATTTGCTATCTGTTGGTAATAATGTCATTTCTGCCCAGAGATGGAAAACATAACAACAATCAAAAAACTACGGCACATTTTGGCCTCACGTCCCATAGTCTAGTACTAAACAGAAAATGGCTCCTCCCAAAATATCATACTTTTCAAAAAGCCATTTAGCGTGAATCCTTAAAAATGAAAAAAGAAGATGAGACATGAATTGATATTCCATAAAGAACTCGAAATGACGGGGTCGCCAAGAATATGACTATTCAAAACACCGTTGGCTATACGAATTCCGTCAATTGGTCACTTTGATATTCACCAATGCATCAGTTCACATGGACATCAGGTGCAAAAGAATAAACATGCTGAATAATTGCAAACACCTTAAGATAAAGATCAACACACCAATGCCACGGTGCCATTGCAATGATGCTGTGTCCACATGTGCAACGAGCTATGATACCCTGGAGCTATAGTCCGTCCTCCAAAGACATACACGGAATGAAACGTGAAACTAGCGTTGCATATATAGAGATGAGTGCCCCACACCAACCTACACTTTGCTGTACAGAGCGGACCATGGCTCCAGGGTTCTGTGTCACACTACACCGGTGCTGTGTCCGGAGGGTTGATTAAGGCAGTAATGGACGAGATCATTTGACTTTCACTTGCTTTCTGTATTATGTTTGCATTAGGCACTATCAACTTGGCTAGAACTTTATTGCAATAATTTAGAAGCAGATGATTATAGTTCAGTCAAAATGAAATACATTCTACTATAGGCCTACGTGTCAGAGCTTCTCACTGCGGCGTTTATGTCAATTTGAACCAATACAGGCACTGGAACCCCTCCCCACCCCCCCCCCCCCCCCCCCCACACATACAAACAACAGACAAACACCAATACCAGCAAGAGCTACTATCACTCTTAGAAAAACTGGTTCGTTTAAGAACCCTTTTTTGTCCCGCGGGGAGCACCTTTTGGCCTAAAAGGTTCTAAAAAGAACCTTAGAATGGTTCTTTGAAGAACTTTCAAATTTTAAATAAGACCTAAAGGTATATTTACTTTTTTGTTTTTATGTAATATGCAAATTCAAGAGAAATGTAAACAAATTTAATCCTTTTCAACTGTTAAAAATCATTTCTTCTTGGCTAAAAACATTTTTTACCGTTTTACCAAGAACCATTGAGGGTTCTCCATAATTTTTTCCCAAAAGGTTCTTGAAGCTTGAGGAACCATTTTCTTGGCTAAAGAACCCTTTTAGAACCTTTTTTGGTTCTAAAAGGAACCCTATAGAAATTTCATTGGGTTCCTTTTAGAACCAAAAAAGGTTCTAAAAGGGTTCTTTAGCCAAGAAAATGGTTCCTCAAGCTTCAAGAACCTTTTAGGGAAAAATTATGGAGAACCCTCAATGGTTCTTGGTAAAACGGTAAAAAATGTTTTTAGCCAAGAAGAAATGATTTTTAACAGTTGAAAAGGACTAAATTTGTTTACATTTCTCTTGAATTTGCATATTACATAAAAACAAAAAAGTAAATATACCTTTATGTCTTATTTAAAATTTGAAAGTTCTTCAAAGAACCATTCTAAGGTTCTTTTTAGAACCTTTTAGGCCAAAAGGTGCTCCCCGCGGGACAAAAAAGGGTTCTTAAACGAACCATTTTTCTAAGAGTGTAACAGTGTGTGTGTATACGCCCACAATACACACAAAACAAACAAAATTGGAAGTACAAACATGCCCTGTGGGTGTTATAATAGGTATAAATTGTCATTCTAGGTGTATGAAAAATACTCCCATAAAGACATACAAATCTATGATTGGCTATACCCATCTAGAGGCCATTTAAAACCACCTGGAAAAGTCTCCACTGTGGGAATACCCGCACAATGTAAAAAACGCCCACAGTGTCTGTTCATACGATCACCTCCCACAATGTACCTCTGGTAAACTCAACCAGACACACACAGCACATGGACATTCATGAGACTTTAGTGTTGAGACTATCATCAATCCCGGGGATCATGTATAAAAGTTGTTATTATCCGGCGTGTGAATCCAGTCTCAATAACTAGCCTTAACACTTTCCACGCGGCGGGCGTCTGCAGACGACATTCCAAAATTTCACAAAATGTTTCAAAAATGTCACAATTCTTGAATTGCATTACCATATTGGAATCATTATGAGAAACGCATTGAAATAAGTACAGACATGCCTAGTATTGTTTCTGTAATCCTTGAGACAGACCCTGAAAGTTGGGAAAGGTTTCTGTTTTGTATACGGTAAAACTGAATAGCCTCGTGGAAGGTGTTAACGCGGACTCTCAAGGAAGAGAAAGGTGACCCTTAACAAGGATTCTAGTTTGACGAATCATAGCAACGGAAATGGGTCCTAAAGACAGAATTTAGACTGAAAAAACGTATGAAGTAATTGTGTGATTCAGTTTTGGTAGTACATTTGTCTTAGGCCTATATGTTGTGCTATTTTTACAATGATGACGCGTCACTATCGTCTCAAGCAACCCTTAGCGCGGATTGGTAGTATACAAATACTACATGGTAGAGGGGAAATAGCGAAAACTATTTTCTTGAGGTACTGGCTACGGGCCTATCACCCCGAACCCGAAGGGTTAGGAGTGATAGGCCCGTAGCCAGTACCGAGGCAAAATAGTGTGCCCTATTGTCCCGATCATACCATGTATAGTATTTGTTTTATTACACCTCACTGTGACTCTAGGGATGAGGTTGTAGGGAAATAGTCAAAACTATTTCCCTAGGGAAATAGTACTTGTGATAGGAATTGGCCAATGAATTGCCGTGATTAGTTCATGAATATTTATGAAGTGTAATAAAACAAGATACCCTTATTCTGTGAAATTGGCGATTTTGATACCCTTAGCAAGAGTTCGTGCGAGCCTGCGTTGTAGTCGAAAAGAACACCCATATTCCGCGTTTATGTTCACGCGGATGATTATAACATTTCACATGACTGCTCCCCCCGATTCATCAATCAACTTTATTGCAATGTTCTTCAGAGGGGAAACTTAATGCATATTGGTCACTGCTTGATGGCTCGTTTGGGGATTTTAAGTGATGACAAATGGTGCTTGGTCGGACATAGCTGGACGAGATTGATTGAGCAACTGGCTTTTAATTCCCTCATGGTGGTGCAGCAACACCCACCGTATACGTCTCCAACCATATATCTTGTTAAAACTTTAGATCTTTAGTATAAAACATTTGCAGTGTAAATTTAGAACATGATACTAAACTTACACTAATAACAGCTATCTGTGTTGACAATGTACACAAGAAAATGTTCCCAACCGTAAAACTTCACTTTTTTAAATGCGTAGTACGGCTCGTATAGTGAGCTTAATGAAGTGATTCAGAAGGTATACAATAGAGGGAGAGATGGTGAACAAAAAAACCCAGCTCTGCATGGTGATTCTGTTTAACTTTAGATTGAAATAATCGTTATAATGAACATTATTAATATGTTGCAGAACAAAAGAAATCCTTTTATCACAAATCCATACGAATGAACATAATGAACACGAATCACGTGATTAAAGCGACGCCCACCTTTTGTCCTGCTGCTCCTGCTATTTGAACAGTTGTAGGTATTGTGA
The DNA here is from genome assembly GCA_035610835.1 of Ophiura sarsii. Classification (NCBI taxonomy): domain Eukaryota; kingdom Metazoa; phylum Echinodermata; class Ophiuroidea; order Amphilepidida; family Ophiuridae; genus Ophiura; species Ophiura sarsii. The sequence goes on from CM069449.1 coordinate 23,385,256, forward strand.
CATTTCATGTGACGTTTTAGCGTGTGTTTTATATTTAAGCGCCTCAGAAAATGGGTCAAGTTTGTTATCAAACGTTTTCTCTATCCAAATATGTTTTCACTTTGGTACTGGTAATTATTTGATATAGCTTTTACAAGGTTACCAAACTTTTGAGTCACCCTGTAGTAGTGGCTAGTATAAAGAGGTTGGTTCCTACGATAACCTGTGGATATACTTATTATATTTTACCCATCGCCTAACCAAACATTTCTTTTATTATGCTTCGTGTGTCCAGTTATGATTAAAATGGCGGAGAATAAAGAGCACCGTCTGAATATCTGGAGCGGAAATAATGAATATGTTATTAGGTAGAAGATGAACTTACTGTGGTAAGGATGAAGAAAGTGCTATTATGCTTTAAACGTTAGTTGTATATCAGATTTACCTGCATTACATACTTCACATGTATCGCTTCGCGTTGATGCCAAAGCGTTAAGTCAGTGATCGACGCCTAATTTGATATGGAACCCATTTCTATTATATAATGCGATCAAAAAATCTCTCTTTTTATCACATATTTTTGTTCGCATATTACTTACCACATAATTTTCATTGTAATTGATCACGTATTTTGGACCTCATAAAGTAGTGTGGGCATATAAACTATATTCGCAACAATTTATCCGCACAAGTTTCATTGCATAAATTGATCCGCATAATTATTAAGTTGTATCAAATATTCTATACCGCAAAATATTCTGCGTACAAGTTCCATCGAGTAATGACTACCGCATCGGTTTATTCGCTCTGCTTAATGTGCACTTTTAAAGGGCACTTTTTTCGTCACTTTTTTAAAGGGTACTCTTTAAAAGACATAAACAAATAAAAATAATCAAAAATATTATATGATATCGAAACCCCAAAAAGATGAAAAGATATATACTAAAACCACTACCAATCTGCATGAAAATCTTCTTTCAAAGTAAGCATCAAGAATAGAGGGCGTCAATTAGAAAGATCCGCATAAAATGACTTTAAAAAAGCCAATGACTTTGGCTTTCGGCGCACCGTGCGGTAACTTTGTAAAGCCCTAGAGGTAGCTTTTTGGCGTGCATGCATTTTACAGCTACCTTGTTTTTTTTATAGTATCACATTTCGGTGGAATTTTCCTTTGTATTACCAATGATGAAATCTGAAACCTTTTCACGCTCTAATAGCCATTCTGACAAAATTTCTTTCAATAATATATGAAATGGGTTCTATAATACTGATACTAATATTATGAAAGGAGGGACCATTAATCCTTACTGATAACGCTTTCCATGCGGCAGGCGTCTGCAGACGACATTCCAAAATGTCACAAAATGTTTCAAAAATATCACAATTATTGAATGTCGTTATCATTTTTGGAATCACCACGGGAAATGCATTACAATAAGTACAAACATGCCTAGTATTGGAACAGTAATCCTTGAGATAGACTTTGAAAGTTGGGAAAGGTTTCTGAAAAATATGTTTTGTATGGAAAATCAAGAGCCGCGTGGAAAGTGTTTTAAGGAAGTTGTAGTATGTGATGGATTGCGATGGGATGACGTTATCAATTCAACTTGTTTGATTATTTAACTGTTCACATGGGTGCAGCGTTTGATTATCAGGTAATCCGGATAGTTATGCACTTATCAATTGCATCCCCGGCCCCGGGGGAACTGGGGATAGCGGGGATTAGGGCCGGGACGTACAAATTGCCCATGTGACGTCCCGGGTATAATCGTGTACGGTCCCCAGAGGGCCGGGCACCATTTGTGTACGTCCCCGCTACAGTCCCTACCCCCCTTGGCCGGGACAAGGGTACCATCACGGGGCCCATGACAAAGTATTTACCCGGCTACAGTCCGGGTCGCTTATTTCTTTCTGCAACCATAACAGAATGTATTTCTATGTGTTCCCTACGTGTTATTAGGCTTATTTCGTCAAGCGCATCGCATCTCTAGCTTATTTATATAGCCAGCGGCCCGGGGTGTACATTTGTGTACCTAAGCGTACGTCCCCGCTACACGCCCCGGCTATAGCGGGGGCACATTTTGATACCCTTAGCAAGAGTTCGTGCGAGCCTGCGTTGTAGTCGAAAAGAACACCCATATTCCGCGTTTATGTTCACGCGGATGATTATAACATTTCACATGACTGCTCCCCCCGATTCATCAATCAACTTTATTGCAATGTTCTTCAGAGGGGAAACTTAATGCATATTGGTCACTGCTTGATGGCTCGTTTGGGGATTTTAAGTGATGACAAATGGTGCTTGGTCGGACATAGCTGGACGAGATTGATTGAGCAACTGGCTTTTAATTCCCTCATGGTGGTGCAGCAACACCCACCGTATACGTCTCCAACCATATATCTTGTTAAAACTTTAGATCTTTAGTATAAAACATTTGCAGTGTAAATTTAGAACATGATACTAAACTTACACTAATAACAGCTATCTGTGTTGACAATGTACACAAGAAAATGTTCCCAACCGTAAAACTTCACTTTTTTAAATGCGTAGTACGGCTCGTATAGTGAGCTTAATGAAGTGATTCAGAAGGTATACAATAGAGGGAGAGATGGTGAACAAAAAAACCCAGCTCTGCATGGTGATTCTGTTTAACTTTAGATTGAAATAATCGTTATAATGAACATTATTAATATGTTGCAGAACAAAAGAAATCCTTTTATCACAAATCCATACGAATGAACATAATGAACACGAATCACGTGATTAAAGCGACGCCCACCTTTTGTCCTGCTGCTCCTGCTATTTGAACAGTTGTAGGTATTGTGACATTTCATGTGACGTTTTAGCGTGTGTTTTATATTTAAGCGCCTCAGAAAATGGGTCAAGTTTGTTATCAAACGTTTTCTCTATCCAAATATGTTTTCACTTTGGTACTGGTAATTATTTGATATAGCTTTTACAAGGTTACCAAACTTTTGAGTCACCCTGTAGTAGTGGCTAGTATAAAGAGGTTGGTTCCTACGATAACCTGTGGATATACTTATTATATTTTACCCATCGCCTAACCAAACATTTCTTTTATTATGCTTCGTGTGTCCAGTTATGATTAAAATGGCGGAGAATAAAGAGCACCGTCTGAATATCTGGAGCGGAAATAATGAATATGTTATTAGGTAGAAGATGAACTTACTGTGGTAAGGATGAAGAAAGTGCTATTATGCTTTAAACGTTAGTTGTATATCAGATTTACCTGCATTACATACTTCACATGTATCGCTTCGCGTTGATGCCAAAGCGTTAAGTCAGTGATCGACGCCTAATTTGATATGGAACCCATTTCTATTATATAATGCGATCAAAAAATCTCTCTTTTTATCACATATTTTTGTTCGCATATTACTTACCACATAATTTTCATTGTAATTGATCACGTATTTTGGACCTCATAAAGTAGTGTGGGCATATAAACTATATTCGCAACAATTTATCCGCACAAGTTTCATTGCATAAATTGATCCGCATAATTATTAAGTTGTATCAAATATTCTATACCGCAAAATATTCTGCGTACAAGTTCCATCGAGTAATGACTACCGCATCGGTTTATTCGCTCTGCTTAATGTGCACTTTTAAAGGGCACTTTTTTCGTCACTTTTTTAAAGGGTACTCTTTAAAAGACATAAACAAATAAAAATAATCAAAAATATTATATGATATCGAAACCCCAAAAAGATGAAAAGATATATACTAAAACCACTACCAATCTGCATGAAAATCTTCTTTCAAAGTAAGCATCAAGAATAGAGGGCGTCAATTAGAAAGGACCGCATAAAATGACTTTAAAAAAGCCAATGACTTTGGCTTTCGGCGCACCGTGCGGTAACTTTGTAAAGCCCTAGAGGTAGCTTTTTGGCGTGCATGCATTTTACAGCTACCTTGTTTTTTTTATAGTATCACATTTCGGTGGAATTTTCCTTTGTATTACCAATGATGAAATCTGAAACCTTTTCACGCTCTAATAGCCATTCTGACAAAATTTCTTTCAATAATATATGAAATGGGTTCTATAATACTGATACTAATATTATGAAAGGAGGGACCATTAATCCTTACTGATAACGCTTTCCATGCGGCAGGCGTCTGCAGACGACATTCCAAAATGTCACAAAATGTTTCAAAAATATCACAATTATTGAATGTCGTTATCATTTTTGGAATCACCACGGGAAATGCATTACAATAAGTACAAACATGCCTAGTATTGGAACAGTAATCCTTGAGATAGACTTTGAAAGTTGGGAAAGGTTTCTGAAAAATATGTTTTGTATGGAAAATCAAGAGCCGCGTGGAAAGTGTTTTAAGGAAGTTGTAGTATGTGATGGATTGCGATGGGATGACGTTATCAATTCAACTTGTTTGATTATTTAACTGTTCACATGGGTGCAGCGTTTGATTATCAGGTAATCCGGATAGTTATGCACTTATCAATTGCATCCCCGGCCCCGGGGGAACTGGGGATAGCGGGGATTAGGGCCGGGACGTACAAATTGCCCATGTGACGTCCCGGGTATAATCGTGTACGGTCCCCAGAGGGCCGGGCACCATTTGTGTACGTCCCCGCTACAGTCCCTACCCCCCTTGGCCGGGACAAGGGTACCATCACGGGGCCCATGACAAAGTATTTACCCGGCTACAGTCCGGGTCGCTTATTTCTTTCTGCAACCATAACAGAATGTATTTCTATGTGTTCCCTACGTGTTATTAGGCTTATTTCGTCAAGCGCATCGCATCTCTAGCTTATTTATATAGCCAGCGGCCCGGTGTGTACATTTGTGTACCTAAGCGTACGTCCCCGCTACACGCCCCGGCTATAGCGGGGGCACATTTTGTACGTCCGCATACACCCCCCCCCCCCCAACATTTTGTGTACACTCATGTACGGTCCCCGCATGGTCCCCGCCATGCCCCGGTTCCACGGGGCCGGGCTTGCAATTGAAAAGTGCATTAGGCCTAAAAAAGGTTTGATTGTCCTAACCCGACCGACCCTAAATACATCGCCGACCCTGAATATTGTTTTTATTATTTTGAGGGAAACCGTAAACGTAAACGGTATTGAGCACTTTGTTCAATGGCTAGTACAACCAGAAACGGTTGACAATACATATTACGCTCCTGATTTATAAGTTGAGAACTTTTAGATTATCTTATGAGATCTTAATGTGTATATCTCCTTTGGAATATATTGTTGCTCTGATCGCTAGCTCTAACAACATTGATTGTGTATTCTCATTTTCAATGTGTCAAATGCCTGCGATCAGAGAGACATTTTTTCGCCTGACGATTGGACAAAATGACCGTATGGGATTGTCCATGAAACTCAGAGTAGCGATAATATTCCGGAAGGTCTATACCTCTGAATTGTTATTTAAAAATTGAACAAAGTTTTACAGTTTTTGACTGTTTGCTTTTATTTTCGGCTATTTTAAGGGGGGACTCAAGGACATTTTTGATCTGCTCTTTTTAATTTTGTGAGTGCTGTATTTATTGAACTATTAATCAAATGTATATAAAAGTATATAATTATTTTTGGAAAGGATATAGATCAAATAATTGAGATTTTCATTTTTCAAAACCAGTAATTTACTCACGATTGACAGTTTCGTGTGTTGTGGTCTACACACTTCCTCAGAATAACCTCTTCTGATCCGTACTGCTTCCGGTTGAGGGCGCTGTTACGGTGATCAGTGGGTCGTAGACATGACTTAGAAAATGGGCCCGTCGTCTCTGTTCATAGTGTCGGGTGCCTTCCGTCGAATCCAAATGGCTTCGCGGACGCGTCGCGTTTGTGGTTTGTCCTTTTTTAATTTAAAAAAAATGTTTTGCGGTTTGGCACCCTGTCATATGTGGAAAGGCCTTCAATCTTAACAAATTTCGATTGAAGAAAAGGTATATTTAAAAAGAACACACACATATTGCATACATGTTTCGTCATTGACACATAAGAATTAACACGCTTCTTACCCGAGGTACATCTTTTACCAACACAATCAGCCTTTGTATCATGTATCCTACTTATATTCCTATAATCATCTCATCATCATAGACATACCTTTATATGTCCTTATGATATAGCGAAGTTTGATAGACTACAGCTCGATCGAGTATGTACTAACTTACTTAAATTATACGAGAGGCCATTTAATGAGATAACATTTGAGACAATGGTCATGTCTTATAGGGGGCACAAAAAGTGTTCTTGAATTTGACCATTCAATTGCACGTATATGTATATAGCAGTCATAAAATTGGTTCAATTCTGTATGCTGAATGTCTGGAATATTTGATCTAAATACTTTTAAATGATACGGGACGACATCTAAACTCGACCCGGGCCACATATGGGAGGATGGGGCAACTGGTCCTGTTAAGCATGTTTCATGATATAAAAGATTAAAGCGAGTGTAAATATTTATCGAATTGAAATGACAATATCACCCATGTAATTATTTACATAACATATTTATAATCAATGTTAAAAAAAATATTTAAAGAAAAAGTCAATTACCACTAACTGAAAATGTTACTTGGCGTATCATTGGGGCAACTGATCCAATATGTTCCAAAGGTTAGAATATACAGAAATCAATGAATGATAACACGGAAACCAAGCAGTATTTTTACAGACACATTTACATATTATTTGACGTGTAAATACGATACATGTTTCATGAAACCCATGTTTTATACAGTTTTCGTGGTCAACGTGTAAATAGCAGTAATACTAATGCGGCCGAGTGCACCAATGACGGGTAACTTAATAGGGAGGTAAGCTACCTCCCTAGTAGTTATGCTCTAATTAACTGTAGCATAACTTACTAACGATGTAATTCTTAGAGCATAACTGGTGAGTAACATCAGAATAGCAACTAGCGAGGTAAATATCCACATTAATCAGCATCGTCCCCTTACAAAATTAATTGGCGCATATGCAAAGTGTTAACCTATAGTTTATTGTAAAATTCTGGCGTGAATGGTCCTCCGTAATATTAAAAACGTGTCGTCACTCGCTAGGTCATAGGTGAGTGTAAATCAAGAATCACGTGGAGTCGGCCTGCGATCCGGAAAAAATGATGCCATTTTATGGCAAAAAAATTCGAAGTTTGTTTACCGCTTTTTCAAAAATAAGGACTATCATGACATTACAAACATATTTTGGGCGAGGGGCACATACAAACATTGCACCAAAAAGCACAATTTTAATGACAAACACAAGCACCTGATGAATACAATTATATACAATTATAACACATCTCTTAACACAAATTCCTCCGTGGCATGGACACCTAGTCCTTCGCTTGTTAACCGCGGAACCCCGGTTCGATTTCCAGACCACACACGGCACGATATGCTTTTTTTATTTCGTTCTTCTAGTTCTACCCTTCCACTCACAATAATGTTGAAACTTGGCTTTATCAGTTTTTAATTAATAAAAACAATAATAAATTTATGTATTTAGTCATTATTTCCCCTCCAATGTTCACAACCTTGGACAATTAATACATTTTGGTCAAAATATGACCCAAAAGTCGGTGCCATTAGTGTTTTAATGGGCAAAAGGAGTTGATCTAAATTTTGACTAAAAAAAATAACAAAATTGCATGAATGGATTTTCACAAATATAAAAATGTTTCAGCTTATGAGGGGTCACATTCCACTTCAAATAGACACCCCCCCCCCCCCCCCCCCCCCCCCCCTGGGCATGCAAGCGCAATTGGTCCTTCAGCATTAGCGAATCATCCCCTCCAATGTTCACAACAAATTTACGCTACTGCTAGAATCGACTGATTTGTGGCATAAAACGTTATGCCCCAACTTACTCTTGGGTCCGGTCAGGTATAACATTTAGCGTAAATTACCCGCCAGTTACTAGCCTAGTAGCTTACCCCGTATTGGCGCTCTCAAAATTTTGGGTTACGCCTCAGTTACTAGCGAGGTAGCGCTATTCTTCAGCTACCCGTCATTGGTGCACTCGGCCGATGGTGTATTATTAGTAAGCGAAGTTTTCGACTGCACACTTTTTAGATAATACGATATGAACCTAGTTAAATGGTAACATGGTTGTAATGTTGAGATACCCCATGCATTTGTGTATACCCCCCCCCCCCCCCCCCCCCCCCCCCCTGGGCATGCAAGCGCAATTGGTCCTTCAGCATTAGCGAATCATCCCCTCCAATGTTCACAACAAATTTACGCTACTGCTAGAATCGACTGATTTGTGGCATAAAACGTTATGCCCCAATTTACTCTTGGGTCCGGTCAGGTATAACATTTAGCGTAAATTACCCGCCAGTTACTAGCCTAGTAGCTTACCCCGTATTGGCGCTCTCAAAATGTTGGGTTACGCCTCAGTTACTAGCGAGGTAGCGCTATTCTTCAGCTACCCGTCATTGGTGCACTCGGCCGATGGTGTATTATTAGTAAGCGAAGTTTTCGACTGCACACTTTTTAGATAATACGATATGAACCTAGTTAAATGGTAACATGGTTGTAATGTTGAGATACCCCATGCATTTGTGTATACCCCCCCCCCCCCCCCCCCCCCCCCCCCCCCCCCTGGGCATGCAAGCGCAATTGGTCCTTCAGCATTAGCGAATCATCCCCTCCAATGTTCACAACAAATTTACGCTACTGCTAGAATCGACTGATTTGTGGCATAAAACGTTATGCCCCAACTTACTCTTGGGTCCGGTCAGGTATAACATTTAGCGTAAATTACCCGCCAGTTACTAGCCTAGTAGCTTACCCCGTATTGGCGCTCTCAAAATTTTGGGTTACGCCTCAGTTACTAGCGAGGTAGCGCTATTCTTCAGCTACCCGTCATTGGTGCACTCGGCCGATGGTGTATTATTAGTAAGCGAAGTCTTCGACTGCACACTTTTTAGATAATACGATATGAACCTAGTTAAATGGTAACATGGTTGTAATGTTGAGATACCCCATGCATTTGTGTATACCCCTATCTTTAATAAATTGAATTACTTCATATAATCATCATTTAGTACTTGATGATAAACTATCTTGATAATAAGTTTTTCATGTCACATGGGAAGTAAGTCAATATGACAATGATGACCCAATGGTTAATATACACAAAAAGCAGTGAATAAAAGGCATAAATCATGGCATTTCTTCATTGCAAATATCTTTACAGACACCATTCAAATTATAATAAAGATATAATTCTTAATACCGAGGTTTTAAACCATTCTAAAGCAATTTCACGTCATATTATAATCATTCAATAGCAGAAATTGTCCCAAAAAAAAAATGTCCCAAAAGAACCAGTAAGAATGTGAATTGTTTCATATTCTTTTTACATTTCAATACCGAGTCATGTTTTATTGACACTTACAGCTAGTTTTATAAATAAACTTTACAATCCCCCCTATCTCTTTGGACCACTTGCCCCAACAATCGACTCAGCACTTTGTCGAGATGAAAACATATTCAAGCACGCCTGTGACATAATAAATTGTACACCGACATTTTGCAAAACATACCACCATTGGTCATAATAATCAATAACTCCCAGCACTTTTAAGAAAAAATGGAAAAACTGCATCTTTGTTGTTAGCCATTACACAGTTTTCCTGTAGCCAGGAAGCATCTTTGAATTCACAATTATTACGGCGTTCGCGTCCTACAAGTAGACGAGGGTCTTTAGTCAAAGTAACAAATGGTATACTTTGTTATTTGCAAATTCGTAAACTAATAACTCTACCAAATTAAAGGGACACAATGCCATGTTGATTTTGTTTCATCGTAATTAATTTACTTCAGAATTCAAGATGAACATTAAAAAGTACCATTACTGTTGTTTCTACTTTAAAAAAACCCGGCAAAACTTGAATAAAACAATGTTTTATGTTGGAATACCACCCCTAACCATGTATAATGCTGGTTGCAGCTCTACCAGCATTTTTGAATCGACGTTTTGTTGTATAAAGAGGGCAGATTTGTCTTCATCCTTATAGGTATAAGTTCACACATGTAATACAATTGTAAACATATATAAATCCCAGTTTTTATCATACTTTTTTGTAATTGAGGGCGCTGCCTCCACCACATCTCTTAATTCCCCTTTAATACCCGTGATAATGATTTAATTAGTAGAATTCTTTAAATAATAATATTTACCACAAGTTAGGAACATGCATCATTTCCCGATCGTTACAACCACAACCTATGGTTTCATCTTATTTTGGAAAGTCCCTGAGCACACCAGAAAATAACAAATGCAATTTGCACTTAGCATCTTAAGATGGTACTGCACGTATATTTACTGTTGCATGTCTATTAATCATAGAGTACATTAAGCATGATCTAAACTCAGCTGCATACATCGCCTATACTATCTGTGAATTTGCAATCAGTCACTCAAGGAGGTGGCTTTTAAAGATCTGGAGAATAACACATGTGAAAATACCCTAAAGTTGTAGAAGTGTTGGTATGTAGAAGGTAAGGATATATGTCATATATTTCAAATTACCATAATTGTAAGCTTTAAAATGATATTCAACTTAGTCAGGTGTTTATAACATAGATGTTTTTATAGACTCAACTTCTTCTTAAATGTCTTATGTTTTATATTATGTTCTGTAAACGTACAAGGGCAATATCTCAAATTGACCGAAATGTCAGATACAACATATCCTTGGTTAGAACCTTACCATTCTCAGCTCACGACCTCTTGCGTTGAAATGCTTACGAATGAGTGCTACTGACTATAAATATTGTTTTAATACATAATTGAGGGCGCTATAGCTATAGAATGCCATTGCGAAAGGGAGACGCGGTAGGAGGTGATACATTAGTATATCATATTCCAGAGGGCGCAATATTCTTACCTGACAAATTTCGTATAATATTTAACCAGAGCTTATGAAAAGCAGGGTTGATCGTCTGTATTGAAATGCTGTAAAGAACTGTTACTGTGTATGTCTCGCTCGCACCTGTACGGCTTACATATTTGAAAAGCCCAGTAAAAATATGGGTTCTGATAACCTGTTGCGAAAACAACGTATATCTTATACTGGACGCAGTGTTACATTTAAGAAAATTGTGTCAATGGAAATTCAAGTCATTCAAAAACATGTTGAACGACTCAAATTATTGCACGAATTCACCGATGCGATTTACGTAACAATATTTAAAAAAATAAAAAAAATTTGATACATCAGCGTCACACAGTATTTTAATTCGAACCCATGCACTTGGAACAATGAGTGCATCTTGTAAAAACGAAACTAGTTTACGGCATTAAGAGGGTCGAGTTATTCATTACTGTTGAGACATCATTTCATGACAGCCATAGAGACTAGACTTGTACAGTCATCACAAGTAACTGACCAGGTAATAAACATGCTGATAACTCTAAAAGTATAACTCCTACATAAACATATTTATAAATAAAAATGTTGAGAAATTTCTCTTCTTGATTTTGAGATATTACACGCTAAGAATGGTTGATTAATGAGGAAGTTACGATCCCAAACGTTAGGGCAAGTCTGATTTTCATTTTAACATTTTCTTTTCAACACGGGGAGAGTATGACAGGTAAAGCGTGTGTGCTGTATTGATCAACCGTAACAATGCCACCGGCCGACTATCCAACAACCAAGCCATTGACGGGTTAATTGGCACTACCACTACCAGTAATCAATAATTTGCCGGTCTGAGTCCCCGTGTTGAAAATGAAAACGTGAAAATGAAAATCAGACTTGACAGTATATTTGGGATTGTAACTTCCTGAATAATCAGCCATTCTTAGCGTGTAATATCTCGAATTCAAGAAGAGACATTTCTCAACATGTTTACAATTTAATATGTGTATGTAGAAGTTATACTTTTAGAGTTATCAGCACATTTATTACCTGGTCAGTACTTATTGTGATGACTGTATAATGTTTACCTATGATCGACCTTCATTCGAGACACTTATAAAGTATAGCGTGAATAGAAATTATTGGCTTAGCCGTCCCTGAATTTATTATGTCACTGAACACCATTGGCCTGTGATTATTTGAAATTCGCGCCTGGTTGTATGTATGTGTCGAAAGTGCTGATGGGATAGGTATACCCAATATTGTGACGTCATCGTTACTAACACCACCTGATCAGCAACAGGTCGCTGCACGCTGCGCAATCACGCAATACAAACAATCAGTACAAGAATCAGATGTTGAAATCTCGTAACTGTTTTATCATAGCTTCAATAAATATATGGCGACGTCCATACAGGTGATTTTTCCCCTTATCCGATTGTATCTTAGCCCACTGACGTGGTCTGTACAATAATTACGCTACGTATATGAGCGCTACCGTTCCACGGCAAGGATTTCCTTTAAGATAAGTGCTTTAAAAAGCAAATAAACGCACTAGTTGCATTACTAAAAGGAAAACGGTGCTATTCATGAAACCAAACATTAATGACGGATTAAACAGAGATGTGGAAATCTCGTAACTGTTTCATCATATAGTCGATCAATATGGCGACGTCCATACAAGTGATTGTGTTTCTTTCTAAAGCCGATTTGTCTTAACGCGGCACTTTTAAAAACCTTTACCTACGGATGTGGTATATGTATAATAATATTCGGTGTTCGCGCGTCTGCGTGGTTTATTTCACGAGGGCACCGCACGTTCCGTTTATCCAGATACCCATGTGGCCTTAGTAAGGCCGCCTTACTATATCCATATTATCAAGTAATGGAAATGCGGGGGAAGGGGGCTTAGACCTTAGGGTATGATGTGACAATCCCGTAATTTACGTGCTATATAAGCCGCACGGCGAAAAAGCAGCAGCACCTCAAATTAAGATTCAGACCTCATCGTATACACACAAGCCTTAGAGCAGGGACATTATCAAGAGCGCCATCGCTTGATGGCTAGTTTATCTAGTCTCAATTTATTTTTGATTGACAGGTAACATCTTTTGTTCCTCTCAAGTGATTGTCGTAGACAAAGGTCACACGAGTCCATGTACGTACCCGAGTCATCAGGTACCCATCGTTTAAACCCCCATGATGCAACGATAGACTGTGGCTGTTAATCGACACATTGAAGTGTGTACGAACGAAATAGATGTCCTTAATTGTTAAGTGTCGTTTAAATCAAAATTAGATTCTTTAAGTGCAACAGCTTTTTAACTGCTTTTAGGCGAAAACTCTGTGTTAAAAACGCTTAAAATAGGAAATATAAAGCATTTTAAGCTTATGTTGAACTGTATAATGTTTTTTTCTTACTTAATTTACATCGAATAGATTTAGCTCAGCGGTAAGGTGTCGGATTTGAAATCAGCGGGTTACGGGTTCGAATCCTATCACAGCATGTAGTTTGGTCGATGTTATTTTATTTCGTATTAATCGAGATTTTTTATCCTGAGACAAGTATACCTAAAGGGATAAGCGCCCATTCATACCATTCATGCGCAGTGATCCAGGTCTGATACTGCATAATTGCTTTTCACTATCGAAGTGATTATGTAACTCCCTGGTAAATGGGTCACGCACCTTTATTAATGCTAGCACATCCATTGGTTTTATGTAGCGATCTTTTCAATCAGCGTTCAGGACTTGAAAGCGTGATCCAATTGATATGGTAATAATTGGTTTACATTACATGTAAACACTTCAATAGTAAATAGTGGATGGCCAATCGATTATCAATCATTCAATTTAATTTGTAGTACGACCTCGTTATTAGCGTTAGCGCGATATAATGTATTAATCCAGTCATTCAGTTTAGCGTCAGCGATATTGTAACCCAATGTCATTTCAAATAACCTGAACACGCTTTTAGTATGGGCTGGTTACGACAGATTTTGAAATTATAATTAAAACAATGTATTATAAAATTGAAGTTAATAGTTTGTGTTTGCTTTAATACGAATTGAAACACCATGTGATCTTTTTATTTATGAAAAGATAAGTTTATGAGCTCAACCACATCGAAATATGTATTAATAATTAATTAATGAATGGGTAAATAAATAGATAAAGAAATGAATATATTAATTCATTAATTAGGTAAGTTATTAAATCCTTAGACAAACAAATGAATAAATAAATATAATGTATAACATTAATGTTCAATTAATTGAAAATCAAATGAACACATAATTAATAAATAAACCCATCAAGATAGAAGAAAGTTTAAAAAAGAAGAAAATCAATATGAATAAATGTCAATTTTAAAAAAAATGAATGTAAATAGATAATAATATTAAATAAATAAATAAATAAATAACGTAAAATAATATAAATAAATAACATTAAGAACATCAAGATTCGAACCTACGGCTTGTTGATTGAGAGTCTAAAGCTCTATCGACTGAGCTATTTCGAACCTCGTGATATCAATGTATTTTTACAATTTAATGTTTCGAATAACACATTACATCAATTTATAGAAATTGCGTGTGGTACAAATTATGTATGCAGCTTCAATTTTCTTCAGTGGGCATTCTCTTAAGAAAACAAACTCCCTTGTAGTAAAAAATAAGTTGAAAATGGATGCCCCTCCCCGAGAACCAACATGCAAAATTAACATATTTAGATAATATTTGTGTACATATTTTATCAAAGTCACATCATAGTTTATGTACCAAACTTTTTTTAGACAGTAGATTTCATGCCGAATTACATTTCTGATAATAAATCATGAATATTTTCTGAGTTACAGGGCGATACGATTCATAATTACTTCAAAATCATAAGTAAAATAAAGACAAAAAAAGGTGACTCCAGTGAGATTTGAACTCACGCGCAAAAGTTTCCATTAGACCACCGCCTTAGACCACTCGGCCACAGTGACAGTTCCCGATTACAGTGGCAGAGAATTATCAAATACCAAATACTTATTTGAATGTCGTTATTTCCCAATGACCATAAAATCTGTCCGAGCCTGGGATAGACTATTTTGAAACAACGTGTTATTGCACAAAGGCAACTGAGTTTTCTTAAAGGAAGGGTCCCGCAAGCACAACATTGAGCATTATTTGTTACAAAAATAATTATTGAGCCGAAGTTACGTAATTATGTAGAACAAAACATCATACTAGTCACAAAAACGAATAAAAACTGCCATCACTCAACATGCCATTTTTAAAATTCGCGGCGATCGAAAGTCCCGGTATCGATGACGTCATGGGTATCGGTGCTCAAATTTGCGCATGTGCATTGTATGACATGACTTCATCGACACCGGGACTTTCGATCGCCGCGAATTTTAAAAGTGCATGTTGAAAGATTGCAGTTTTTATTTGTTTTTGTCATAAGTGTGGTGTTTTGTTCTATATGATTACAAAAGTTGGGCTCGATAATTATGTTTCTAACATATAATGCACAATTTTATGCTAGCGGGACACCTCCTTTAATCCTTGCAGTTTTAAGTTTGGGCTGATTTCCATTAAAATCCATAAAGGTCCCTTCCCGGTCAATCAATTGCACGAGAACATTATTATATATTATCCCAAAGCTCGCGGTAAACCAGACATTATGCAATTCAAATGTTAATCAGTAAATCAAACAGAAAAGTTAATGTCTACTTCATGGAATTATAATCCCTAAATCGATAGCACTGTCAGACATCAATGACTTATCTCAATACAACATGCAGTATTCGTAACATTATCTCAATCAATAACATTGAATAGAGACTGGCCTTGCGTTACATTGCATCACGGTGTATTTTGATGAGCACCGACGACTCAGGTAGAAAGTGAATCAAAAGAAATCAATCATGGGTCATTCATCGATATTACAGACCATTCAGTTTATTCTTGGGATTGACGCGGGATATTTGAAAGGAGAGTAACCTCGCATGATTATGAAATGGGCTTTTCACTTCTGGTAGTTTTGGTGAACAAAGTTTAGTAATTCTAATATCACTACATTATACGTTGTATTACCTGGATTGTTTTCAAATGAGAATAAAATATAACTTGAGTATATAAGGAAGTACGGAATTCTAAAAATAAATATGATATGAACGTAATTCATTGAGAAAATAAGCTTTGAATCTTACCCGTACTTGTTTCATAGACTTTAAAACATCTTACCATCATGGAATAATAATTCCGTAATTGCTATTCCAATATTTTATCTAACACTCCTATAGATAGTGATATCTGATGGGCTATTTCTCTAATATTTCAACATTTTGGAACATAATGAACATTTAAATATAGCGACGACAGACTACATCCCCTGTTATTATACTTAAATATTAAAATGAAGCAGACGAAGCAACGCCCTATAGCGTCACTAGGCGGCGTTGATATTTCAGTTTATATCCAGGAGGCGTGACCACAGTACCTTTCCGGTTCATGATTATTCACAAACACACAGTTTGAACGTCGAAGAGGGCGCTCGTAATAATGTCCAATTTTTACCTTGTGTAAGGCTTGTGTACAGTAAGCCGCGCCGCTGTATAATAAGTCGCACAAAGAAAATGAAAAATGTGTGTGTGGGGGATGGATGTGTGTGGGGGATGGATGTGTGTGGGGGTGGGGGTCGACCATGATCCACCAGCCCATAGCCTCATGACCAACCTTGAGGTTACAACTGCATGAGTGACTCCATCAAATGTATTTTCCTTCAGCCACTTTAGTCACTTTAAATATGTTATCCTGGATATGGTTTGCGCCTTGCTCCAAGTTTCTTTATTAAAATAAAGGTCTAGTTTGGCTTTATGATTAATGTTTTGTTTGTGTCTTGCTCTCGTTACATTTTATTGTACTGTACGGTATGCACCGCGGAGCAACCGTACGGACTGCCTGCTTTCACTGCAGAAACAGCCGCATATACACTCTAAATTACAAGGATTTAAATTTAATCCCAAGGGATTTAAATTTAAATCCTTCAGGGAGTGTAGGGAGGGACCAATCAATGTGGATTTAAAATAAATATTTTCAAGGATTTAAAAGTTTTAATCCCAAGGGATTAACAAAATAAGTCTCAATGGATTTACATTTTAAATCTTTATGGATAAAAATCTACCCTCAGGAAGATTTAAAAGCAATTGACAAAATGAGTTTGAATCCAAAGGGATTAACAACATAAATCCCAATGGATTTACATTTCAAGTCTTTTTGGATTAAAATCTACCCTCAGAAAGATTTAAAAGCAATCTGTTTCGACTTGATTTTTCAAATCCATTTTATGTGTGTGCAGCGTATGTGGAGGGTGTTTGTTCTTGATTTGATGCCAGTATCGATGTGTTTCAGTTTGGTGTGCATCTGAGAGCATTTTGAGTAAATAATGATAATAATACGGGAGAGTTGATGAGTGAACAAGGCATGTAGGACTATAGGCATTCCTGACGACTTTTACTCCATCCACTGGCGAGTCAGAACAGAAAAACACAAATTTTAGTAAAATCTACATCTTATTACCGTGAAAACTGCTCAAAATGCTCTCGGATGTGCACTGGGCTGATGCCTGCCTTTGGTGTGTCAGTAATGATGGCATTTAAGCCATTTTCGGTCAAGAATTTCTCCCGATGTTTCCCCACAGCCTTCTACGTACGCCGCCGCTCACAAAAATATGGCGTCGTGACAACCTAGCGAAAAGAATCGGATGCATCACGTGCACTCATCATGATAATCTGGTTGGTTTAAAATTTAAATCCTTCCAAAGATTTAAACTAAAACCAAGTCTGTGATTAAATATTCGATAATTAATATTTTCAGATTAAAATTAAATCTTGTTAGATTTAACTTTTTTTAAATCCTGATTGAGATTTAAAATTTAAATCCCTGAAATTTAGAGTGTACAGAAATGTAGCTATATCCCTGAAGGAAATATTTTGGGTGAAGACCATATGTCATCACTCATTCCGAAAACCACAATTTGTGTCCGAACAGTAACTACCCGAGTAAAAGAAATTCAACATTTCGGATTTTCACATGTGATCCTTTCTCCGCATGTCTGAAAACGGGAAAAAACGGGCATTGCACTATCTAATTAGCTCGTGTATTAGAGGCGCAATTACCACGCTTTTTCAGTTGAAGAGGGACGCGAGTGTACAATTATATTGAACTATCTAATAAAGCCATGTTCCGAAAATAAGTATAGAGCCTACTTCATTATTAACAATTTCATTCAATTATCAAAAAAATGAAATGACCAAACTAACATATAATTAAGTTCCTGTAAGTTTCAAAACTCGATGAAAAATGTTGGCATGGTCATTCCAAAAACAACACACATTGCGACTGCGATCGCGTGTCGTGTGAATACAGTATCCGCGTGGTGCGGATATCGGCGCGATGGTTGCCCATAGCAGCGTTGTCGACAACGCTTTGCTACTGTAGATATGGGGGAGTTGTTGAACATTGTTTAACATTGTTTTCATTGTTATTTCATCAGAGGATTATAGGTCACGTGTGATTAAATATCCGCTCCATTGCACGATTTGCCGTGCATCGACCCCTACGATCCCGGGGGGGGGGGGGGGGGGGGGGGGCAGTCAAACATAATGGTGTACACATGCGTGACCAATTTTTTTCCAGACACCCCCTAAACACGTTTTACCCTGCAAGCAAAATTACCCCCTAAACAAGTTTTTAGCGCGCTTTCCTTGCAAATGTTGACCCCTAAACAAGTTCTTGCAAGAATATGAACCCTAAACAAGTTTTGTCTATTTAACGGGGAACAAAATAAGTTACCCTAAACACGTTCGACCTGTATTTTAAGCCGGGATTTTAAGCCACCCTTTTTATAATATACCATTAAACTACTTGTTTCCAGCGGATAACAAATGCTTTTTGGTGCAATACTTGTATGTGCCTCCCGCCCAAAATATTATGTTAATAATGTCATGGCCACAAAAATGGCGTCATTTTGTCCGGAATGCAGGCCGATTCAACTTGATTCTTTATTTACACTCACCTATGACCTAGCGAGTGACGACACATTTCAAATATTACGGAGGACCATTCACTTCAGATTTTTACAGTAAAAGTATTATAGGTTAACACTTGGCATATGCGACAATTAATTTTGTAAGGGGACGATGCTGATTAATGTGGATATTTACCTCGCTAGTTACTATTCTGGTGTTACTCGCCAGTTTTGCTCTCAGAATTACATCGTTAGTAAGTTACGCTACAGTCAGGGCATAACTACTAGGGAGGTAGCTTACCTCCCTACGTTACGCCGGTTTGGTGCACTCGACCGAACGTAACCCCCAACGTAGTAAAACTGTTAATAATGTATCAGATCGAGGTTAAAGATTCAGTATGTATGTATCGAAATCAATAATAATGAGAGGGTGAATTGTGACCAGTTTGTGTGGATTTTAATTTGAAGCACACCATACATTTACACAAAAAACCGTAATTCGTCACTTCATATATCGTACGGAGTAATGCAAAATACCTAGATCAAGAATGCTACTTGTTCACAGATGAAAGGCATTGAAATATGATGTTGTATCTTAATTTCAAAATTATGATACTGGACATTGGGTTATTATTTACACGTATAATGAATAGCTAGGTGATACACCCATACACAGTTACAAGATAATAAAATTCCATTGAAATGGAATGGGGCGATCCAAGAGAAAGAAGCATGTTTTGTAACCATTTTCTGTTGCATACCAAACAAAATACCATGGAAATGGTGTATTTTCGATAATTCAAACCAAAAAACAAATCAAAACACCGCAGTCATAAAATAGTACAGGAAACCAATAAAATTGATTTGTGTGCATGAAAGCGGGGGGGGGGGGGGGGGGGGGTACCGTCTGAAGAACAATCTAGGTATATATATGACAGCCACAACTCACCATTTATTCAAAGATTTTCTGATTGATTAGACAACCCCACAACAATTGGGAGATTTCTCCTTAGTCAAACAAGATAAGCTATTATGTCTCTCTGTTGGGAGTCTAATAACGTCTCTCTGATTGAATCGTCAAGGCTAAACAAATAGAGCTTTGACTCCATCACAGACTGCAGGACTGTTGAAATAAACTACATAGGTACATGTAATTTACAAAGACTACAAAACGTGGCGGCCTCCACTTAATATGTCTAGAAAGACCAACATGTGTACATTTTGCAATAACATGCTATAAGGGTGGCTTCGCCCCCCAAAAAGGTTAAGTCTGCAGTGATGACTCAGAACTGGCTAGAAATCAGAACGCATGGATCATGTAGTGCCATCACCGACAATAACATGGCTTGTTGACATTATTTGTGATTGCCAGGTTCAAAGGTCAATCAAGTATGCATTTTAGAAAAAATATATTGTAAACATAATTACTCTTAAATATAGTCCAGGGAAAAAGATATACATAAAACCAATCATAATTGCCAAGGTGTTTTTTTTAGTGTTGGATGAACTATATACAATGACATGCAGATGACGCGTTACGTAACATATACAACTCACAACTCCATACTCGGTATCCGTCTGGGATTCTGTAGATTGGTGTGAGGTCATATGTCGTGAATTGGTGTATCAAATAAGGTGGACTTGTTACACATATCACACATATCAAAATTAATTGTGATAATATATTGATTTATTTTTAAAGTACTTGACCTATTGAATTAAGTAGGGTATCATTATGTTGCTTATTATTTCCTCTTTTAAATAAAAAAAATCCACAGATCATTATGATAACAAAAATAAAGGAGCTGCACGAGCTGAATGAGCGGGTAGTCGGGTGGACACGGTGGGGGAAAGTCTTGAAAGTCTAATATACACATGGAAAAAAGTATCGCACTACTTTTTTTGTGTTGAAGAGTGTAATTGTGGCCTCGAATTTTGCCACCACAATGCATGCTTTTGTCCAAAAACATACATGAAAATGAAAGTAGATGATAAAATTGACCATTTAGTTATATTTGTATTGACACCCTGAATAATATAATACTATGGTGTCAAGCTTGATGTTATGGCCTGAATTGTATAATCTTCTCCAGAACAGCACTCGTGCGGTTTCAAGTCCAAAATGATTTATAGACTTTAGAGGTTTCTTCTCTCCCATTTGGAATTGCTCCACGCTACATTTATAGATCACCCTATATATTAATTTGTTTTCATAAATTCTGCTATTTGGTCTCTAAACCAATGGTTCAAAACACAATTATTGCCACAAAACTCAAAATAGAACTTAGTTTTGACTCTAAAGCATTGTTTTCTATTATTTAATATACATCATTTTGGCCAATGAACGAGGTATGATCGGACGAATTATTTTTGTTAAACTAAAAGCCCTATGCCAGCCTTCTTACTACTATACTTGTTTTTAATGTAATACTTCAGAGAAGAAAAAAAAATGACCGGGGTATATTAAAACTAGTAAAACAATATGTTTTCTTATGTTTCACCCTGTATAATTAATACACACCCTGTATAATATCACTTTGTAATTACATATCTGGCATCCTTATGGGATATATTTTCAAATATTTTTAATCCGTGGATATCGGAAGTATATAATACAAAATTATGTGGATTTGGACCAACATTTGTGAATTTTCTCTCAATTTACAAAGTCTAACTTTTTTTACACCAAAACAATGACATATGACCCTGAAAAAACAAACGTTATCAGTGAATGCTTATGCTATCGACCTATTGAGGTTCCATGTGCGAGTATGAGTAAGAGTAAATCATGCAACGTATAATAGGCCTACACCGCTGGAAGACGTCATTGATTTACATGATCTTGGCAAAATGATTTATGCCGATGACACACAAGTTTATATCATTTTTGACAAGGATGACCACTCATCCCTCATCCCAAAACTTGAAACATGCATCAATGCTATTAAACTGTGGTCAACTGCCAATGATTTGAAACTTAATGATGATAAAACTGAGTTTCTCCATATTTCATCCCGATTCAGAAATTCATCTCCTTTGAAACATGTTCAAATCTGTGACTCTTTGATTGAACCAGTAAAGAGTGCTCGCAATTTGGGAGTCATTGTTCAGAATGATTTGAAAATGGATGTCTTTGTCAAAAACATATGCCGTTCTGCTTCATTTGCTCTGTATCGTATTGGACAGATTAGAAAGTTTCTTGACAGAAAATCAACTGAAATGCTGGTACATGCATTTATTACATGTCGCTTAGATCAATGTAACAGTCTTTTACACGGCCTTCCAAATTCGCAGATAAACAAGCTTCAAAGAATTCAGAACTCTGCTGCAAGATTGATCACTCTTTCACGCAAACATGATCACATAACTCCAACTCTCCGTGATCTGCACTGGCTGCCTATCAAGTATCGTATTGTGCATAAAATATTACTTCTGACTTATAAATGTCTTCATGGTACTGCGCCAATCTATCTTCAAGATCTAATCAAACAATATACACCTTCACGCAATCTTCGTTCTTCATCTCTATCGCGTCTTGTCTGCTCTTCAACGTCCACTCAGTATGGTCAACGTTCCTTCTCTGTGTCAGCTGCAGAACTCTGGAATAATATTCCACTTCATGTGAAAAATGCAGAGACTATATTTCAGTTTAAGAAATCCTTAAAGACTCATTTGTTCACAAAGGCTTTTTAATTGTAGTCCATATCCATGTATTTGTTTGTTATTATGTTTTTATGTTAAAGCGCTTAGGGATCTCGATGTTAGGCGCTATACAAATATGGTTATTATTATTATTATTATTATTATTATTATTATTACATGGTAGTAACCTTCAATCGTCAATAATATGATACAAATTATACATTACGCTTAGAAACTCTGTATCTGGTTTCCCGAGCATTCATCATCATCATCATCATCGTCGTCATTCGGCTGCGGTGCAGGCGACCACCAGTTTTCTCCATGCACGGCGATCTATAGCAAGGGTGGTTATCTGTCGGGCATTATCCAAGGGTAAATCTGTATGTATTGATTTTTCAATGTCCTCCATTGAATAAAAACATACATAAATCACCAGTTTGGTTGACCTTTAACAGTTGTAGTTCACTGTTTCGAATATTAAACCCCTTTTCAGCCCGTTAGGTTCCCTTTAAATTTGTATACCAACAGAAATCCCTAAAGGCAGTTGTAACTGCTTTAGGGTTAGTACGTGGCATTGCATTGACATTTTCAAGATTTAGACTGATGTGTACTATGACACTGACACTGCACCACGAGTCATATACGATAACATAGTTATGCGTTTGAAACCATACTTTCCGATCACTTTAATATAAGCTACCAATTTCATAACAGTACAGTCCAGGCAAATGACCAAATCTGGAAATCGGGATTGATTTCCAAATCTGGAAATATAGTGATCAACTTATTTTGCAGGTAGTTATTTTTGTGAACTACCAAAATGCTTTAATGTTGTGGATACTTAATTTTGCGAGTCAAACAAACATACCATTATAAATACACTGCCATTTTTTAAGGTTATTATTTTCGCGAATTTGAGCAAGAGCTATTTTTGCGAAATTAAATTGTTCACGAAATTAACAGTTTTCTGCACGGGGACGACCTAATTTTAAGTTTGGCGACAAACTATTTTTTTGGTAAATCATGCTACGATAATAACCTAAATTATCACCGTGGCGTTTTAATTTTGATCAGGGCATTTTAAAAATAAAGGAATTGATTAATTAATTAATTTAATTAAGCATTAACTAGTGGAGAAATGGTCATCGAGTAATAATTTTTGCTTTTCATTAATTGGTAGGTATGTCTAATTAACTTTTAAATTTAAAAAGTAAAAATAATTGCTGAAATCTATGTTTTAATCAATTTTGTAGTTTTTGAATCTAATCACAAAGTGTACAGCATTGGTTTCCAGATCAGGCAATCGATTTCCAGATATAGTACATTTCCAGATTTGGTCATTTGCCTGGACTGTTGTAGGTTCCGTCACAACAATATTGTTGCACGAGTGTGTTCCGTTCGGGGTTTGATACCCAATTTTTGTTAAGAGCTTAAATGCAGTGTTGAGCTAGACTAAAGTGTTTCTTGAATATTGTATTAACAGCAAATGCAAGCGGCTTCGTCTTAATGTCATCGGTCTAGTGGATCTGTCCAAGTGAAGTGTGACAAGCTAACTGTATCGTTAATCAATGGTGTAATTTTATAGAATATTGCATACACAAGATTCTTGTCTTCTGCGCAACTCCTCATCGTACCGTCTCCCCTCTTCTTCAGCTTCTCTGACAAATCTGCGAGCTATCAGTCTCCTCTCTTCTTCCACTTCTCTGTGAGCTCTCTGTCTTCTCTCTTCTTCCCTTTCGGCTTCCTCCTTGTCAAGACGTTCGGCGAGCTGTCGAATTGGTATGAAGTAGTTTTTTTGCAGCCATGTCATTTTAAAAGTCATGATTTGCTGTACACGCTTGGTCTGTCCGCCTATCACGATAGATTCTGTTGCAAGCAATGATGTACTGACGGCGCTCAATTCAAAAAACTCATTATTGCTATCCCCACAGAGAACATCATCACGAAAAATACACTTTCCTATCAGTAAATTAGGATTGATCGTTGCACAAATCAACAACAGACCCCTTCTCTCTGCGGAACTGAGACGGTGGTAGTTTTCATAATCTCGAAGACGTCTGATTTCCACATCATCATCCATTTCAATAACAGTACATATGCTGTTAAAATAGTACATCAGTCTTGCTTCTGGGACATTGGCCACAGTAGTAGTTGTGCCGGTCGGTTTTAATCCTAGTTGAAGCCTATTGTAAGATGCCGCCATGTTAACTGTGAAACAAATGGAACATAAATGTATCATCATAAAAAAAGGAATCTATGGATACATCCGTTAATTAATTAGGCAGCATGCAATACATGCATATAGTAGATATTTTTGTCGGTTTGAACTTTTTCAAGGATTTGTTTTATCAGAAACCGAGCAATTTGAGGTTTGTCTGAAATCCGTGACAGTTTAATACCATACGGTATTCTGCTAATAACTGGATAAATTACTCAATAAACCGTGTCGCTTATTTTTTGTCTAACTCAACGTTATTGATGGTGAAGAGTTTATGGTAAATCTCTCATGTACAACATAGATCAAGTTCGATTTTAACATCAAGGTCGCGCTGCGCTGTTGCGCGCATTGTTTTATTCATAAATATAGATTTTCATTCAAAACCTTATACCTATACATGGTGTGACCGGTGACGTAGTGCCCGGCAGTATGCGTGCGCACCTATAGGGAATGTGCTTTAATTCACACTTGATTGATCATTACTTACAATGCTTACGGTGCAATAGTGCAGTAGTCATGGTCTGCATCCCTAAGCACAGTGAGAGACCAGGTACTAAATCTGGTTGCCCTGCAGTATGCGTACGCACCATAAGGGCATGTGCTTTTAAAATTGGCGCTCTGTGATGTGTGTTTTGCTTTCGAATAGTATGTATGCAGTAGTCATGGACTAGTACCTCTAGCATGTCTTTAGACCAGGCGCTAATCAATTTGTAAACACTACTGATGTAAACAACGGTCATTTCATCTATAGACCATTTCAAATTCAGATCGGAAACCTTCGGACAAAACAGGTCACGTACTTGTGGACTATAGTAGATTCATAAACTCTGGCGTATCGGTTTCGATTTTGGTCCTCGTCCATTGGGCGTTAGAGGAACCCATTTTGACCAATGATGAAACAGCGATACCTATGCGGTATTGGTTATTATTTGCGCTCCATCAAATGCTAATGTATTCATGATAGTGTTGCTTTAGTGTGAATAGGGCTGATCATGTAGCTTTACAAACACCGACTAGCATGACTAGTGGTTTACTGTGTTGACGTGAG
The DNA here is from genome assembly GCA_035610835.1 of Ophiura sarsii. Taxonomy (NCBI): domain Eukaryota; kingdom Metazoa; phylum Echinodermata; class Ophiuroidea; order Amphilepidida; family Ophiuridae; genus Ophiura; species Ophiura sarsii. Next base: position 23,411,049 of record CM069449.1, read on the forward strand.
AGCGTACACTCAAGAGTAGTAAAACTAGAAGCAAGACTATTTTATTATCAACATTGATGTCGATACCGGTAACTTCAAAATGTATCGAGCAGACAAGAGGAGAAATCGTAGTCGGCAAAAAATGCACCACGATTTAAAAATATGGCAATAAAATCAAAATGACATGTGTATCAAGTTGTACAGGTTCCCTTACAAACATGCAGTTTTGAGCATTGGGTTTGACAATCTAATTGCTGATCATTAGTGGATTCATCAATATCACTGGGGAGGACTGTGTTTCTTCTCTCCAGATTTGGTTTTCTTTTCACTAATGATCACTGTTTTGAACCAATTTCAACCAATATGAAACAACCTATTCCTGGATTTGATCCAAAAAAGTTACACGAATCCAGCAAACTATTTTGTATGCCGACAAACCTTTTCAATCAATAGTATCATGACCTCGATCTATTCATTCATTAAAGGCGATTACGGCTAATACGCTGGCTTATGATTGTAAGTTTGAATGCGCACAGCATGGATACACCTGATATTTAAAGTCGCGCGGTCATTCAATTGTTCAGCAAGGCATGACGATGGGCAAGAGCTAACACTGTAAGTGTGTGCAGTCAATAGTTAGGTCACCCAAGCCCTATATGAAAGCTATGAAGATTGTTAAACAGGGTCAGTCGTCACAAACATGCACAAACACAATAGTCAAACGACCTTGCTATTGTCATGCTATTGTCAACACCATACACAGAGGTCTGCAGTGCAAATCTGTACGATATTCGCCATGTAATGTCTATGGCAGATTTCATTCCGTGGTATAAAGCTATGAGGTTTCCGTGGTCTTCGTTATCTCCAAGCAGATAGAGCAATACGTACACGGACTTTTTTGTAGACGAGGGTTCATTCATGATCTGGTGAGATTTAGAATGAGTTAGGATTCCTGTAATTTTGAAGACCACGGATTTTCAAAACGTAAATTTTCCAACATTTTACGACATAAATTTGGTCACCAAACGTATTTAAAACTACACATTTTACCATTCTGCAGATGTTATTGACCCTCCTCTAAAATTCTGCATGATTTTTAACACGTTTCTCAGTTTTTGAGATGCCCAAATAAACCATTATCCGAAGCAATTTCTCGCAAATATTGCAGTCACTGATACTCCATTGTTTTCTTGCGTATAACAAAATATGACATGCAGCGTGACCTCCCTACTGGCTGTGTGTGTAGAAACATAGACTATCGAGTCTATAGCAGAGATCACATGACTTATGATAAGATACTTTGTTGTACTCACGATGAACTGATCTATATCTATCTATAACCAGGGGTATGCCACTGAGCTTGCCGATCGGGTCCACTTTTAAATTGAACTTAGTCAGCATAGAATTGATGGCGCTATACTTATAAGGCGTGATTGTAGCAGGGATTGTAGCAGACGATGGTAGACACGAACGGTCGTTAATTTTGAATTCCATTACTTTCAATGTAACAATGGATTTTGCCCGGGATTTTGATTATATGACCCCATAAAATTCATCTCACGTTGGAACTAAATTATTTCATCCAAAAACCGCTGGAGTTGGATAACCAACTCCAGTGTCAGTATTTTTTGTTTACAGCAAGCCGTGTGTACATCTACCGCGTGCACAGCGCCACCAATTCTATGCTGACTAACACGCCGGTCACCGACGCATTCCAGACGATTATCATAATTTATTCAAATATTCAAAAGGTCCGTTTTCGCTACGTACGTTAGTATACGACTTTCCTATCCCAAAATTAATAGTATCCCTGCTATAACGTTCATTCATTCATTCATTCATAACATTTATTTACACAATCCAACAACATACAGATATAACAATATAACAAAATATAACATCAAGAAAACAATTTATATTCAGGAATGGTATGATATCATTAAAGAGATAAATCTAGACGATATATAGTGAAAAGAATGATACAAAGGATAAGCTTATAATATATGTAAAATATCAGGCGATGAGAGTGGTCCAGAGAGGTGATGTTGGAAAGTGTGCGGAGAAGCCATTAAGCCTGGAAGGCTTTAATTTTGGATCCACCGCTGTGAATATCAAGAATTAAACAAAACAACGTATATACTACTACTATTATAGGAGGTTGTTATGATAAGTAGGGAGATGGTTTAATGAAGTGAAAAGAGTACAATGACAGTGGGCCGGAAATGTAGGTAACGACATCACAAAATATGAACAAATGTGAGACAAACAAACTCAGAGATACTCAGAGATCAATTTCTTTTTATAACTATGTTTGAAGCGGTTTATTTGTGTACAACTAGTTAGAGTAGAGTCAAGCGAGTTCCAGATTTTAGGTCCATTATAGATTATTGAATGACGAAGTACTTTAGATTTAATATTATCAATAATAAAGTTATTAGCGTTTCTAGTGTTATAGTTGTGAAGATCTTTATGTTTAGAGAAGAAACCCCCAAAAGAATTTGAGAGAGCGTTATTATTGAAACGGAACATAAATAAAGCAGTTTGAAGTTTGTTGATATCGAAGATATTAAGAGTATAAAAGTTGTGAAATAGAGGCATTGAATGCGAGTCATATGATGTACCAGCGCAGATACGCAAAGCCTTCTTTTGATAGATAAATCCTTTGTCGATTTTTGTCATATCCGTGCTCGACCATGGGCTTAGGGACATATGTTTGGATAGAGTAATTGCCCATGCAATGTTGCAATAAGATATGTATGGCAAGACAAGTGTATTATACAGAGTAAGCAGAATAGAAGAGGGAAGGTCATAGCGTAATCGCCGGAGTATACCGATACTTCTAGACACCCGAGTACATGTATTAGCGATGTGAATGTTTATCAATGATAACGCCGAGGAATTTGGTATGGTTAACAGGTGAAATAGGGGTAGAATCAAATGGTAGCAGAATGTACGGTATGCCGTTTAGAGCCGAATAGAATATAATTGGTCTTGCTAACGTTAAGGGAAAGTTTATTAGCCCTGAACCAGTTCGACACATGTTGTAGCTCATCATTAAAGGTAGAAATTAGAGTAGTAAAATCAGGGTGTGACATAAAAATGTTGGTGTCATCAGCGAAGAGAACATAATTTCTTTGAAGCATTTGGAATGTATACTCTGCAAAGTTGCAAAATGCAATATCTAACAGAGGAATGCATAATGGCGACAATTGAAAATAGACATTAGAATACATAATCTTAATCTACAACTACAACTATGATATGAGCAATATATTATAATTTTTGAATACAGTGCTTGAAAATTTCCAGAGATTTGGCATTATACATTGAGGGTGTCAGTGAATTCCAGTCCTTAATTGTTCGGGGATAGAAGCTGAACTTATATGAGTCGGTGTGAGTTGGAACGATACTGAATCTCTGTGGATGGAATTGCCTGGTTTTTGCCTGATACGTCTGAAGAACACACTTGATTATGCATTATGGGATATAATAAGTTTGTCACAGTTTAACATAGTGCATTGTTTGCCAACTACGATTTCTCCTCTTCGAACAGACGGTAAATGTGATAGTATTACACCGAATCTCTTTTATCTCACCGTTTTTTGTTGTTGCTGAAACACCGCCATATACAACGTTGTGAGCCAGGCAATCTTTCACTCGGCTATTTGGAAACATTTGGAATCGATCGAATAGTTACGGATTTGAAATTGTTGGCCTATATACATGATATATATACGGGACACCTGCGTCCCAATCAAATGACGTGTTTTTGTTACTGCTACGTACACACAAACGCAGTTCACAAACGGAGAAAAAAGTGCCGCCGCGTAAACATCATTCACCTGCGTATAATGAAAACAAGCTCGCGTAACGCCACTAACGCACAGAGTATGGAAGGCATTTATGTTAATCAACGCGATCAACAATTTCGCTCTTTTTTATCACATGTGTGTGACTATCACAAACACTTTTTTATGTACCGGCGGTAATCTTGGATTTAAAAAAAACGCCACCGGGTGAAATGGTGCACACCGTCCGGAAATGATTACATACTTTTATGGACTTAAATCAATCATTAAAAAGAGCCTCTAATAACGTATCAACAATCACGCTATATCAATGAATTTCCACCTGACTTTGATTAGTAACCACCGAATGAAAAAGTGCACATAAGCAAATGTGGTAGACATCACTCGATGAAAGCTGTGCGCAAAATAATATGTGGTATATAATATTCGTTATGACCAATGCGGATACATTTATGTAATGCAGATGTTGCGGATACCTGCGAATATACTTATGCGCAAGCAACCTATTATGAGGTCCAGATTATGTGCTAAATAAAAATAAAAATTTTGCAGTGAAAATATTCGAACAAAAATACGTGATGAAAAGAGCGAAATACGTTTCATAGTTACGCGACGTGTGAGTAGTGTGCACGTATTGTAACGAGGAAGCATTGCTAAAATGTTGTAAAGTGTAATAATTAAACAATAGATGAATACAAAGAATAAAAGCAAGATATACCAACTGGGTGTAGGGAAAAGGGAATAACATGGGAGAATGACGCAGGAAAATATACAAGCAATGAGAACTGATGTGTACTGAAACAAATAATAATATTACACGGAAATGCCCTGGGACAAGCAATCAAAATTGCTGTGCAATAAAACCAGCGTCCGAATTAAGGAAAAAAATTTGGTTGCCCGCCGGGCAACCAAGCAGGAAATTATGGTTGCCCGGCAGATTTTTTGGTTGCCCGTTCTGTAAAATATTTAAATGCATGTGTTAAGTGTTTCACTTCTTGTAAAAAAATTGGTTGCCCACCGGCAACCATATAAGTACATGTTGGTTGCCCGGTGCTAATTTTGGGTGTCCCGGGCAACCGGGCAACCACTTAACGCGAACGCTGAATAAAACAACCAATATATAACATAACATTATAAAGACCCACGTTTCAAGTGGATATTACCACCAGGGACAAAATATAAAAACAAAAGTGGTAAGAATTTTGATGAAAATTGCGAACTACACAAGTTCACCACTACAATAATAGCACCATGACAGTAACTGATGTTGCCCACTAGAATGCTAGACATCCAAGTTAACACTGATGAGTAATTAATAAGTACATTATCACGTCCGTATCATTAAATTACGTTTTGAATAGACGGTTTTGAATCAGTATAATGACTTTGATCGGATTTTTTTCGGTGACCGTGAAGAATCAAACTTTTTTTTACTCTGAGACATCGAACAAACAATTCCTTGGTTCTAAAGTAAAAATGTTTTATAACCTTTTTGCTTTATACATGTAGGTCGTGGCGCTTTGGATGCAGCGCCTACGGGAGGGTGCCGCTGTTCAGTAGTATCTTCCGAATAAATACGTAAATACAAAATATATTAAAAACTCAATATAACATTTCATTAAGAGCATAATTCAAGTTTCAACATTCATCGAATGTAGTATTTTGACAAACAAATACATAATACTTACTTTATCTGTTGTTTATCCGTCAACAGTGCTTTCTAAAGCCCTCGTTAGGTTAACATATCTGTTTTAAATCGACGACAACCAGCCAATACTAATCGAAATCCATGTGACATGACTTACCAGAATTTTAAAAGGGGAATTTCCCTTTTTAAAATAATATAGATTCAATACATGATCGATAATTACTTCCCCTGGATGGTAAACATTCAAATATTTAAAGTGACGTTGTTTCGTAAAAGTATAAGCAGGGCATGGAATAGAATTACAGTATTTTATTTTCAGGCATGACCCTCAAATTATTATTTTTAAACTTTTGACAGCCCATTCCAAGATGACCTTTCACATCCCACAAAACCGTTACGGGATATCTACCAATTTACCAATTTGCCGAATACGTACATAGGGTTAACATTTTGTCAAACTGCTTAAATGTGTTGACAAAACGTGTTAATATTCTAATTTCCCATTATCAATCAGCTCCGGAACCTGAGCCTGTGTCACTATAATAGATGAAGGTTGCATTGACGGGTGGGCGTCACCGTGGTAAAACGTAAACCCGTCAATGTTTGCAATCATTGCATATGCGCTCTTCAACCCTAAATATGATAATAACAAAATGACGTCAATTAATTGAGGACAGCCAGAATTCCTTGCGGCAGCTAGTGCGATGATGTTATCTCACCATCGACCTAGAACTTGAATCGGTCACTCACGGCCTTAGTACACTGGTTTCGACTCGGCTCGTCCCCTTCGATATCAGTTCTACATTGACCATGTAGTGCACGATATTAGGACGGAATTAGTTGCTGTGTCTACGAACACAACACAAAATATAACACAATGTCGCCCCCATCGCAAACTATTATGTTGTTTTGTTTTGTGTTGTGAATTATTTTAATCGTGTAAAAATGACAATTATTTTAGCTGTTAGGTCTTTATAAAGACAAATGGAGCATCGCGGCGAAATCTGTAACGACTTTTTTACGAATTAAAATGATAAATGGACTTTCTAATTTTAAATTGCACATTCACACGATGCATGGTTCTGGTCTACTTTTTCAGGTTTTCATGCTTGTTAGTTTCAATCCAATCGATTTCAACGCTGATGATTTTTAATAAACATAGATTTTGTTTTGCCTAAACTGATTCTTGATTGAGTTGCCCTAGCTTTGGTCTATTAAGGGGTCGTCCATAATTTTCGCCATTTTCAGTTACGTACAAAGCGTACGTAAGAGGGGGGGGGGGGGGGGGGGGGGGGGGAGGGGGTCGAAATATACCCCAACCGTACGTAACTTAAATGGCGATCTTGCGAGGCGGGATTTTTTTTTTAAAGTACAAAATAAAATAAAATTTCGCCATTTATTGCGTACGTAACTCGAGGGGGGGGGGGGGGAGGGGAGGGGGGAGGGGGGTAAAAAGTTACGTACGCTCTGTACGTAAGTGAAAATGGCGATAATTTTGGACGACCCCATAACGAACCGATTTAAATATATCAATGTAGCCAGATTGATATCCTGCGTCATGTTCAAACATTACATTTTGCGGAATTTGAAAAGTGTCTTTGATTTGTAAAATAATTGCTGTGTGATAAAAAAATAACAATAATGTAACATCGCTTTTATTTAACTACTTATGGCGTCATTCATCTATTTAGTGTTTGGTTTTCAAAAAAGCAATTAACGCACTAGTTCGCAGAAAACTTTTCTGGGTCAAGTGACTCACTTACGTAAGTATTCATACCAGTATCGTTCAATACTGGGACAAATTTCACTGGTAGCATGTGTACCAGTATCGTACGATACTGGAACAACATTATCGGTGGATACGGGAACACAATTCGAAGTCCAGTATCGAGCTATACTGGCAACTGTTATGTTCTAGTATTGAACGATACTGGTACACCATTATCTGGGATCTAAAGTACACTGTTCCCCTTACGACACGACTTAATGAGGCAAAACAACATTGTTGTGTTGCCCTCAGCGACCGATCTTTAAAATCTAAAGAATTAGGGTAACTTTTTTAAAAAAAATTGTAAAAAAGATTGAATGTTACCCAAATTATCATAATATTACTATTTTCTGCTTGAAATGATAAAGTTTGCTTGAATAAATTGTTTTTAAACTATTAACACCTTAGACATGAACCACACGTCTGTCGGTAAATGAGTCAGCAAATGAAAAGAAGAAAAACAAGAAGAAGAAACATCGACTGACTGACCCGACTTCAAGATTTTGGGCACTTGAGGGCAACCGAACACATTTGTTTTGGCCTGACAGCTGTTACCAACATGCTCTGAGTTTTGTTAAGAACGAAAACGACTAATATAAAGCTTGTTTTGTAAAAGTTTGATACAACCGAATGGCGCCGTGGCTTAGCGGTTAAAGCGCCTGTCTAGTAAACAGGAGATCCCCGGTTCAAATCCGGGCGGTGCCTTTCATTTTTGTTCTATATAGTTTTTTTTTTTTTTTTTACACACGAAAATTATTAAACTGGCATACTCCATTAAAAAAAAAATCCTTAAATAGGGAAAGAATTAGAAAGAGAAAAGTAGAAGAGAAAAGAGGGAAGGAAAACGGAAATGAAAGGAAAAGATAGAGAGAAGATGAAGATAAACGGGAAGGAAAGGGTAAAGGAAAGAGAAAAACAACACATAGGAGGAAAGAGAGGAAGGAAAATATTTATGTAGATAGTTGACAAGGAAGGGAAAATAAGTTGAAAGGGGAGAAGTAAAAACCCAGAAGAAACTTGGAGAAGAGAAGATATTTACCCGGGGATATCTAACCATCCAAACACTTGATGATTTATGTGTGAGCGTGCATTACGTAACTTCAGTGACTTTTATCAAGGTTTATTATAGGACCGAAAAATCTAAGGGATTTACTTAATTCCCATCTAATTGACAATTTGCTCTTTACCCTGCTTGACGGACAATTTTAAGTATACAAATGGCAACTTTTATCATTTAATATAGAATGGCAACTTTTTTTCATTATAGAATACCTGTTTAAAACAATTATTGATTTGGAATCACCATAAGAAATGCACTGAAATACGTACACACATGCCTAGCTTTGGTTCAGTAATCATTGAGATACTAGACTGGGGAAAGGATTCTGAAAAATCTGTTTTGTTAATAGTAAAACTACTACATGTAACCACGTAGAAAGTGATAACACTCTAATTGCAGCTATTACCACCCTGTGCACATGTTTTGTTGAGGACGAAAAGGCACTGTCTCGCTAATGATTAATAAAGGCTGTGTTATAAAAGCATTTTCAACCGAGCGGCGCCGTGGCTTAGCGGTTAAAGCGCCTGTCTCGTAAACAGGAGATCCCCGGTTCAAATCCGAGCGGTGCCTTTCATATTTTGCTGCAGAGTAAGTTGGGTTTTTTTCCCAAAAATCATTCAAATGTTAAAACAATTCAAAACTTAAATGAATGATTACAACTTTCAAAACATTTCACATTTGTTTCTAAGATGTCGGTAGCTGGAATCATCGAACGGGATTTGTCTTCCTAATACGTGTACACGTGTTTGGAAACTGAGGGGGGGGGGGGGGGGGGGTACTCACCTAAGACGGTATGGGGATGTGCCGCTCTAATGGGTAGCTTTTTGGGCACAAAATTCCTAAACATGGGGTATGATTTTGTGCTGGAAATCCCTAATAATTGGGTCACTTTTTACAAATGGGTCTATTTTTGCGAAATTGTTGTATATTTTCGCGAAAATTTGCAAAAATTAGGTATATTTTCGCGAAAATTTGCAAAAATTAGGTATATTTTCGCGAAAATTTGCCAAAATTAGGTCTATTTTCCCGAAAAATTGGTCTAAAATGAAGCAAAACCCCTACAAATGGGAACCGATTTTTCCAAAATCACCCCTAAAAATGGGTATGGGTTTTAAATCTCCAGCGGCACACCCCCGACCAAACCAAATCCGAGTACCCCCCCCCCCCCCCGGGGCGCTTAATTTCTTTCTGCAACTATAACGGGATGCATCCCATTGTGTTACTACGCTACTACGCTTTATTCCGTGTATCGGTCTATTGCATCCCGTTATAGTTGCATAAAGAAAATACTAATTGTAATGATGTAATCATTATTATGATGCAATATTTGTAAAGGAATAGCCTATTTGTTCGAGAAATCCTTGGTTCTGGCCAAGTATCAACGTCTGCATCCATTGATTTATTAAGTTGACCCCCCCCCCCCCCCCCCCCCCCCGACCCCCCAATAGTATGTGGAAGACACAGGGAGGGTAGATTTCAAACTGAGTCACCCCTGCCAAGTAACCTCATTTGTAATTCACACTTCCTGTGGGGAATAATAAGGTAATGTCGTCCATATGAGGGCTCTATTAAACATATTAAAGTGAGTATGATCTGATGGTGTTTGCTCCTACTCAACCGGTTGCATCGTACTGCGGAAAATACTACCTCTACTTCGACTTAAATGCAAAGTGTCGGTACCCCAACTTGAGGTGAAATCGTAGGCCTATAATAGTTTTACATCAGTAATTCTCAGCTCCGCAAGACGATGAACATTGAATGACACTAAACCATATGTGAACGAATTCGGACTACAAGACCTTTATAACATATTCAACCATATATGTATATTTTTAGACACATCCCTTTTTATTCATTTTTTCCTTCACACATGTAAACAAAATTGAACAAAAGCTACTGTATACAAATATAAATTTTACGTTCCCTCTAGGTTTATATATACAAGTGAAAAATTATAACGGTTGAGTCATGTTTATATTTTAGAAATTCCTCAAGGGTGAAAGACATTTCATAATTGTATTACTCGGCGATTTCGAGGTTGGTTGACAACAACAAATATGACGTCGTCTGCTAAACATCTGCCGAAAAATTCGCGAACTAAACAGACGCAGATTTTATGCTTCTTTTGGATAATTATGCTGCATCAAAATCCGCGGGAGCAACTTAAGCTTCATTTCGATTTTCGTTTAGACAATGAAATATAGTTTAGTCAATGAAATATGTATGAGGTGACATAGGCGTGCGCAGGATTTTTTTACCCGGGGGGGGGGGGGGGGGGGGGGGGGGCTTAATTTTTCTTCTTCATTGATTCGCACCGCTATCCGCGGTAACGCGGACGTACAGGGTGAGTATGTGGGGGGATATGCCCCCCTTGAAATTGGATTTTTCGAACCCATTGATTTGGTGTGTAATTTTGACCAATATTTTAATTTAATGAAAAGCCCAAACTTCAATATTGGCTTATTATCAATATCATTCTTCAATTTTGCAAAAGCAAACAACACGGCATAAGGGTTTGAAATTGCGAATAATTTAAAAATGATTTGCGCGTAGCGCGAAAATATTGGCTATTGTAAAAAGAAAGGTTTAACAAACCGTTCCTGAAGCCATGTTGTTAAGCTTGACTGATGATTAAACAGTGAAACTAATTTGCGCGTAGCGTTCAAAAAATGTCTATTTAACACTAAAAAGGTCAAGAAAACGTTTCTGAAACCATCTTGTTCCAATTGAATAACAAAGAAGTATACAAATAATTGGCGCGGAGCGCGCTAAAATTTGTTATTACACCTCATAAATATTCATGAACTAATCATGGCAATTCATTGGCCAATTCCTATCACAAGTACTATTTCCCTAGGGAAATAGTTTTGACTATTTCCCTACAGCCTCATCCCCAGAGTCACAGTGAGGTGTAATAAAACAAATACTACATGGTATGATCAGGGCAATGGGGCACACTATTTTCCCTCGGTACTGGCTACATGCCTATCACCCCTCACCCTTCGGGTTCGGGGTGATAGGCCCGTAGCCAGTACCTCGGGAAAATAGTTTGCTCTATTTCCCCTCTACCATGTAGTATTTGTATACTATTGTAATTATAAAGGTATAGAAAAACGTTCTTGGAGCCATCTTGTTAAACTTGAATAATAAATAAACAGTGAAACTAAAACGCGCGTAGCGTGCGCAAAAAAAAAGTTTATTTTAACAATAAAAAGGTCCAGAAAACGTTCCTGAAGCCATCTTGTTCAAATTGAATAACAAAATTTAAAAAAAGGCTATTGTAAAAAGAAAGATTAAAACACCCGTTCCTGAAATCATCAAATTAGTTATGTTTACACCGAAATGGTCATGAAAACGTTCCTGAAGCAATCTTGTTAAGCTTGAATAATAAAACATTGAAAACAATTTGTGCAAAATCTGGTTATTTTGACACTTAAATGGTCCTGAAAAACGTTCATGAAGCCATTTTGTTTAAGCTTGAATAATAAAAAAAGAAACCAATTCGCTCGAAACGCGTAAATAATGTCTAGTTTACAAACTAAAATGGTCCAGAAAACGTTCCTGAATAAGTTGTTATAAAGTTTGAATAAACATTGAAACCAATTCGCGCGAAGCGCGCAAAATTATGGCTTCCCTCGGACTTTGACGGCTTAACCTACCCCCGGGCGAGGAGATACCCTCAATTTGTTTCGTCAGAATGAGCGCATATAATGTAAAGGAGATTACCTAGATACCCTAGGTTACTTTCTGTTGCATGTTGGTGCTACATTGTACCGGAGAAATTGATATTGCCAAAAGATACAATTATATGAACTGGATAATTCGTATATACACTCGGCAAAAGAAGTTCTTGGACACTTAAATTAAATTAATATTTAATAGAATATATGTAATTATATATATGATTATATATATATAATTGTATATCAAAATAAGCAGAAAGTAATCCTCTAACAGCTTAACATGGAAATTAGACATAATCACTCATGCATGGCAGATCCCATTCACTTGACAATGGCAAGAAGATTAAAAAATTTGACAATCCCTCCATTCAAATGACTGTAAATGCTCATTTCTTGCAATTTCCTTTTACGCACCTTACCATTGCTTAATTAATGAATGTGCTCAGCCATGCATGAATGCGTACATCTTAATTTCATACAGACATGATAGAGAAGTATTGTCTGCTTATTTTGACATGCAATTGTTTAATTTATATTAAATATGTATGTGCAATATTTGAACTTAAATGAGTGTCCAGGAACTTCTTTTGACGAGTGTAGTACTGATTTAAGATTTGACCAATATAATTGTAAACCAGTATTGTTTAAATGTGAACACATTAAAAAAATAGTATTATGGTACAATACATATAGACTCAAAACCAAATTAAATTATATAGAATTGACTGTCAATCACACCTGAACCGCTACATAATGCAATATAGATGGGTCGTCATCAACCATGACTAAACACTTTCCACGTGGTGTGCGTCTGCAGACGACATTCCAAAATGTCACAAAATGTTTCAAACATTTCAAAAGTATTGACTTTCATCACCATATTTTTAATCACCATGAGAAATGCATTAAAATATGTACAAACATGCCTAGTATTCATGTTTTGGTTCAGTATTCCTTGAGATAGACTTTGAGAGTTGGGAAAGGTTTCTGACAAAATTTGCAATATGGTAAAACTAATAGCTGCGTGGAAAGTGTTAAGTGGACGGGGCATGACTGACTATACCAAAGAAATATACAATAGACAATATGATAATATTGAATGCTTAAAAATACGATCTACGATGAGTCCCACTGCTGTACATCACCTTATAAGTATTGAAATAGTCTTATTATTTATATGAATTAAACAGCTTTGTCTAAGGTGTGTGAGCCCTGGCTGTTGGTTGTTACAGCACTATAGCTTTTATGTAGAACATAGTCTACTGTTAGATATTTGACATTATGTATTCAATATCAGTGTATTTCAATTCCACTAACTAAACAGATTTACAGCGATTATATCTCTTTGAATTATATAGTGCCACTGCCAGACTTCGATTCTGTATAGAAATAAAAAGATAAACAATAGACACATAATTATTAAGTCGTATCGTTGTATTATAAATTATATCGATAAATACTATTATTGGGGAAACAAACTGTATATATAGGGGAACAAACTGCATAGCTCGATCCTTCATGTCTTCCCTATTTTACACACGGCCCCCTGCGATAGTGCTCAAATTTGGTCCGCAATTTTTAAAGATGGCGGCCATATAGAGAAACGCGGGGACCCATTCTAACATCTGCATAGTATAAGAAGGTAAGCATAGAGACAGTATTGTTTAAAATTAGATTTACCTATTGTTCAATTATAACGTCCAAAGCAAAAATATGACATTCACAGATTAGGATACTAGACCATATAAATGATTCATTCATATATTGATAAATGTAAACGTCTAAAGTCATATTATGACATCAAAACTATAAACAATATAAATGAACACATTTAAAATTATGTTTAGAACGGCATCAATTTGATTCTGCTTTCAGAATATTAACATTAAAAAGATAAAACATAAAAATAGACACATATTAATGTTAACAATTGTATTCATTGAATTATACAGTCAAAACATGATAACAAAATGATAATAAATAAAAATGCACACATATCATTGATAAACTTTGTTATTACTGCACTCTACAGGTAGAATACAGCATATAACAAAAAAGGTACAGATCTGTTATATAAATGTTGGTTATTTATTGTAATTTAAATCATTTCATATGATAATGAGTTATAATGTCTATACAGAAAAGAAAAACCACATGAATACTGTGTATTAATTTGCATTATAATATTAAGACATTTTAACACAGCGCAGGGCAACACACAGTGTTGCTTTCCTTTCAAGATTGTCTAATATTGGTGAATCCATGAGAACGTGTGAATGAGGAATGCAACAGATCCTTATAAAGTGATCCCGCACACGTACTCTGTTTTAATGTCTATTGTACGTCCACAGACTGAATCTGTTATAAGATATATGATTGAGATAATTGCTTAAATTTGACAAAGTCTGATTGCTCCAGGAAGATAGCTTAAGGAATCCATCAAATCAGGACTTATCAGATGTTATTTTCAACTGTGACACAGGACGGTACAACGTCTCCTGAGCTTGCACCTATCTCCTGAGTCACGTGACCAGACTGATGACCTCTGACATACATGTACATAAACAACATTTATAAGACGCCTTTCCTTAAAGATTAAAGCGCCATGAAACAAAAATAAATAAAATACTGCAAATCCCGACTTGCGAACCCCCCTGGCTGGGAGAGTCACCTTAATGGGGTCAAAGGTCACACAGGGGTCATATGGGTACACCCGATGAGTCATCTCAGATCCCCTTACCCAAATAGTATTGTCACCAAGTTTACTTGAGATAGAAGTCTGGCTTTTCATATGAGAGAGAGGGCTCTAATGTTTTGACAAAATGGGTCGAAGGTCACAGGGATATTTACAGGTCAATCCCCTTACCCATTGATTATTGTCACCAAGTTTGGTTGAGATTGAAGTTTGACTTTTCATATGAGAGCCCTAAAGAGCAATAAGTGCAGTTTAAAGTGTTGATAAATTGGGGTTAATGGTCATGTAGAGTCAATTAGATTTCAATCAGTGTACACCCCATGCATATCTCAAGTCCCCTTACCTAAATATTTTTGTCACCAAGTGTTAATTAATAAGTGCAGTTTAAAGTGTTGACCAAATGTGGGTCAAAGGTCATGTAGGGGTTATTAGAGGTCAATATGTATACACCCCGTGAGCACCTAAAGCCCTCTTACCCAAAGCATATTGTCACAAGTTTGGTTGAGATTTACATGAGAGCTCTAAACAGCATCAATAAGTTCAGTTTAAAGTGTTGGGAAAATGGGGTCAAAGGTCATGTAGAGGTCATCAGAGGTAAATATGTGTGCACCCCATGAGCATCTCAAGTCCTCTTTACCCAAAGATTATTGAGATGATTATTTGGTTGAGATTGAAATCTGACTTTTCATATGAGAGCACTGAACAGGCCGAACCTTACCAAAAAGGCTAACCAAAAGGGAACAACCCCCCCACCCCCCCCCCCACCCCCCCCCCCCACACATGACATGATGACAATATCCCCTCTGGCTTTTGGCCAGGGAGATAAAAAACGACGATGACACTGGGTTGAACGTTTTAATACCTACCCTTGCGATTATTCAAGTGAGCTATACATCGACTCGGCCTATGGGTAATACGCAACACGTCGTGGCTGTAGAAACACAACAAAAAAACCAAATCAAAGTTAAGATCAATATCATTAAATGAAGCATTTCACCATATAATTACACATAGCCATTAACACATGGTAGGTAGCCGTTCTCTGGACCCAATAGAGGGAGGGCGTGTTAAACCTAAGGCTATTTCATCAAAATCAAATACCATAGTAAAACCTAAGATTTCTTGTATATTCACTGAACCTCGACTGTCTGTTAGGGGAGGGGAAGGGGGGGGGGGGGGGTGTGGGTGGAGGGGGGGGGGGGGGGGGGGTCGTGTGCATGAAAGAGGCCTCGGTTACATTTCACAGCAATGACCTAAACCATCAAACATGTGAGGGTAGACAATTGGTACCCTGAGAGTTTGCCGCTAAAGTTTGTTTTCAAAATGGCCGCTATAATCCAACTTATTACCTATTGCGGCTTGAAAAGGCTTATTGTGAAAACAGAATTAAAAACCTTTAGAAGCATGAATGGTTGGTGCATGTATACAAGATTTCAAAGCATGCCATGACATTTGTATTTAAATATTCAAGATGGTTAACCATGAAGAGCAAAGGTTAAAGTATCATGGGCAAGGGTGGTCGGTCGAGTTTCCTGTGCAGATCATTACCAAGTTGCATAACTCCAAAGTAATTATCGAAAAAAATCCTTCATTTGAATATAGGTGTTCTTACTTGTCGTGGACCATTTCGGAGTTGTGGCGGGTACTGGTATGGTGGTCTTGGAGCAGGAGCGGGAGCGGCACGTGGAGCAGATGCAGCAGCGGCAGCTTGACCTCTCAACTGACTGAAGAGCGCAAGACCAACGAATAGCAGAACGATGACAATCACTAACAGTCCTAGTCCTCCCGCTATACCGACTATAAGCGGTTGTGACAAGGTGGTTTTGCCGTCTCCGCCACCATCGCCTGGGACATAAAATACAATATTGAATAGTTATGACGGGAACAGTGACGTCATCAGCATAATTAGATGTACTGAAGTTCCTGATATGGAATAAATATATAAATATATAGATAATAAGATAAATGAATGCATTGTTAATGACCGACAATAGCACCTGTCCCCATTTTTGATTCAAACCTATGTAATATCACGTGACCCACTTCATACCAATCAGGTGCCGGAAATGAAGAAAGATAAAAAAAAGGTAACCGTTTCCAGCCAAGAGGTTTTACATCCCGAACCAAAACATTAAATCCAGCCCTACACACATACACTTTGATGAGTCACTGTGATGCATCCAGGTGAGTTTTTAGTTTGTCCGTAAATTGACACATTTCGTTGATATTTAATGAGTAAATTTAATTGACTCATTTGTTGAATGAGTCAATTGACTCATTTGCTTGAGTTTAAACATTTGGCCAAATGAGTCAGTCATCTGACTGTCATCTGACTGTCATCTGACTCATACTGATAAATCAGCTGAGTCAGATGACTCGCTTTAACATTTTTAACAGCCAGTGCAACCTTTCTCGGTTCGGTAGTCGGCAGTCGGCAGCAGTGACTATAAGTGGTACAGTTTAAGCTTTACATTACAATGTTTCTGTAGCGTTAGGGAAATGATTGTTCTATTTTAGAACATTATTTACAAATTTGTCTCCAATTATGATTGACTTTTGTGGATGTTCTGTTTTGCCTGTTTTAACTACACGTACATGTACATTAGGGCGGGGCGTAAATAGGGAAGGTATTTTGTTCAAATCGGCCATGGTCAAAATGTATTCCACTTGACCCCACATGATCAAATATGCACTTTAATTTTTTTCGGAGGGGTTCTTCAGACTCCACCTCTACCCTTTATCCCCTATAGGGGTATACATGGTATTATGTTGCCAAATTGGTGTAGCAAATTAAGGAACGACCTAGAACAAATTGATACATATTTTTTTTAGCTTAATGCATTTCTATAAGGTACCCATAATGACATACTAAAAGTCTGAAAATATCAGAGTGTTAGAAATATGATAACTTACATGAACTTAAAATGGCCGCATTTTCATTGTTTTGGACTTATTTCGTATCTTAGATAGTTGTCATAGCACTTTAAATAGCGTCAGCATATATTTTATGAATGTATAACGTCTCAAAGGACATACAGAGACATATCTGTCGTAATATGTGTATTTTAAATGGCAGCCAACATTCTCAAATTAGCGGCCATTTTAAGTTTATGCAAATTAGGCATATTTCTACCACTCATATATTTTCGGACTTTGAGTATATCATAATATGGGGACCTTATATAAATGCATTGTGCTGAAACAATTATGTTTCAATTTGTTTTAGGTCGAAACATATTTTTGCTACACCAATTCTTCCCTATTTACGCCCCGCCCTAATGGGGGAATCACATGTATCCGTGTGAGCTGGGCGGCCCCTCGTGTAAAAAATGGGTGCGGACGGCGGCACACACGGTGGGCCGTTTCCCGTCCGTTGAACACGTTCAGGGGACTTTGCCGGCCACCGGAGTTTTGAACATGCTCAAAACTCCTGGCGGGTGAGTAAAAGCGGCGGCGAACGATGAGAACCCGGTATGAAGACGGTATAAGGACGGCGCACCCGTTCGCACCCGTTTCGCACCCGTTTCGCGCCCGTTTCGCGCCCATTCGCAGGGCGGTGATGGACGGTGGTGAACGTCGACCATCTTAGCGACGGGCTGCGAATGGCCGTATGCAGCCTGATAACCGTTCACGAAACGGACTCTAGGCAGGAATGTTGCAACTCTCTAAATGTAAAAGAGCTAAAACTCACTCTTTCGAGAGCTCTATGCGGGACAGCTCTTCTTTTTTTTGGAGTGAAGTTTACTTTTAAAAGAGTTAAAATCACTCTGAAAAAAGTGGAAATAACTCTTTAAAATGAGTAAAAAATCACTCTTAAAAAGAGTGAAAAATCACTCTGAAAAGAGTGAACTTCACTTCTTAGAAGAGCCGTCCTTCCTATAGCTCTCACAATAGTGAGGTTTAGCTCTTTTACATTTAGAGATTATTATAGATGTTGGTCGTACGAATTCCGGAATGCAAATGAAGCGGCGAGCTTGAGCGCTCAGCTTAAAAAGAGCGGTTTGATGATGTAATCAAGACGTTTCGGCCGGTACCCAGGCGTTACGACCGGTTAGGAGCCGGTATGGAGGTGGTATGCACACGGTGAGGACACGGTGAGAACGGTAAGCTAGACCTGTATGAGGCCGGTGAGCCAGGTACCAGGCCGGTCAGAACCCGGTACAGACCTGGTGTAGAGCGGTATGGACCGAGGACCGGTGAGGAGGTGTTATGCACCCGGTGAGAACGGCAAGCTAGCTACGTATGAGGACGGTGAGCCCGGTACCAGTCCGGTGAGGACCCCGCATAGAGCCGGTATATAACGGTATGGACCCGGTGACCACCAACAAACTCAATGCACCCGTTGACATTTTTTACTGATTGTTTGGACTCTTTGATTTTCTATTATACGGTATTAGGTGGCCGCCTACCATTACCGCCCTGCGAACGGGCGCGAAACGGGTGTGCCGTCTTTATACCGTCCTCAAACCGGGCTCTCACCGTTGTCGCCGCTTTAACTCACCCGGCAGGAGTTTTGAGCGTGTTCAAACTTCCTGCCGGGCGCGGATGGCCGGCGATGTCCCCGGCAACGTGTTCAACGGGCGGGAAACGGCCCACCGTGTGACATCACCGTGTGCCGCCGTCTGCACCAATTTGTCACACGGTAATGGGCCGGCCAGCTCACACGGATACATGTTAGTACAAATGTATTTTACAGAGATTCTCGGAATGTGAGCGAAGCGAGCTTGAGCGCTCAGCTTATACAGGGCAGTTTGATGACGTTATCAAGGCGGTTCGGTCGGTACCCAAGCTTTTCGGCTGGTGAGGAGGTGGTATGAGCACGGTTCCAGGCCGATAAGGACCCGGTATATAACAGTATGAACCTGGTGACAAAACAAAAATCAATGCGGCCGTTGACAATTTTTTGCTGATTGTTCACCGTGTTGGACTCTGTTGTTTTTCTATAAGACGGTAAGGGGCCGCCCAGCTCACACGGATACATGTGATCCCCCCATTATGTACATGTAGTAATAATATTTTAGTAGGATGTGCTCTCACAACTATTAACTGTTGCTGTCCGGGATTTGGCTTGTTTTGGTGTCTATAACTAATTATAGTTGGCGTCAGAGAAGTTCGGCACTTTTTCTGTGACAACTGCATACAGCGTAAACACGGAGAGCATCATAAAACAGCGTCACAACAGTTTTGTGCTGCGTGGGCGTTGTTTAATTTATTATTATTCTCACACAAATTTACCTGAAATATGCTACGGTGCACCCGTTGACTACCCGTTCACCCGTGCCTATTAATTAGTCTAAGACGAAATATTGGCAGCAGCAGTTATAATAGTTGAGAGAGCAGAGAGCACCTCCTTCTAAAATTATATTACTATACATGTACGGGTAGTTAAAGCAAACCACAATTAAGAGTCAATTATAATTGGAGTAAGCTTAAAGCTTACACGTTTGTAAACAATGTTCTAAAATAGGCCTATCATTTCCCTAACGCTACAGAAAAATTGTAATGTAAAACTTAAACTTCACCACAATAGTCACTGCTGCCGACTGCCGACTACCGAACCGAAAAAGAACGGCACACAGGCTGTTATTAACACTTTTTTCTCTGTAATTTCATAAGGCTGTGCTACATCACGCGGCACCTGCAACTGAATTTGAAGAATGCTGATTCGCTTTAAAATTCGAACTGGACTCATTGTTGTTGTAAAAAGTCGATATTGACTCATATCGATGTCAAGTGAGTCAATTAAAACTATTGCGAGTGAGTCAAGATCGACTTTATGTCGTATAAAGTCGATCTTGACTCATTTCGATGTCAAGTGAGTCAAATATAAACTATTGCGGATGTATCAGTAACATTATCACATGACCCATTTTTTCGATGAATGGGTCAAAAGTCGAATTGACTCAATTTTGACATCTTGTGAGAATGAATCGTAACCTATTTGAGTAATTTGACTCATTTTTCGAAATTATTTGAGTAGTTTGACTCATTATTCTAACTCACTACTTTCGCAAGTGAGTCCCATTGCGCCTGATTCATGAAAGACGCACCCACATGGGTCAAGTCACTCAACAAAGTTTATGTGTGTAGTATTATGATTTCACAAATTGAAAGCAGTTGAAAGTCCCAAATTTAAAAGTAGTAAAGATTTATTTCACCTGCACCACCATCCGCGCCATCCCCGCCATCGGCTGCTCCACTGTCATCATCGGTGATGTACACCGTCACCGTGTTTGGATAGACAATCTTGTTATCACCAAAGGGTTCGGCATTTGACAGATACACCTCAAACGCTTCCTGATTCTCCCCCGTGTTGTCGTCAATTATCTTCACCGTCACGTCGGCTAGTTTCTGACCACTGCTGAAGGAGACCGTTTTGGTACTGAACTCGAAGTCACGTTCTACGCCATCCTTTTCAGCTGGGGTGACCCCGGGTCGGGGTATTCCGGTAGAGCTAAGCTCACGAGCTGCAACAGCTGTAAAGTGATAGAAATAGTGAATTTAAATTGAATTTATATTTGTTTAAAAAAAAGCATGCATTTAACGCAACATACAATGTTATCGGATGCGTTTCTTGCAGGGTAAAAGGCCGGGAGGGGTATTTAGTTCAGACATGTGAGGTAACAGGGATGTGCCGCCAATAGGGTCCCCATTTCACCCATCTATTAATTGTATGACATCTTTTTAAAACCATTTTTGGTAAGTGTATGGTTAACTCTCATGAAAACAGTGCAAAATGAACTTTTTGATGTCTTTGGTCCATTTCTGTGTTATGCAATGTTTTCTTGCTTGAAAAACTTCTTTTCTAGATAGATATTGATGTTTTCTACTTGGATCTATATACTTTGATATACTTCTGAACGTGTTTTCACTCAAAAAAATGCCCTCATATACCCCAAATTAGCGAAATTTCCATGTCCGCAGCATAAATGTATATTTTGCCTTTATTAATGACAATACAAATAGGGCACCATTTTCTACAAGATATGTCATAATTTGTAGGGAACATATAGCGATATTCCATGGATAGAAAAAAAATGCACATCTTTTACGATGTTTACCTGTTTCAGTTTCATATATGTTGTCCGAGATGTTGATGTTTATTACGTTACCTGCGACATATTGAGGATCAACATTGTTCAAAATTAACATTTAAACATTTAAATGTACATATTCTGAATCTAAAAGAACATGGGTGTTGGAAAATAATATTATCAAAAATCTATAGCAGCATGTCTGACCTTGAGAAGAAATCAAAATGCTGCAAAGCATGCGACCTTGTTAAGGATGTTTATTACGTTGTTGAGATTTCTCCCGAACTATGTATCAAAACACACTTTTTGGTTAAAAACCAATTTGATACATATACATAGACTATGTGGTTACTTGGAACACTCGCTAGCTCTTTCCAGATCGTCTACATGGTACTTTGAGTACGAAAAACGTTTACTACGTTATCGTTTATTACGTTGTCGAATAAATCGACAGAGAGACAGCTGCTCTCTACGACTGTATTAAACAAAGATACGTGGCAGGCCCTTTTCGCAGGCATGTATGGGGGATATTCGATGAAAGTACAATGCAAAAATACCACGACGAATGGTAAGAATTCCTCATTTTTTCTTGTAAGTAATATGAACATTAAGCTGAATGACAGTTGAAGTCATTATAGATCTCGTAAGCACATTGAAAATGGACCTATGATATCAGAATGGGGTTAATAATGTGAAGAAATGCAGTAGGTATCGTTAACATCTTCATTGATTGCTTTGTATATACGTTATAAGCCAGCATTAGGCACTGTTGCAGTTGCCAATAACGTAATAAACGGGATAACGTAACCAACCTCATTGTCTAGTCTCATGTCAATGTTGGCGTCAATTCAGTAACTTTCATGATTGATGTACTTGAGTATCATACATTGTATCCAATGTTATAATTGTAATATGTGGACTATTCTATGTGAGGACTGAAACCACCTTATAATGGACAACGTAATAAACTTTCCATCATTTGATAAATATAATTGCACCCTGTTCATAGTGATTCAACATTTATTATGTGTTTATGAATGTTAACTTAGTGTACATACATATTGTCTCACATACTGACACAATCTCATTTGTTTGCATGCTTCAATGATGCATAGTTCTATGGCTATTGGATAACGTAATAAACCAATTCGTATAATTGTGTGAATAAATACGGTATACCTAGCTGAAACAGCTGCAATATATGTCATTAACTTTGTTTTGTTTTTGTTATCTTTATTATACAGAAATATATGCCACACAGTGCAAAAAACCAATGGCGATACCGGCAGAACCAAATGCAACAGTGGAGACAAAAAGGTCATCAGAGTACAATCTTATTAACAATTCTACTACCATCATTTTAAATAAAACAAATCAATATCTTACTAATTTTAAGAGATAAAAGGCTATTCAATATTTAGTGCTATTAAAATTTACATAAAGGTAATAATGTCATGGTCTAACAACATATCTGTAAAGTGCCATGTTACATCTGTCGATTTAGTGACCATGTTTATTACGTTATTCACCATATTTACCCTACATCAAAAGAGCAAGTCGACAATATATAGAACTGTCTTTTAGTGGACTTTAGGCAACCTAACTTTTACTAAAATACCATTTACAAGATATGTCTGTGTACAAAATAAACTGACTTGGTCGATGTTGAATATATTTGTTTACATGTGTTTGTATATGTTTATTACGTTACCCACCCCATAAAGTCCGAATACCAATGCCAGCGTTTTTGGTAAAGCATAATATTTATTGTTTCTGTGCTAACTTTTAAAAACACATTATAACGCTTGGAAAAAGATACGATTAAAGATATATTTTATACTTTGCACAAAGATATTCATTTTGGAAAACCGTGCATTTTTTTAGTTTTAAAGCTGATGTTCAAACAGTGATGTGAAGACCAAAAACAATTCATAATACTTGCAATTTACAAAATTACATTGCATTTTGTTCGCTGTAATTGGTAGAAGTATGCTTTCGTAACTATAATTTTGTGTTTTTGGCATCACAGTTTGTAAACTCGTTCTGATTTAGAGCTGATAGGAAGTATATAACGTAATAAACATGGAGCAAAAGCTGCAAATAAGTGATATTATAATATAAATTCAACGTTATATTGTACAAAAATGCAATGAGTGTTGTTCACAAAATTTTAAATCTAGTATCCAGTACATGTCTACTATTAAAAAATAGTGTAATAAATAAAATTGGAGACAATTTTTTTCTTCAACTTATGAAATCTCATTTGCACTATTTTCATGAGAGTTGACCGTATAGGTTTATAATCCTTAATTTTGCTGTTTTTCACAGAACTGTTAGCAACATCTTGCAAATATATATACAGGGTAGTTCAATCAAACCTTAACAGTTTTTTGAAGCCATTTTTTTTAAAAATTCTGTAGATCTAAAAAAAATTTTTTTTCAATATTCATCAACTACGTGATCTTGACCATCTATGCTGAAAATATCGTTACAAATAACCTTACGGTTGCAAAATAACAGCTATCTGAACAAAGTCTGTCCCATTGCAAATCCACTCTTCTACATTTAGAGAGTACCCTCGCCTCACCAACTCGGAACATGTTAAGTTGAAAATAAATTCCTACCGATTCCCCCTGGCCATTACCTTAATGTGTATTCGTAGTTCTGTATCCCAAATGCATGATCCACACGATGGGTCTCATGCCAGTATTTTATCGTTTTATTGATGCTTTTTATAAAGATATTTTTGTCAAACTCGTTCAATTCTTGAGTTTGTGTGATGTGGCTTTTGAGGGTAGACCGCTATATGTGTGGTTGGATGTGTAAAGGTGTGACTGTATATATAAATCGTTGGTAAACCCCTACACAATTCCAGACATTCTTTTCAATCGCCCTTTTCCTGAATATTTCTTGATATTATATTCATATCAACACTTTCCACACGGCAGGCGTCTGCAGAAGACATTCCAAAAGTTCACAATATATTTCAAATAATGTCAAAACTATTGAATGTCATTAGCATTTTTGGAATCACCATGTGAAATGCATTGAAATAAGTACAAACATGCCTACGTTTGGTTCAGTAATTATTAAGACTAGCGGGCACCAGCGCTTCGCGCTGGACCCGCTAGAAGATTTCACGGGGAATAAGTAAACAAAGCGTAAGAAGATTTGATACAATAATATCAAAAACATGTCCTACGTGCATACATAATCCAGGGCCCTAAATAATCAGAATATCGCAGGTGCTTTTGATAATCCAGGTATACATGTGCCTTAATCTAGGTGGCCTACGTTTGTGTTTCCAGATACATACGTAGGCCTCCCATGAGACCTGAAATGCGGGTTCCCTTTGTCCCATTATATCCAGGGACCCCATAGGCCTAAGCCCTACCCCCGTAATCCAGTTACCCCAGGTGCCCTTAATAATGCACCGGATACCACATAATCAAGGTAGGCCCACTGCAGTGTGCCGTTATCTCGAGATACCCAGGTGCCCGTACTTTATCATAGTCAAGTAAATTAAACGCGGGTGCCAAAGATAGCGGGCAGTAAAAGTCATATCACAATAGGCAGAGGTGAGCAATATCAAAGCGTTATAAATGTTTATATAAATATCAAGAGTATGTCCTTAAATAATTCAGGTACTCTTGATATAATGTAAAGTGCCCTTGATATAATGTAAGTGACATGGTGCCCTTAATACACCATGAGCCTAGGCCCAATGTGCTCTTAATTAATACAGATACCCATGTTCCTAATCCAAGTAGGCCTACTCCATCAACGTGTTCTTAATACCCCCAGTTATTACCTCCTTTCAGCGCATGTCTCTACCTATTTTGTACCCCAAATAATAAAAAGTTGAATTTTAATGTCAAAATTGAAAGTTACTTAAAATTAGCTTTTATATGTCTCCCCCGATTCTTTTATTGCCCCGCCATCCCGTTTTCCTCCTTTAACATTTTGGTGCTGGTGTCGCCACTGCCCATGCACATACAGTATCCTGGTAATTCAGTAGGCCTACGTTCTGAGCGTTATAGTTTTATAGTCGGTCGTTTAGTTTTATGGTCGACGGAGTCTATCATCAAGATTACTTGCACCATTCCACGCTTGTACTTGAGCACAATGTGCCATCCGGGTTTTGTTTGGCCTATTTACATTAAATACATTATTCCAATAGGTATGTGGGGCCTTAACGTATTATAGTATGTAGTCCCTTTGTCATGTTTGCTGTGTTCTATAAAGCCTCCCGAGATACTACCTGAGTGTACACCCTTACAATCCAGTTATCACAGTAGGTGGCCCACCTGCGCATAAGTATATCCAGGTAATTTGAGATTCGTTTTATAGTGAACCCCGTAATCCAGATACCACGGATGCCCTTAATAATCCAGACACTCTTTAATAATCATGATAATGTACCACACGTTCCGTTTTCCAGATGCCCCATGTGCCCTTATATCCAGATTATCAAGTATGGGAAGTGCGGAGAGGAGGAGGTGGCTTAGGGTACACTATTAGAAAAAGGGTGCTTCAGAAGGGTTCTGGCTGTCCCGTATATATGGTTTAAAGGTTTTTTGATTTTAACCTTAAAAGGTTCTGTAGAGAACCTTTAGAGGTTCTAAAGACCAATGTTTGCCCATATTTTGCCCATTTTGAACCTTAAAATGGTTCTTTTTGGAACCTTTTAAGGTGTTATAAAGGGTTCCATACGGGACAGCCAAGAACCCCTGAAGCCTGAAGCATCCTTTTTCTAAGAGTGTACGGACTGCCTGCTTTCACCCTGCCACGTTACAATGTGCAGTTTGCGCCACAAACGCGTATACACTTTGTATGCGTCATTACGTGTGCGCCGAATCGCGCGCGCCATGATAAACGCGGCCGCGCAGCTTCAACATCGTAACGGTTGTTATGGTACCGCCACAGTTTCTTTATCGTTAGCAAACTACGCGTTCATCTATGTTACTAATGCGAAAGTGTCACTTTAAGATCTGTGTAAGAGTTTTTATTTACATTTAGAAAATGTCGTAAAATAATGTTATTTGTCGGACGTTTAGTCACGTATAAATGTTTGTACTCATGCGATCTTTAAGAATAACAAACGACCGCATATACAGAAATGTAGCTATATCCCTGATGAAAATATTTTGGGTGAAGACCATATGTCATCACTCACTCCGAAAACCACAATTTTTGCCCGAACAGTAGCTACTCGAGTAAAAGAAATTCAACATTTCGGATTATCATCTGTGATCCTTTCTGCGCATGTCTGAAAACGGGAAAATACTGGCATTGAACTATCTAATTAGCTCGTCTATTAGAGGCGCAATTACCACGCTTTTTCAGTTGAAGAGGGACGCGAGTGTAAAATTATTATTGAACTATCTAATCAGGCGAGGGACCGAAAATTAGTATATAGATAAGACTTTGACATTTGGGAAAGGTTTCTGAAAAATCTGTTTTATATATAGGTAAAACTAATAGCCGCGTTGAAAGGGTTAAGCTACATGTATCATATTGAACACTATTGTTACATTGACAACTTGGCCTGTAGCGTCATGCTCTACTCAACTTTTGAGCACAAAAATAGTGAGGATTTTGACACATTACGATTTAGACCTCCCTATATTCTCAAACAAGTGGCTTAGCACTGCAACAAGTGATTTCTACAAATGTGAAATCAAGAGAGGAACGCATCAACTTACCATCAAAATGTAGCACAATATCAATATGCAGTAATGGAAATGCCCACATGACTTTCCAACCGGGGTAGACAGTCCCGGGGTTGATAAACCCTAAGTCGACCAACCCTGGGTGGACTACAATCCACCTAGGGTTGGTCGACTTCGGGTTGGTCTACCCCGGGACTCTCTAACCCGGAACTGTCTACCCGGGACTGTCTACCCCGGGTGGAAAGTCTTTCGGGTATTTCCATCGTTGCATATTAATATATCAAGAAAATATTCGAGAAATGGCGATTGAAAATAACTGTTTGCCGCCAATGGAAAGATAAACACCCAGAGTTGTCCATTGATGTACAATTTTACAACACACCCCAAAATAGCGAAATATACAAAATGTAGGTGACTGAAAAAAAAACCGGGTATATGATTAGACTAATCAGTTGAATTGTTTTAACTTAATGACTTGTTTCAGTGCTCCGCCACTTGTTTTAAATATGCGGGGGGTCTTAATCAAAATTTGCTAAATTCAACACTTTTGTGCGCTGATAAAACAACTCTATCGTATTTGTATTGAAGTGTTACATTGACAACTAGGCCTGTAGAGCGATGCGCTACTTAAAGGTGTATGTTCCGATCTCTTTTTGGGGGCTATGATTTTTTTTTCAAATCAAAAGATTATGATATCAGAAGAATCCCCATATTTTTCTCATTATGTCTGTAAAATCTTAGGGACCCAGAAATGTTCCATTAAGTAATTATATGCTAAAATGTGGTGAATTACTGCCAAAGGTGGTTAACCACCAACCAGATTGTGTACTACTCAATGGGCTATTATTTTGTTACCTTGTGTTCCTAAAATAGAACCGTTGGAGTTATGCAACTCAAAATTGGAATAAAACAGGATGACCTTTCATGTAAAATAGAAAACATCAAGTTGAAAATCGGGCCAGCAATCGGAACATCTACCTTTAAGCTGTGAGCACACATAAATTGAGGATTTTGACACATTCAGATTTATACCGCCCTAATTGCTCAAGCAAGTAGCTGAGCACTGTAAACAAGTGCGTGCTACACATTTGATATCAATGGAAATCAGATTATTATGAAAATGTAGCACAGTATGAATATATCAAGACATATTCAAGAAATGACGATTGAAAATGATTCTTTGTTATCAATGGAAAGATAAACACATCAGCTTTACATTGATGTACAATACACTATAACCATGATACAATAGCGTAATATAGTACCAAATTTAGGCGACTGAAATAAAAATAGGAACTTGAAGGGTGCCTGAGTTATCAGTTGTATTGTTTTAACTTACTGACAGTGGCGCTTCCTGCTGGTATGTTATTACCAAACGATGATCTCTCAATCGTCAGTGTAGCATAACCCGCTGATTCCGATACTGTCACAGTATTTTGCTCTAGCGTTGAACCAGGTACAGAAATGAAACGAATCTCACCTGAAAAAAAAAGTGTCACGAAAACACAATAATCAACATTTTCCAAGGGTAAATAATATCAATCAGTCTGTCTTAAAAATAGATGCACAGAATGAAGAAATAAAATAGAATCAAAGAGGTGTTACAAAATTAAAAAAAAACTAACTGTCATCGTCCAAAATAGTGATGATTGCAGAACGCTGTCCCAGGTCACTTCCATCATTCGAAGTTAGTAGCACCGTGAAGTGCTCGGGTCCTTCTAATTCCTGGTCGTCAAGAGTATCAATGGTAACCGGTCGTAATTCAGCATTTGGTGGGAAGATGACTTCTTGACCTCTCGCAGATTGGTAGTCTATAGCGCCGGTTGCACTCATATCGGCGGTACTCAGATCTGCAATATGGAAAAAAATATTTATTTTTATTTTTTATGAAACAATGTTCATTATAGACGTCAGGGTCCTGACGACAGTGCCTTGTTGTACAAACAGTGGCCGTTCTCAATGAATTGGGTCGTTTTTAAGCTCTCATGATTGTGTATGAGGTGAATACTAATGTTCACTGTTACACCTCACGTTATAATAGACACGGGCCCACTGGGGACGAGGTCTTAAAGGAAATGACTGGCAATGATTTAACAGTAGGCTACCCTTTGTACACAATTCCATTATTTCATGAATACTTCAGAGGAATAATAAAGTGATCTGTTTTCGATCTGGAAATCACTTTCAGAAACAAAAACATCAAGAAGAAAAAAAATGAAGGAAAAAAGAGATTATTATTAATCCTACTTACACACTATTTGTTCCATGGTTGTATCACCCGTTCTTCGTATGTTTACTAGTACACTTGTACCCTCTGATACTGACTGATCAGGCACTTCAAGTATGAACGTTCCTATAAAAGATTTGAGATTAAAAAAACTGAATTACGCTTGAATTAATAATGCAAAATTGATTGGGAAACGCCACAGGGTTTGTGCAATAACATAATTTTGGTTAGTCCACGATTCAGCTAACTTCAACATCTTCAGTTCGAACGTGAGACACCATATACGAATTGGATTCGGAGTTCGAAAACGCTCGTTTGAAGAAAATGAAACATTTTGATTCGTTGTTGTCTGACAAAAAATATCAAGCGCACGCAGTAGAGTAAGATTCGTGCACTATTAATGTTGTACCCAAACTTGTTTTGTGAATAGACCGGGACGGAGATCCAATGCACGCTATGAAAGAAGCCGTCATGTATTATAGTAAGAGGTTACTAACTACCCTACGCAATGTTGGTATAAGGCCGGGAGCCCAGAAGGTTTAATGAGCTGAGAAGGAGGTTTGATGATGTGATAAGTTTAGTTGGACGCCAAGAGTCAATATTTTATATTGATGCCGTGTCGCATCCTGTACGGATGGTCGCTATCGAAGGTCAAAGGTCATATACGTATAAAAGTGTAAAAATGATCTAAATTATATTGAGATGCATATCAAACTCTTCCTGAGATTATAAGGAACAACAAACCCAATAGTTGTATTTCCACCCGATGCTTAGTTTCTGAGATATAGGGTAAAATAGGTCAAAGGTAAAATTGTGCCTCAAATTATTTGTACAGGGGTCAAATTCTCAAAATGCTCCGATTTTAATGGAAATGGTCTCAATTTGTTCAGATTGATTAAGTTTCATTAGGACAAATGTTAAGACGCTATACAAGTAAGTGTACCTTCTCAGCTGATTAAACCTTCTGGGCTCCCGGCCTAATACCATGATTATAGTTGTGATGTATTGTTAAGTACACTAAGTAGTTATAATAGCGTAATGTTATTTATAGGTTGAACACGTGCTTACACACAGAAAACACTATGTAAACAAATTACACAAATTATGTAAAAAATACACAATCTGTGTAAAAATAGAACTCCATAATACTATGTAAACAGTTGTGTTAAGCTTTTGCATAGGAATTTACACAAGCTTGGGTATATATTACATGTTTTATGTAAACTCTTACATAATAATTATGGAGTTCTATATTTACATAATTTTTTACATAGTGTTTTCTGTGTGTAGTTGTGAACAATTGGGCTACATTAATAAACGTTCGCAAATTAATAAACGTTCGCAACTTTTATCAACTTGATTATTTGTACAATGTATGTATACCAATATTAACTAGGACGACCCATTATTCGTAAAGGTTTTCGCGGGAATGGATGTGTAGCATTTAATTGATTTAGCATTCATTAATACAGGAATAGCCTAATAGATCTTCCGGAATATATTCTCTCATCTGAAGCATTGTTTTTTTTAAAGACAATTTTTGTTTAAATCGCTCTTACTATCGTCGTCTCGAATGCAGACAACCGTCTCCCTGGCAAGATCGTTGATAATTGCATCGCTGTCACCGGCTAGTCTGATTATTTCTATAACAAAACTTTCCAGCCCTTCCTCAAAATTGTCATCGTAAATGGGGATCCTTATTTGCACAACATCCTCATCAACTCCAAATTCCACTGTTATATCGTCGGCGTTGAAATCGCTCCCCGGTGTGGCCGGTTCCGAGTCCAGCCCACTGTAGGCGCGAACGCTCAGATCTATGTGGAATATAAATTATGATATATTTGGATAGCTGCTATAGCATTGTAGAGAAACGGTTATTATGTCAACACATAATGTAACTTTATTCTGGTTAAAACACGCATTGCACTTGTCACACACTGTGGGGAGTTTTGCCTATACCGACGTGGCCCGGTAATTGCAGTGTCATAGTGCAGTGAAAAATACTACAGCTGCTTAAACCGATTGCAATCATTTAAAAACTATATAAATGGCAGTGAAAAAACGAAATTGTACAGGTAACGAATAAAAGCATATTCAGATATTTACCAATTACACACATACTTACATGCTGTTTCAGGTTTGTTAAGTGAACCGGTTCTGCTAATACTAACAAGCACAACGCCACCTTCGACGCCCTCACTAACTGTTATCTTAGGATCAGACATGCGCACTGCAGATACTAAAAAAATACAGTGCAATTTAAGAAAGTTATAATCAAAGAAAAGTAAGCATGTAATGAAATAACGATACGGTATTTTAGTTGAAATAACGACAGAGACAGAAACAGACTGCCATGGAGAGAGAGAAAGGGGGGGGGGGGGGGAGACACGGGAGGGGAGAGAGACACGGGAGGGAGAGAGAGACACGGAACGGGAGAGAACAATTTCTTTACAAACTCGCATTTTGTATAAAATCATACGTCTATCACACAAAATGTGTTCATGTTACTACACCAATAAACATGATATATCTCCAAGATCTTTATGATGCAAAACACTCCTCGCATTATTCGCTCTTTAAAACACAGATCCGCCTTACTTGCTCTTCTACATGTACAGGGTGTATCAGAAAGAACTGTACCGTGTTTCTAAAATACATACAAAATACAAATTGATTATTGTTTTAAATTTAAACACCTACAACATAAAGGTGACCATGTTTCCTATATTATATGTTAATTTCATTGAGATATCTCTTCTTGTTCTCGTGTGGCAAGACATAATCGAAAATCGATGAAAAACTTGTTTTCAATTTCAATCAATCCTCTCTACCACTACCCCAACATGTCAAACAATGAAGCTCACACCAATATTCAAAACTCCCGCCAAAGAAAGCAAAGTTAAAGCCACTCAAGCAGAACAAATTCTGGTTTATTTGCGGATTAAAAATCAATTTTTATCTCCAAATTTCACCCACAAAAGTATGCAAATAATAAATAGTTATATAAGTGATGTGAAAAGTTGAGATATGGCGACCAAAAATAAACCCCGTCTTACATGTATGGACGGATGGATATCTCAGAGGGTTGGTAATTTCACAGATTTTTTAAATTGATCATTTCGACCAAAATT
Organism: Ophiura sarsii; assembly: GCA_035610835.1. Classification (NCBI taxonomy): domain Eukaryota; kingdom Metazoa; phylum Echinodermata; class Ophiuroidea; order Amphilepidida; family Ophiuridae; genus Ophiura; species Ophiura sarsii. The sequence continues at coordinate 23,443,755 of CM069449.1, forward strand.
GAAATCAACCATCTTTACCAGAAAGTCTGTATTTTCCATCAGAAATGTCCGATTTTCAAAATTTAAAATTCTTATGAAAGCTGGGCGTTTGCGCAAGATATATATGAACACGGTTTGAACAATATCAATCGAATTCATACCTATATAAATCATATTGCCTCGGTACAGTTCTTTCTGATACACCCTGTACATCGACGCAATATTGTCAACATTCTTTTTCTGTGTCTGGTACTGAGTTATGGAACAATTTGTCTATATACATGATACATGTAAAGTGCTTTGAGGGCTAAGCAGACTCCACAGCGCTCGAACTCTTTGCGCTCTCACACACGCATGATAACTCCACTACAACAAAATGACGCAGCCTGGTTGGTCAACGGTGATGTACGCTTGCGCTCAGTGTTGAAGCGTTGTGGAGTCTGCTCAGCCCTTAATTCACTTCAAGAACTCCTTAAAAACTAATTTATTCATAAATGGCATAATGGCTTTTTCTAATATTTGTTTTTGATTGTATTTATCTATATTTTTGTTTTGGTTTTGCTGTTTTTATGTTTATGCGCTTAGGGATCTCGATGTTGGCGCTTTATAAATATGGTTTTATTATTTGTATAAGTGTTATTATTACTATTATTATTATTATTATTATTATTATTATTATTGTTATTAGACACCTATCATTAAGTTTCGTAGGTACTTAGCATAGTGAAAACCCTGTTTTTCATTTGCACTCGATGCAGATGGCAGCCATCTTGGATTTTAAAATGGCTATCAATATTTTGGTTGTTTGTGTATGTTGGTGTTTGTTTCTTAGTTTTGGCGTTTGCTGGGGTGTGTGTATATGCGAGGGGACCAGACTCAATCAGAATACTGGAGCCGTGCTTAAAATAAGCCTGCATTATTATAATGGGTTGCTTAAAAAGAAAGTAAGATTATTTTTGAAGACTAAACAAAGAGAGATCGGTGAGAGACACTCCGAAGGTTGACTTACGATCGTCGTCGATAATTGTGATCACAACTGTATTATCTCCACCTCTGGGGCAATCCCCATCTCCAAGAGACACCAGGAAGTACTCGGTACCCTCGGTCTCTTCATCATCATTTATTGTAACGCGTACTTGTTGCGTATCCTCATTTGGCGGGAAAGTCAACACTGTAGACAAGCGTATGTAGTCTTCTCCCGGTATTGCGTCACCTGTAGTGCCGCTATTAATCGTAGATGTGAATACAGCTAAATGAGAAAGTTAAGATTTGGTATCAACAAATGTGACGTGTTCTACCGAAACCAGACACTATTGGGCAAGATATCAAAATTGAGTTAGTAATTGATTATAAAAGTAGAGATCTTCAGCTTTACAGTGGTACCTCTTTTTTTTTAATCGGACTTCCCAAAGCGGAGTTACATCATTTTCAAGTTCGTCTTTTACGGTCTTTATGAAAACTCCAAACTGAGATATCACCCTTTAAAGTTACTAGAACTAGGCTTTTTACTAGAACTAGGCATTTTAAATCGCTGAAACATACATTTTCAACATTTAGGATGATTTTTTAATCTGAATCTTTCACAATATTGTTATAAACACTCTGAAGATTAATTATTTACCAGAAACTCAAATGTCCTCAAAAATCACCCACAATTATGTTTTGAGCTTTTTCTCAGTTTGGAGCTCTGCCCAATTCCGTCTGGTTTCGGTAGAACACGTCACAAATGGTTATGATGTATATAGTTTGATCAGTTCCAAATTGGCGAAGCTATCTAGCGTCTTCCAGCAGCGAATAAATACACCATGACGCGGGCGCATATAGGGCAACAAAAGCGTACTGTGCGTTATATTTGTCACGCGTGTGTTATACAAATAGCACTATCGACCCGAGGGAGTATGTTGCCATTCAATGACATGTTGTGATTTAGAGACCGTTTACCAGTATATATAGCCTAGTTGGTCTCACAGCCACGCTCAAATGGGAAATGGCGTTCACTGTGTATAGAAAAAGGTTTCTAGACTGAAATTTTCCGCTTAATACGATGGCATCGCATAATTCTATTCCATCAATCAGGCCTATATCATTAAATGATTTACATTCATAGGAGGACTTGCCATGCAGTCCGCGAATGTCAGACCGAACTATTTAACTGAAATAGACTCTGTTAATGTTAATACACAACCACAATGCCTTTGAGAGGATTTCTCATCGTCAACATGTTCTCACAGATCACGACGAAGCTATGGGCCTAGAGGTCACGATTAACACAATTTGATAGGGTCATATGTATACCTATTGTCGCAGCTTTTGCTAAATATCCAGATCTGGTAACCGTCAAAGTAATGCTAGAAACACGCCCTTCTGTCACCCGCTTATTAGCGTCCGTTGCAGAAATAGTTACGGTGCCTATGAAGAGATGGATTGAAAACCGAATTATATATTTATCAACATAAACATCAACACATTTGAGTTTATCGATAAACTAAATGTATCGGTCGAAAAACATGTTTTTCGAGCGATAAACACTGTTTATCGATAAACTCGGTTTTTCGAGCGAAAAACATTGTTTTTCAATTTGATAAACAGTGTTTATCGATAAACTATGTTTTTTCGCTCGATAAACACGGTTCATCGCCGATAAACTCAGTCTATCGGTCGAAAAGCATTGTTTTTCGCAACCGTGTTTATCGAATTATTTTACATTAAGCTTGCATAATTGTGTGGTCGGTAACATTTTTGACGCCATGGATACGATCGATCCAGTCGAATGCGTGCGTTGGTCAGCTCAAAGCCGCGTTATTTTAGTCCACCAAATAGCACTTCCGTGTTTGGCCATGCGTTTTGAACTGGGCCTGCAAAAAGGTGGAGTTGTGACATCGGCACATCAAAAATGACATTGTCTATTCAATTTCTTGTATAAAGATACCACCTACATAGCTAAATTTGGTATCAAAATAAAGCTCTTATGCAGGGCAAGAATATAAAAGTATTAGTATGTGTTAAAATTTTGTCATTTTTTGTTAATTAATGGCTAATTAACCAACATCAGGGGTGGAGGAGAGTCCGGCGCAGCAAATTTGGCATCTACAGTACAGTTCAGTGCAATTGAGTTAAATCATGTTTATGGAATGAAATTGTTGCATCTAAGTACATAAACTCTGGTAAATAGACTGATTTGAATAATTTAGATGTTTAATAATGGGTAATCACCTTAATTAATAAAGAATTAATCAATAATTACAGACCCGCAATGCATTGAAGAACTACATGTGTATGACTGGATGGATATGTACCGACGCAGCGTCTTTTACCAGCACATACGGTTAGGCAAAGGCCTATAATACTATTATTTTGGAGTAGGGCTTATTGCATAGAATCTGAAACTTACATAAACCTCATACTTAGCCTAATTAAGCCAATTAAAATAATATATTTAACTAGCAACCAAATTGAACAGAAGTAAAAACAAGGCTACAATGTCGCGCCATTCAAATCAGTAGCTTTTCTCGATTGAGTGAGTGCAAGTGATCAGGATGTATCAGAAGACTCTGCTGATCAGCAGACACAGATTTAAATTTGCCACAGGTGGACTATACTGGGTTGATTGTGAAGGACTCTGTCATTGCAATTCAGCCATCATCTGATGCAATATATTCCTATTTCGTGCTTCATGTCATATCGGATGGTGTTGTTCCCTTGGAACAAAATACACAGTCAGATTATGGTCACATGTACTTGGCAGTTTTCAAAGGTTGTTAATACTTAAATTATGAGAAAACAACCAGGGAAGGCTTGCTTTACAAAAAAAGGAGAGAGGATGCCATTGTACTACAGGAGTGTGTGTTATATTGTGGCTTTGATCTTCAGAGAAGTAGAAAGCAGAGTGATATTTATGTACTTCAAAATGAAGACCATGAAGACATTATGTGTACAATAGCATTATAACTCTAGACAATGAAATGACCATACCATCACCTCTGCTTAGTTGCAGCTAGAACTTATATAGTAAGTTTCAATCATGATTTGAATTGTTTTACATCGACGCGTTTGTATTAATGAGGTTGGGCAGTTAGTACAGGGTACTATTACTTACATGTATCCAGTTCATTTATTCTGTATGTGTTTCTGTGCTCTATCAAGTTGAATTGGATCACCTAAGAGATGTTTAGTATCTTAAAGGACAGGTTACGTACAGTAAGCACATGGCAAGCAGGTAAATACGAGGGGCAGTCAATAAATAATGAAAGTGATCATGGTATGGGATGCATGAGTGATTCTATTGAGGGGATAATGTGATCAATACAAAGTATGAACCTTTGTCTTTCAAACAATACACTTTTGGATTGTTAGATACCTTTGGTTATGTAACGTCATTAACATAAACACAATAGGTTTCAGACACTGACTGAAATCTGCCAATTATTTGGCTGGATATGTAATATGTTGAATATGGGTTGATTGATACATTTGCGTATATCTCGGCAATGCAAGCATAAAAACAGATAACACTTGGCACATAGTTAGAATACACACTTATCTCTGTTTGACACTCTTTTTTAGATCTGAATGCCTTAATACGAACAAGAAGGGACCATCTCAAATACGCTTTTATTTAGCAAAATCAACAATAATATACCTTAGAAAACAACAAAGGATAAAGAACAATAGAGGGATTATAATTTAATAAATTGTTGTGGGATGTAAAGCAATAATAGTGGGGATTTCAAAAGGAGCTGTTCATAAAATTTCCTCAAACCATTGAAATTATATGACGATTACTTACACAATACATATCTAGTAGCTCTAAAGATAACAGTAATAAGAGAGGTTGTGGCAGCCATCTTTGATTGATACATTCCTGTATATCTTCATTTTGACTATCACAATATGTTTACACATTGATTTAAACATTTTTCATTATTTCTGATTAGAATTTGAAGGCACAGTAAGCTTTTATCTGGTAAATTTCATGATTTTAGCCATTTTGGGCCCGTTTCAAAATTATCTGCCGTCTGCGCATGCGCATTTTTTCTGCAGGTTTCATGCGAATAAGTTCAGATAATTAGTTAACTATCATATGGAATCTTCCAAACTGGTTAATTGCTTGAATTTTTCCTAAATTGTTTGATTTTCCGCCATATTAGTGATTCACTGACTGGGCATTTTTAAATAAAAATTAGCTATTTGAAATACTGATATTTGTATACCTTTTATTCAATTCTCCTTACTTTTTCCTCTTATACTACACATTCCAAATTACACAGGGATTAAGGTTATTGTCTTTAGTATCATATTTTTGCGAAATAAAATCGGGATTTACCTGCTTCTGATGTCATGTTATGCAATCTTCTTACCACGTGTTTCATAAAAACAATTCAAATTTCCCGCCAAATAACTGATTTAGCAGTGTCCCAAGTGTACTTACTTTGAAACAGTGCTATGACGTCATAGTTCACATTTAAAAATCCAAAAGTGTATTGTTTGAAAGACAAAGGTTCATACTTTGTATTGATCACATTATCCCCTCAATAGAATCACTCATGCATCCCATACCATGATCACTTTCATTATTTATTGACTGCCCCTCGTATGTCAGATTTTTTTCTTCGCAAAATGACATTTTTTCCAGCCCGGTGCAAAATACTGTAAACATTACCTAGATATAGAAAGTTATATATGCTTGGAAAGCTTTAACTGTCAGAAATTCATATCTGCAATAATTAACCTTGTAGGGTATGCAGATTTATTTTCATTTTTTTTTTTCTCAGCAGATTTTTTCATAAATTTTTGACCTTTTCAAATTCATAACCTTCTAGGGGTTCATCCTATGTTAATTTTAAGTGCATTTTTGAACTCCTAAGACAATTTTTATCAAGAAAATGTATACTTTTGTGGGGGTAATGCCTAGTATAGAAAAGTTATCGCCATTCAAATGAAAATACACGCGATATTCACCAATTTTAAGTTCGTCACACGAGACCGGCCCAACTTAAAACGCATGGCCGTTTACGCTTTGAACGCGGTCATAACAGAAACGTGCTGAATTGTTGCAGCCGACTATAATAATACCATCCCCTCGCGTACCTTCGCGCTTGAAAACAAGCAATTCCACACTCAAATCCCCTTGCTCCTTTTTTTAAAACCCAATCCAAAAGGTAGTCCGTCTTCGTTTGATATGTTATTACTACCAATATTGCCGTTCATACTAACTCGCTTCATAAATCCAACGATAAAGACCTTCTTTGCTCATTTAACAGGGTATTTAATAGCTTACTGGTTCAATACATTACTAATGCCAGTTATTATATCACTATTGATGACATCACGGCCGTCAGATGGGGGGGGGGGGGGGGGGGGTAGTAGTAAAACTACTCATAAAACATGTTGTTTTATGAATGGAAAATGGGGTCAACGATGGCAAGATACATGAAAATTGTGTCCTAAATTCGCTGTAATGCTCAGAGCTTCCGGGGGGAAGCCCCCTGGACCCCCACCAGGGACCCTAAGGCGGGCCCCTGGACCCCACCCGTTATTGGCTTCACGCCAGAGGTGCTCGCATCGTCAGCGTGCTGCAGCACTAACACTCTGACGTCATACTACTACTTCCGGTAAAAAATCGTGAAAACGCACCCCCCTTTGGCAAAAGTGTCTGACGGCCCTGGACATAGTAATCACAAACAAATATAAAAAAGCTACAAATATATATGTAATGTTTTGTATACCGTATCATACTAACATGCTCTTCGATGTGTATTTTGAATAGAGAATGTTTGGTACATACAGCTCGTAGTCAGACTGTAGACACAGCACGTCATCATTTTCATGGAAAGCCATCGTGTCAATATATTAAATTATGCAATAAACACACCCAACTTTAAACCCTAATACCAAGAGTTCCACAAGAGTCAATTGGTGTATTTGTGTTGGTGGTTGTGTTGAATACTTTCTAAGTATTTTAAAACAAAACAAAAACAGCTTATAGGTGCCGATGTCCTGTTCATTATACGAATCTACAGTGCTAACGCCCGTCGTGTTCATTCTTGACAGTGACTGATCACGCCATTTGAATAAGGATACGGGAATACATTATATTAAGCTTTATTTGTGATTTGGCCTTGTTTTAGAATATCATTTCCCTGGTGTCAAAATAGGAGACGCCCTATTCAAATGTTAACTACGGACAAACAAAATTGAGCCTAGACTTACAGTCATCGTCCGTTATGGTGTAGCGGCAGAGGTTATTGTTCGGATCCACGGCGGTCGCATTGGTTCTAGGCTCAATTTTCACGGTGAAATACTCGTTATCTTCTCGCTCATCATCTTGATTGATGATGACGTCCTGAGTGATGGTGGCGTCCGTGGAATCAAATGTCTTGGTAACCAAGGTACTAACGTAGTCTCTATCCGCCCAAGCTGTGTCTGGATTCGTGAAGAGCACTTAGAGCAATGAGAATATCAGTTATTAAGGTGACTGATTGCCATGAGTGATGAGGACAGAATAAGTTCCCGCTCAAGTTTCTGACTCGGCAGTACCCTACCCCCCGTTCAAGGTTTATGACCCATATAAGCTGTAGGATTTCTGTGCAAGAATAACAGATGGCTAGCGCTATGACAATTATTTTATTTTCAGACGACGGCGAACATATTCTCGATTGTTCATGGTTAACGAGATTTCGTTGAATTGGTCATTTAGCTAGCGTAAGCTGCGTACATGTAGTTTTGACGGGAAAGCTCCATTTGGAAACATTGTCTCTTTTATAAATGATCTATATGAAATAAGAATCGAATCGGAAAGTGTTAGTATTGAGTGAATTAAAATTCGAAATATTTTGTCGGATTAGAGGACCTTTTTGGGGGCGAAGCCACCCTATAGCATGGGATTGCAAAAACTTACACATTTAGGTCTTTCTAGACATAAGTGGGGGCCGCCATGTTTGTAGTCTTTGTAAATTTCATGTACCTATATGCAGTTTATTTTAACAGTCCTACAGTCTGTGATGGAGTCAAAGCTATATTTGTTTAGTTGATGCATAGATTCATTCAGAGAGATGTTTATCAGACTCCCCACAGAGAGACATAATAGCTTATCTTGTTTGACCAGGGAGGTGTAATAATTAGTATAACATCTCTCTGGTTTGACTAAGGAGAAATCTCCCAATTGTTGTGGGGTTGTCTAATAATAAGTGGTTAGTTGTGGATGTTTGAGTTTCGGGTTATATAATAATAATTCCTGGGTTGATTTAATGAAATGTCAATATGGATAACCATGATCGCGGAATGCCATTTTTAATTAGTATAGCAATTCCTGGACCAACGTTTTAGACCAAGTACAATGTCATATATACCTAGATTGTTCTTCAGACGCAACCCCCCCCCCCCCCCCCCCCCCCCACCCCTCTATGCACACAAATCAACTTTATTGGTTTCCTGTACTATTTTTAGACTGCGGTGTCTTAATTTGTTTTTTGGTTTGAATTATGGAATATACATACCCCATTTCCCTGGTATTTTGGTTTGCAACAGATGCTTCAGAAAATGGTTACAAAACATGCTTCTTTCTTTTGGATCGCCCCCATTCCATTTCAATGGAATTTGTATTACCCATTCGGACTAAAGAACAGGCTATGATAAGATTCGGACTTTCGAACTCGTTTAATGATTCGGACTATATCTAACCCTTTTTTAAATTCGAATTAAAGAAGCTTAATCAATATTCGGACTAAAGCACCTATTGAAGTATTCGGATTACTGCCCCCTTTTCAATAATCGGATTATAGAACAGATCATAGTATTCGGACTAAAGAATCCGTTTTTCATATCAGATTATATAACCTTTTCATTTTCGGACTATAGAACATTAGTATTATTTAGAACCTTAATTATTTTCGGAATATAGAACCTTTGTAATATAGAACCTCATTTTTCGGACTATAGAGCCTTCGGACTAGGGAACCCGTCGGATTCTAGAACCATCAGGCTATCAGTATGTTAACCTTGTTGTATGATGTCCTGAATGCGCTGTGGGCTCTTAGACTTAACACTTTCAACGCGGCTATAAGTTTTACCAACAGATTTTTCAGAAATCTTCCCCAACTTTCAAAGTCTATCTCAAGGATTACTGATAACCGATACTTGGTAATTCAATAATGTTGACATTTTTGAAAAATTTTGTTAAATGTTGGAACTGACGTTTGTAAACGACTGCCGTTTGATGGAAAGTATTAAAACAAAACGTTTAAATAACGAGTTTGTAATCGCTATATTTAATGAGATTGTCATGCTACAGGTAAATTGACATGATGTTTAACTGAACTCATTAATACCGAGGCAATTTTAATGACAGGCTCAAGAAGAGAGCATGTGTGGTCTAGTGAATAGCATGCAGGGTTCATGATAAACAGGTTGTGAGTTCTAGCCCCGCTATAGCCAACATGTTTGTATCTTTGGGCAAGTTACCTAGTCTCAATTGCCTCGTTGACCCAAGCGAGATTTGGGAGCTGTTAGGGGATATTACAATCTAAGTGCTGATACATTGTGTGCGCCGTTTCGGAAGCCTGGTAAATGAAGCGAAGTGGTTGTGACGATTTCCTAATGGCAGCAACAACCAGTCGTTCGGCAGTCACGTAGAAATGGTGGTCCCGTGCATCGGAAGAGCAATACCCGAGCACGTTAAAAAGGTTACAGACTCTTTTGTATAGAGTAGGGGATCATCCCGGTCTGTGTCTGTTCACACATCTAACGGACCCCAATGGAAATAATCTATGTAAGCTTATTGGATTATACAGGGTCGTAGGACCCAAACGATCTCAAATCAAATCAAATCAAGTACGGTTCTATGTTGTTCACATCTACTGAATACGGTGCATATATTATTATTACTTGCAGTTACTTTACGGCCGAGTGACTCTCAACCAGGATTATAGCTGATTATTAAACTGGTTAATTAGTTTTATCAACGGGTTTTTTAAACTACTGAACATCCGCCAAACCCAAAGCAAACGAGATTAGAATAATGGACATTTTCATTTTTGACATCGTGATTGGCTGGTATTACTTACACACAGAATCTGATTTCATGAGATATCCAGAACGTCTAAGCGTAGATGTTATCGCTCCCGCACCTTCTGCCACGTTAGACACCTGGCAATCCAGCGACACAGTTGCTGTAGAATGCAGACAAATCAATAGGTGTTAGTTTGGTTTGAATGGTATTATTCAAAATCACTCCCCATAGACGTTATACTTGTATGCTTCAAACAATCGGCTGTAATTTGAATTACCCCATACGTCCTATGACATTTACAGATTATTCTCAAGAAATTCTAGCAAAACATATCAAATAGTTATTGAAATTGGCCAACATTTTCACGAATATGTCGAATCCGCCTCCCCGCCTCCCCGCCCCCTCCCAAGAAAAAAAAACCCACACAAACTAAACCAGCAACAACAAAAAACACCCGTCGCCTAAACATGCTTAAAGCAAAGGGTCCTTTTAAATTCCAATAGCTCTTTGCTTACCATCATCATTCATGATATTGACAGTCGTTTTGTCCGCATCAGTTATAATTTCCCCGTCTGAATCGGTCAACCTGATTACAAATGATTCATCTGGCTCCTCGATGTTATCGTTCTTAATGGGCCAGGTAAACACGACGGAGGTTTCGGCTCCCATTGCAACCCCCGGCAGTATCACGACTTGATTTTGCCTCTCTGTGAAATCGTCTGGACTGGTTGCTGCCGTCACTCCGTCTCCAGTAATGCCGTTCGTATCAATACTCACAGCTGTGAGAGGCAATGAAGATATTAATGCAGTTGGGTTCAAGACTCAAGAGTTATATAAATATATATATTATTAGAGAGCCCCTATAGGTCTATAGGTTCCTCGAAATTGGGAAGTAGCAAAAAGAAAAAGAAAAAATGAAAACGCGATGCACAAATCTGATTCACGAGTATGTAAAAATGGTGTCTTACAGAACCAGGTAAGACACGTCTTGGCAATAGACATGTCTTCAGCAATACATAACAAAGAAAACAAAAACAAGTGTCTTGCCTGAAGACACTTCGTAAGACCCAATTAAGTCGGTTGTGAGATGTCTTCAATAAAACACAAGTCATGTATTCATACAAGACATTAAGGGAGCACATCAAAACTCGACCGCGCGCAACCGCCGGTTCCGCCCGGTAGGACCACATATAATTGTTTAGAACAATAGAAACCGGCTGCAACCGCACGGAACCCCACGGAATTGGCGGTTGCCGGGCGGTCGAGTTTTGTGCTCCCTAAGCCAATTTTGAGACACTTGTGTATCTGGTGTCTGCTGGTTAAACATGACTTGCATAGAGTCATGACCTGTGTCTTTATGTCTTCTGGCTTCATGTCTTACAATGTGTCTTCAGGCAAGACATTTGTTTTTGTTTTCTTTGTTATCTATATTGTTGAAGACATGCCTATTGCCAAGACGAGCCTTACATGGTTCTGTAAGACACAATGTTTACAGTGTAGCAGCGCACACTTTTGGAACTGTATTTTGTTTCAGTCTACACTTTTGAGCGCCCTCGCACGGGTCGTGTGTAAATTGTGACGACCAGAAGGATTCATCTAGAGTTGGTCAATGTTATATGTCAATCACAACACCGCAATCGGAGCACACATCCAAGGCCAGCTGGTGTCAAACCTCCGTTTCGCAGATGATATTGCCATTATAGCTGAAAGCGAGACAGATCTGCAAACACTAGTGAACAATCGCCAAGCGCCCCATAGAACACGTCCCCGTATGTATCTCCCTAAATGTTGATGCTTCCGCTGCAATTGCAGATTGATGACCGGAAATGTCGTGAGTTTTCAAATTAAGCGTCTGTCATAAGCTGATCAGGGGAATGCATAGAATCAAACAGGGAGTACAGGTGCCCCTCGAAAGTGTTTCTAAAATAAATATATTTGCACCATTATTGCGCTACATGTAGGCCTATATGAATTGTTATTGGCTATAATTTAATGTTAGTAGTATATAGTTTCAGTCGCATAATTAAGATTTTATTTTAGAAGGGTGAAGGTGTTCCGCTCCCTTTGATTTCGAGCCTGGGTATAGGCCTAACTCAATGTCAATGTGACCGCGGCTGTTTCTCGTAGTGCGCAAGTCAAATTGTTACTAGCTTTACTTCTACCTACTTGCTGCAAATTGTCGATCCAATAGCGTACACGCAGCACCGCAATTTGGTCTTTGACACAGAATTGTTGTGGAAGCAGGACCATTCATTTCCAAATCTGCAAACGTTTCCGCCATGAAACTAAAATAACCTGTAGTTTTAAATAATAAATGAAATCAAAAGTTAGTTCTCTTGACAAATTTGAGATAATATTAACACAATAGGAAACCCGGCTATATTTAAGCCACTTATCTTTAACAAATCAATACAAATTCTTATATAATTGCTATTTTCACCAAAATGTGTCAAAATTCATTGTCTTTAATAGTTGAATAACTATTTTCATCTCAAATGCCAAATTATTACTTTTCACCAATTGTAATATTTTAAAATACGATTTGCGCGATATCTCAAAACTATAAAACACGTTACCGTAGGCGCGACCGGATCTTTTACCAAATGTTGACCCATTTCCCCCATGATAGTAATTATTCCCCAAAACACGCATTGGGAGTGAAAAGTCCTTTGGACATGTTGGATGGATTAGAAATCTCGTCATTTTGAATATGAATAGTTTGGATTTATGACGTTGACATGAAAAGGATGGGATGTCACCACTTACAATCATCATCTTTGATTCTAATATTTGCTGTCTTCACTGTATCAAGAACACAATCATCTGAACTAGTTGGATCTTTTACCAAGATAAGTTGAAAGATCTCGTCGTTATCTTCACCCGTATCCGGTTCGACCTTCTTATCATTCACAACAGTCACTGGGACAGAGGCGGTTGAAATACCAGTTGCAAAATGAAGCGTTGTATCGATCACTACATAATCATCTGCTGGGGTCGCGGCTTCGGCATCAATGGTCCATTGCTCTGTTTTGACACCTGTGAAGAGAGTGACGATACAAAGAATAATTTGAAGCAGGTGATATCGTTGCTGAGGTGGCAAATAGGTTAAAGACACTAATAATAATATATAAAGATATGTAACAATATTATAATTTTTTTTTACCTGATTTTTTACCTGATTCAAAAAAAATCGAATGGATACTTTAAAAGTTATGGCGATTTCAATGACCGCGCATAACAACAGCAAAGTTGCACTAGAAATGGTTTTCTATGGGATATTATTGATTTGTGTGTGATTACGCAGTGAAATAATATGTGTGTAAAGACTCACATAGCTAATCAGCAAAAGAGTTTAGTTTCACCATTCATACCGCAAATTGCGGTTATCACTCCTGACCCATTCATCCAGATACCTAGGTGACTGATTCATAGCACACGCCCAGATAACATAACAATATTGGCCCAATATTGATTTTTCATTGGCCCAATATTGGCTTACAATATTGGCATAATATTATTTGGCCATTGGCCCAAGCTTGGCCCAATATTGGCACTCGCCAATGAGTGCCAATATTGGGCCAATACTGGGCCAATATTGGCATTTGCCAATGAGTGCCAATATTGGGCCAATACTGGGCCAATACTGGGCCAATATTGGAACTCGCCAATGAGTGCCAATATTGGGCCAATACTGGGCCAATATTGGAACTCGCCAATGAGTGCCAATATTGGGCCAATACTGGGCCAATATAACATAACAATATTGGCCCAATATTGATTTTCCATTGGCCCAATATTGGCTTACAATATTGGCATAATATTATTTGGCCATTGGCCCAAGCTTGGCCCAATATTGGCACTCGCCAATGAGGGCCAATATTGGGCCAATATTGGGCGATCTTGGAGAAATGTTAGGTAGGAAGCCAGGTGGCCAGGACCAATTTGGCCAAGGGCAAGCCTAGGACAAGGGAACAAATCTTCAAGGGACAGGACAAGGCACAAGATCCTAGCCAAAAGGCCGGGAAGCGATAACTCTTAACAGCGGCCGCCTTTTTTAGACCACGTCATAATTTGAATATCAAATCAATGGTGTTATTTCCCGTGCCTGGTATATTGCGCCCATTATTGGACCAACATTGGTTGCCAACATGATGCCAATTGAAGAGCGCCAATGTAAAACCAATATTGGTCCAATATTGGTGACCAAGAGAGTAACAACCGTGCCAATGGCATTGGCACTCACTTGGTCACTAATATTGGTCCAATATTGATTGCCAACATGATGCCAATTGACGAGCGCCAATGTAAAACCAATATTGGTCCAATATTGGTGACCAAGAGAGTGCCGATGGCATTGGCACTCAATTGGTCACCAATATTGGTCCAATATTGGTTGCCAACATGATGCCAATTAACGAGCGCCAATGTAAAGCCAATATTGGTCCAATATTGGTGACCAATAAAATGTCAATGCCAATATTGCCAATGGGGAACCAATATTGGCCCAATACTGGTCAACAAGATAATGCCAATGCCAATATTGCCAATATTGGGCCAATATACGGCCAATATATGTATGTTGTCTGGGCGGTTATGACAGTTATCACACACAAATCAATAATATCCCATAGAAAACCATTTCTAGTGCAACTTTGATGTTGTTATGCGCGGTCATTGAAATCGCTATAACTTCAAAGGTATCAATTCGATTTTGTTTGAATGAGATGAGGTATCAAACTGCGGAGAAGAAATTTGCTCATTTAATGTATATCTCGGTTTTTTGGTACCAATGTTCTTTTTTGAATTAGCCAACATCAAAGTACCTGGTCAGGGACTTTTTGTGCTAGGTGTATGTTATTGTGAAGACACAATCTAACAAATAGCATGCATAGCATATACGACTCTGATACACTAAGCCCTATACGGTTGCCTTTTCCACATAAAACTACCTAACTTCGATATCAAATTTTGTTTTGTTATGATCATAAAACCAATAGCCACTTACCAATTGTTGCTGGAATGTCAATGTAGCCTTCTCTTTCCACAACTACCTGTGTACTCGTCGTGTAGCTTTCGCTCACAGTATACACTTCAGAATTGCCTTCATTAACACCGTTGTCTTGGAATCTAAATATAGCTTCAGTAGAAAAAAATATTGTTCATGTTGTTAGTATTAAGTGTACGTGGAATGTTGTACATAAATTATTATTATTTTTAGTGATAAATGGTTTTAATATTAATATTAATATTAATATATATCATTTATCACTAAGTAATAATAGTAATATTATTAATATTAATGATAGGCCTACGCGTTATTTTCTGGCGTCCATCGAAAGCCTAGTCCTCATCGTAGTCTATGCTATTGATATCATGAGCTTATCCGGGAATATTTAGAAACAGGCCATCAGGCCTAGTCGTGGATGATAATAATAATAATAATAATAATAATAATAATAATACCACTAATAATAATAAAAATAATAATAATAATATAACGTATTTATAAAGCGCAACATGTATAAAAACCTAACAAAATACACATAAAAGAAGGGAAGGCAAAGAATATAACAGCAACATGGAGCATTGATGCACACACAGGAACGTAAAATGATACAAAATAGAGAGTCCGATAGGATAATGAGAAAAGGTGAGTCTTAAGAGCACGTTTGAATGAAGAGACGGAAATTGCATTTTTAACAGTCAAAGTCAAATCATTCCATAACATAGGTGCCGCGATCGAAAAAATATAACACGAAGCGGTTCGCGGGTTGAAAACCGTATTAGCATTAGGAGCAGTTATTTGACTCAGAAGCAGTTATTTTGCTCAGGAGCAGTTATTTGGCACAGGATCAGTTCTTGGCTCAGAAGCAGTTATTTTGCTCAGGAGCAGTTCTTTGGCACAGGAGCAGTTATTTGGCTCAGAAGCAGTTCTTTGGCTCAGGAGCAGTTGTTTAGCTCTGGAGCAGTTCTTAGGCTCCGCTCAGGAGCAGCTCATTGCCTCTGGAGCAGTTCATGAGCTCTGAAGCAGTTATATGGCTCAGGAGCAGTTCTTTAGTATAGTTTTATGATAGGACTAGTCCAACCAAGCTTTCGCGGTTGATTGGCAGACTGCCTCGCCTGCCATAGCCTACGTTTTTTAACCGGGTTCGAGCTTCAGTGACAGTTGGCGAAGGTATACTAGTCCCATTATGCACCCCTTCCCCCGCGCGGATATACGATTGATGTAAACATTTAAAAAAATTACCATCATCGTTCAGTATTGTGGCCGTTAATGTTCCACCAGCGTCGCAAATCTGTCCTTCTGATGCTGACGAGTCAAAGTTTATATTGAACGTTTCATCAGTTTGTTCGCCAATGTAACAATCGTCATCGAGGATTACGACTTCAACATTTATCTCTGTCTCAAATGCCGGGAAATAAACTTGATGACTTGTTAAGGCGGTAAAATCACTTTGCTCGGCAGGATTTGTTGCAGAGCCCGGAATATCAGTATATACAACTGAAAACAAAAATGGAGAAGAAAAAAACATGCAGAAAATCAAACGCAAAAATCCACACACGTAGTGATATAATTATATTATTGTATAAATTCATACATCTTGGCGGACCAACTTACACAAAATTTCTTTATGGCCGAGAGTGAAACAGCAAGGCCAAGAATCCTTGTTCTTTCTATCGACCCAATCGACCAATAATAGTATTCCAATCGAGATTTATTTTAAATTTTCAAATTTATTTTAAATTTCGATTATATTTTTCAAATTTCGAAAGTTTACACTTCATTTATTGAATTCATTTCATGAGGAATTAATAACATGGATACATGTTTGTATTTTAACATTTTCCACGCGCCTATACTTTTTTCTTCAGAAACCTTTCCCAATTTTCGAAGTCTATCTCAAAGATTACTTAACCAATATTAAGCATATTTGTACTTTTATTAATGCATTTCTCATGGTGATTCCAAATAGGGTGATGAAATTTGACATTTTTGAATCATTTTTTTTAAATGTTTAAAACTGTTGACATGTTTTGAAGAATTTCTTCTATATTTTTTTTTATTTTTTTTTAAATTTTATTTACGGTATAAAAATAGCCAGCAGGCAGCATAATCTGATAAAGCCGGCTTTACAATATAAAAAATATAAATATCAAAAATACATGCATAAAAATATTGCAACGAAATACAGACATCAGCTAAATACATTAATCATCCAAAACGCCATTGAGCTTTTTTATGATGTAAGGAATGGTTGATTTTTGGTATTTGTTGGTATTGCACAATGGTTGAGGAAATGTGTTGCTGCGACGGAGGTTGTGGTTAATCGATCTCTTCTCTGGGAGAAGGTTGCAATGTCTTTCAGAGTTGAGGACCTGCTGACCAAATTTCAAAACTAATTCTTCCCTGCGATCGACAAGACTGGTGATGTTTAATTCGCGAAGCGCAGACTCGTAGTCTTGATATTTGTTGCCAAGGATGATTTTGCAAGTGCGCTTTTGAATCCTTTCAATTTGGTAGCTTTGATTTTTGGTAAGCGCAGGATGCCAGACAGCACAAGCATATTCCAGAATTGGTTATAGATAAATAACCCCAGCAAAACACTAATTGTAAGGTTAGACAGATTTTCTCCCGTGCCTTATTAGCAAAACTAATGTTTATTTCGTTCATGTTTGCCCATTTTGCTTGCACGTTATCCTAACTATATAGTACTCGATTCTACCTGATAACTCCCTACCAAGACACCATTCCGTTATAGGCAAATTCCTCGAATATTTAGTGTTTTGAATAGAGATTTGCACTGCAGACCCGTGCTATAGGATAACCATGCTCATAAAAGTAACTTCAGACTTGGACATATTATTGAATTACGAAACAATCTTGTTTCTTAATTCGATATGTATTGCACGTAAATATTGGTTGAATGTCAAGAATAGTAGCCGAAAACCAAGATAAAATACGCTTTTGATTTTGCTTTTTTTTTAAATTATAAAGACGTTTATCGTTGACTATTACAGCACTTTGTATAGATACAAATTCTGAACATGTTGTATATTTGTATCGTTATTGCCGTCGGCCAACTTCCGGGCATCCTACGCCTGTGGAATTCCTGGTACGTACGTACCTGCAGTAGAAGCAATGTCGGTGTAACCTGATCTGGTGAGTACCGCGGTTAATTTGCCACTTCCTTCTAAAGCAGACACTTGAAGGTCCTTCCAACAGTATGTTACTGAAAGTGAAAAATAAACACCTCACATACTGTATATACTATTTGAACTACAGAGGGCAGTATTTATTCACTTTGTTAGTCGTGTGACCACGCTAAATGAGCATTGTTGCTTACCACTTGAAACAAGGGCTTCCCAGGGTCACAACCAAAGTACAGGAAGGCATTGCGATGAATTTCAAACCATTTACCATCATATGAAGCATATATGAAGGCATGAATAGTATTCAGCTCAGTTAGGATTGGCTAGCAAAACCGGACCGGCGATGAAGTTTGTCTTTTCTACATGCCGCCATTGATATGTTATCTCAGTGCCTCGACAAACCTAAAGCTAGTCCAGCCAGATTGACTAACCAAAAGCTAGTCAAGTCAGATTGTCTAATAAGCTAGTCCAGCCACAGACTACTCCAGCAGAACAAATCAAGCTAGTCAGGCTGAGCCGGACTAACCTTAAGCTAGTCAAGTTGGTCATAACCTATCCAGCAGGCTTGACTAAGGGAGCACATCAAAACTCGACGCGGCTCCGCCCGGTTGGACCGCATATCATTGTTTAGAATATTAGAAACCGGCTGCAACCTCACGGAACTGCACGGAACCGGCGGTTGCCGGGCGGTCGAGTTTTGATGTGCTCCCTAACCTGCTTGACTAGTTAAAGCTAGTCCAGCAGGCTTGACTAACCTGCTCGACTAGTTTAAAGTTAGTCCAGCCTTGGCAAAACAGCGTAACTCGAAAATGACGTTTTTGAGATATGAGCACTTTAAAGTTTAAGTGTTTGCATTTTCTCTATTATTTACAGAGGAAATTGATTTAAAAATGGAAACGTGCATTATGTTTAATTTTTTTAATTTCTAAAAACTTATGTAAAGTAAACTATTTTTACTAAAGATACAGCTGATTTTGTCCAGATACGCGGGTTTGCCAATCCGACATCTAATTATACGCAGAGTTAATCTTGCAAAACAGCGTAACCACTATGAAAACTCTCTCATTGCTTGCGTGGTAGATTTCGATCGCGACAGGAGCATGCGCAGATGCGATTTTTGTGTAAGTGGTCTGTGATTTTGTCAATATTATATTTTTACTGTGATTTGTCGATCTGCATTAAATGCAAAAAGTAAAAACGCCCCCGGCTGGACTCGAACCACCAACCTTTCGGTTAACAGCCGAACGCGCTAACCAATTGCGCCACGGAGGCGATTATTACAAGACTGTTTTGGTTTGTCATGTTCACCCGTACACTTCCCCGTACACTTTTTTGCAAAGTCGGGCATCGTTTTTTCTCAAATGTTGCTTGCATATTGCCTTTGCTGTCGCCTTTAATACATGTGCTGTTACTTGAACTTGGAACCAACGTTTAATTTGAACTGTCTATTTTCAATAAAAAAATATTCCAATACGGGAAAAAAATCAGAAAAGCTCACAGACAACAAATAAGAACATCATTTTACTCGACCTAGAATTTCAATCAACGGATTTCAATCATCGGCAAAACCCGATGATGTGAGTGACGTCATTTAATGAGCTCATTAGCATAATTTATGTCCGTGAAATATACAATAGGGTTTTCGTAGTGGTAACTCAAGTTACGTGTAATACTTTGGTTACTATTTTTTCGCCAAACCCGCGTATCTCGTAGCAAAATAGTTGTTTGGAAAAGACGCGTAACTTAGAGATACGCTGTTTTGCCAAGAAAAATAATAGATTTTGAAACACGTAACTCGAGTAACGCTGTTTTACCATATTAAAATGCTAAAAGTTGCAAAATAAGGCTGAGATACGTTACGCTATCTTTAAAACGGTGCGTCAAGGTCTTTTGAGACTCTCACAGATGAAAAGAGCGCCCTCGATTGCTCGATTTCCCCAGAAATGCATGTAACTCAAAAAGTCAATATTTCGAGTTACGCTGTTTTGCTAAATTACGGCTTAGCTCTTTAATAATTTCTATTCCAATATGATGACACATAAAAAGAGGCCTGGACAACTTTGTGTTAACTCTATGTTCAAAAAGCAATTTGTTCACATTGTTATCAGGTGAAACATTCTATATAGCAGTCTATAACGATATAATGTAGGAATATCAGTGTCATGATAAGGGATTCCTAAAACTGAGCGTCATAGACCGATCTTAACGTGTTCATGTGCATGATAGTTCCTTAACTATAATGTTGCGGTTAGTGCGTGTGAGGCCATGGGATTGAAGATTTAAGACTTTCAACTGGACGACGAATACGTACACCCTGTTCTACGGGGAAACGGACCTCTCAGGTAGAGTCAGTCGAGCTTTTTTGTTTTGTTTTGGGTTTCTTTTCGAACAAATAAAATCAAAAGTTTATAAAATGTTTGTCTTTTAATTTCCAAAACATTTAAGCAAGTTTTTAAAGAAATGTTTTGTGTTTTAATGGGTCGGTCGCGCATGTAAAAGGAAGAATTTCGTCGCCTTTAGGGAATGGAGGGGGGGGGGGGGGGCAAATTTCTCACACTGTTTAAAAAAAACCGCATACTCACCATCATCATTCAGAATGCCAAATGTTATAGTCTCATATGTGCCTGACCCAGGATCGCCGGCGACTACCCCTTTAGTAACAGGAACAACTGTGTACGTGAACGCCTCGTCGTCCTCATCACAAATATCGGGGTTAAAGGTCACGGCATCATCTTTCACATCAGTGTAAGTTCCCGTTGGTTCAAAAATGACATCATTCACATGGAGTTCTGCGTTGCCAAGGTCGTCGGCATCGTCATCCGTAGCTTCATTTGCACAATCTACCGTACCCTGCGAGCCGATTCCGTTAGTATCGCCTTCATCTCGTACGATATCTTTTAAAATAGAATGTATGGAACGCCGTTTGTAAACATTTGAACAATCATAACTTGTGTGTGTATATGTAACATTTGTGTGTATATTATTGGTTGTGCACACACAAATTATGATTGTTCAAAGATTTACAAACGGCGTACCATGGAACGCCGTTTGTAAACATTTGAACCATCAAAGATTTACAAACGGCGTACCATGGTACGCCGTTTGTAAACATTTGAACAATCATTGTTCAAAGATTTACAAACGGCGTACCATGGAACGCCGTTTGTAAACATTTGAACTTTCAAAGATTTACAAACGGCGTACCATGGTACGCCGTTTGTAAACATTTGAACAATCATTGTTCAAAGATTTACAAACGGCGTTTGGAGAAAAGGCACTGTTACTATATAGTATTAAATGTAATTGGATGACCAGTTATGCAAGCTCAGCTATACAGGACCCTAAACAGGTTAAAGGCAGTGTTGGAGCAAGTCTGACTCGGACTCAATGGATGAGTCCTAGTATGGACTCATACTCATACCCATTGGACTCGGACTCAAGCCTTGTGGACTCGGACTCGAACCCGAGTCCGTCGGACTCGAACCCGAGTCCAGTCAAACATGGCAAATTTCAACTTTTAATATATAAGTCCAAATACTGAATAACTTGGAAATAAAAGTGTCTCAATTAGGTCATTATAATACACGTCAACTGTCCACAATATACTGCCCTCACATGTATAGCAGTATCTTGTACAATCATGTGTAACTTAGGCCTAAAAAAAGAGGCTTGTTTGAAATTTGCCATGTTTGACTGGACTCGGGTTCGAGTCCGACGGACTCTGGTTCGAGTCCGAGTCCACAAGGCTTGAGTCCGAGTCCAATGGGTATGAGTATGAGTCCATACTAGGACTCATCCATTGAGTCCGAGTCAGACTTGCTCCAACACTGCCTTTAACCTGTTTAGGGTCCTGTATAGCTGAGCTTGCATAACTGGTCATCCAATTACATTTAATACTATATAGTAACAGTGCCTTTTCTCCAAACGCCGTTTGTAAATCTTTGAACAATGATTGTTCAAAGATTTACAAACGGCGTACCATGGTACGCCGTTTGTAAATCTTTGAAAGTTCAAATGTTTACAAACGGCGTACCATGGTACGCCGTTTGTAAATCTTTGAAAGTTCAAATGTTTACAAACGGCGTACCATGGTACGCCGTTTGTAAATCTTTGAAAGTTCAAATGTTTACAAACGGCGTTCCATGGTACGCCGTTTGTAAATCTTTGAACAATCATAATTTGTGTGTGCACAACCAATAATATACACACAAATGTTACATATACACACACAAGTTATGATTGTTCAAATGTTTACAAACGGCGTTCCATAAGAATGTGTTGTGAAATATTAAGATACACTGATGTGACAATAATATATAATTTTAATGATTGTCACATACAAAATATGGAAATTGAATTTCACTGACAAACCTGGCCGAGCAGATTATGACGTGGCTAGGCCTATACGATTTTGCTTTAAGTCAAAACATATATAAAGGCTTGGTTTGGGCAGTTGGCATAGCCGACTCAAAAATAATAGCAGCGTTTGCGATGTGGTGTTTAGACAGATGTACGGCCTATCACAGAGACAATCTGCAGATCAAAGCTACCCACTACACTATACATTTATATAGATTATTCTTAGTAACTTGAGATATGTTGGAAAAAAAATTGCCAGATAGAAGAGGTGGAGAAATCTCAAAAGGTATGGGTTGGCTAAACATGACTTTAGATGTTTATCGCTATTGCAGTTTATTTCTTGTTTACAATACTGGCCGCCATTAGATACTAGTACCCGGGGTGAGGTTGGGTCATTAAAGAGGTGGGGTAAAAAAAAACCACTTAAACTGGCGATGATGACATTATCTTTTTTAATGGAACCAGCATGTATCTTTCAAAACATAGACATTGGCCGGATTGTCATTTCAGTATACGTAATATCTTGCAATTGAGAGAGAGGTAGTTGTATGCTTCCCTGTGTCTTGAATCACACCGTAGGAAGTTCATATCCAGAATATTCATTTTCTTTCAAATTCTATATAAAATGGACTATTAACATTTGTCACTTGTTATAGGATGGCACGTTTGAATATCACGCTTTTTGCGTCGGTAGTTTAAATTCATGCGTGGACGTAGTGATTGGAGATGTGTTGCTTCAACGTTTTGAAGTGCATTATATCGCAGCAAAACTGATAGCATATAACCAATGTCGATATACTCGTCGTGATCGGGGGTTCCTCTAACGTTAAATGGAATGAAGTCAAAATCAATAACCGATCGGCCAATGTTTATGAATTTACTATTAGTTGTACAAGGCGATGAAAATATGTTTTGCGCAGTATAATAAAAGTATACACAATAAGGTTTATACAGTATGAAATAACTTGATCGGTTCTATTCACTATCATAATGCTAGTGACAAAATTCAAGCTATAGGCCGCCCTGGTCATCCGGGTATTTTGGGTCATTTGCCGTTGACAACAAAGCAAAACGTTTTAGCACATCAGTTCATACGCTCTACTCAACCATATGGAATTATGTCCGTAGCATTATGACGCTCGCTGACTATTATAGCATATCGTAAATAAACACACACACAAAATTCAGATCTGTTATTGAAATAACTCAACTTACTATACTGCAAGCATGTTGGGTTTTCGGCACTTCCGCCCGTGCTCTGCACGATAATATTGTACTTCTGCGCTGGTGCTACGTCACCTTCCAGCGCCGTCACAAATTGTCCTTCGCCGTCTATCGTCAGACCAATCTTGTATTTCTTATCAGCAGGAACTGTAAAATTAATACGTACAGCGTTATTACATCATACATATCATTGACTACAACTCCCATTCAATTCAGAAGAAAATATATGATTACATCGTTGTTAAATTGAATCCGTTTAGAGAATTTTCCGTAAATATATCTCGAAATGGCAGGCCATTCAACGTTTAGCTATTGACCTGTAGTGATAGTGAACGCATCTGATAAGAAGACACCGATAATGAACTTGGCTCAAAAAGAAATTTATAATTTTTCATATGGTCATATCTTGAAAATCTGTCCATCAAAATGAACCAAAAAGACACACAGAATTACTTTAATACTCTACTCTAATGACATTTCGATATCCAAATGGTTACCATACCGGTTACCATACTGACAGAACTGAAAATGCACTGGCATGGAACTGCTTGCTGTATCAGATGTCACAGCCTAGGAATTTTGGCAAAATAGAGTAAGGCATGCACGTGAATAAGTCAAAACAAATTGAAATTATGGTAAAGTCAGTTCCCAAACACAGAGCAGAACATTGAACTCTTACCATGGTGCTCTTGTTCCCCGGACCTCAATCCGATCGAACTATAGGATGAGCTCAGGGCGACGTGTTTCGGCACGGAACAATCCGCCTGTTGAAACCTGATGGACAAGCATGCGTAGCAAATGCACTGAATGCTTTCAAGCATGTGGTGGACACACACGCTATTGATGTATGTGTTCGGGTAACTGACATTACCTTCATTTCAATTTGTTTTGACTTCTTCACGTGCAGGTCAGCTATAGCTGCATGCCCAACCTATCCAGCATCATAAAGTCGCAAATGTCATCAAGCGACAAACGACCAACAAAGGATAAGGGGACATCTTGCAACTCCCGCAACAAAGAGCTCTGCCCTCTGCAAGGAAAATGCCTAACCACCAATGTCATATACGGTGCAGAAGTCAAAGTGACCAACGAGGACAAAGCCAAACTATAAATCGGACAGACAGAACACCCCTTCAAAACAAGATACAACAACCACAAACAGTCCTCCAAGAATGTGAAACACCAGTACAGCACGGAGCTTTCCAAGTACGTTGGGAGTTCAAAAGGGTGAACAAACCATTCACTATTAATTGGTATATCATCTCTAGAGCACGCGCATATGATAACGGTACCAAACGCTGTGACCTGTGTCTATCAGAGAAGCTAACGATCATCAACGCTGACAAGCGGTTTCACCATAACAAAAGATCGGAACTTGTATCTAATTGCTGTCATTAGCACAAATGTATAGCGCATACTACCGCGATCTTCGCCGACTTTCCGACGCCCGCGTATTGTGTTTGTTTACATCAGCACGGAATAACAAAATTCTACAGTCAACTCTTTGGGATAGCTATGGGCAGCCCAGTGTCACCATTAGCAGCCAACATATTCATGGAATTAGCCCTGGAACAATCATGACAATAGGCCATAGCTACTGCACCCATGGATTGTAAACCAACACTCTGGCTACGATACGTTGACGATATCTTGGAAGTAGTACAGAAAGAATGTGGATGAGTTGACGGACCACCTAAACCAAATTGACAAGTCGGGATATATCAAATTCACATATGAAAAAGAAACCGACGGACAGATCCCATTCCTTGACATCCTAAAAATGAAGAAAGGAGATGGCACAGTCAAACTGTTGGTATACAGGAAGCCGACTCACACAGACCAGTATCTCAATTACGAGCCTCATCATCCATTACACCAACAATTAGGAGTCATACGGACACTCTACGATCGCATGAACAAGGTCGGCACAGAGAATGCAGACAAGTTAGCAGAGGAAAACCATGTTCAACAGGCCCTCGCCAATTGCGGTTATTCTAAGTGAACTTGTGAGAAGGTCAAATATAAAATGGCGACACCTACACCCAGACCAAAACGAGACGCAATAAAGCACTCCAGAGACGCAAAACAAAGGCTTCGTGGTTCTACTATAGGCCTACGTCAAAGGTGTATCAGAGAGGGTGTCCAGAGTGATGAAGAAAAACACACATCTCTAGGTATGAAGCCACATTGCACCCTTCGCAGCCTAACTGGTACACTCTAAAGACAAACGCGATCTGCTGAACACGACGCATGCCATCATGCCGTTATACATAGGTAAACGGTGGCAACTAGCAAATTATAAAGGATTAGGTATTTTAAAGCATAGCAATATAATTCAGTTAATTGATCATTGTCAAAAGAAGAAAAAACATTCATTTCCATCTCTACAATCAACCGATTCGGTATGTTCAAAAAAGGTGAAATTTGGTCGAATGTACAAACCTTTTAAAACAAATATGTTAAAAACACCAACTTAATTGCTGTTGGTAGCTGAAATTACTTATTTTATACTAAGAAACTATTTTAACTGTATAGTTCTATGTCAGGTTTATTCACAAGGAGGCGAGAATGACTCAAATAATAGAGACATTAACATTCTATGTTTCTGTACAGCAGGCAGCCATGTTGGAAGACCTGGGCAATATCCATAATCGTACGATACACATCGTAGAATAGTCATGGGCAATATCGTAACAGAAACCTTGTTTCAGCGTGTATTCACGTTATCAAAACAAAAGTGTAAGTGTTATTTATATGTTTTATGGTTACAGTTACTTTTACTTTGCCCATCAGACCTTCACTTCAAAAAAACTGATTCACCTTTCCCCAGACGTATAATACATACTTCCCACAGACTGAAATATGTAACACATTACTACTTGCTTTACTCACACGTAAACATAACTGATGAATTTGTAAACTTACTTTCTCGTCCCCAAACCTCCAACTCTCGAAGATTGTTGATAGTTACTGTTAGAGACTCTCTACCCAACACAATGTCTAACTTACTCCGGTTATAACGATTTGGGCACAGAAATCACCAGAAGAAAAAAAATCCGGATCTCCATCGGGATTCGATTCGGGGACCTCCGGCACCACAGTCCCACACCCGCATAGGCATAGGCAAGCCACGGCTTTCAGCTACTCGCTCACTCAGAATACTGAGCGAGCTATATCGACTCGGTTGCTTACGTCATCGAGAACCGTGCCTACATGCGCTCGGAGATAGGTTCCCGATTTAGTAGTGTAGTATTAAGGGGGGTTAGGGTTAATGTAACATGAAAAAAAATCAACAAATTCCGTTTACTGTAACCCCGATTAGGGATTTTGAGCGGTATCACGAGTTGGGCACAGAAATCACCCGAAAAAAACTCCGGTTCCCCACCGGGATTCGATTCAGGGACCTCCGGCACCACAGTCCCACACCCGCAAAGGCAAGCCAAGGCTCCCAGCTACTCGCTCGCTCAGTATACTGAGCGAGCTATATCGACTCGGTTGCTTACGTCATATAAAACGGTGCCCACCATACGCTCTGAGATAGCTTCCTGATTAGTATTTTGTAGTATTTAGGGTTAGGGTTAACACGTTCAATGCGGCAGTCGTCTGCAAAACACGGTTCCAAAATTTCACAAAATGCTTATGGAATGTCAACATTATTGAATGTCATCACCGTATTTGGAATCGCCATGACAGTAACTACAAACATGCCTAGTATAATTGATCCAGAATTTCTTGAGATAAAAAATTGAGAAAAATTGGAAAAGTTTCAGAAAAATCTGTTTTGTTTATGGTAAAACTCCCCACCAAAGCACTCCAAAGGCTGAAACACCTGCACTTCCTTAAAACAATTTCCACGCGTCTATCTCAATGATTACTGAACCACTACTAGGCATGTTTGTACATATTTCAATGAATTTCTCATGGTGATTCCAAATATGGTAATGAAATTTAATAATTATCCAATTTTTGAAACACTTTGTGAACTTTGGAATATCATCTGTAGACGCCTGCGACGTGGAAAGTATTGAAGACTGAAAGATGTGACGCTTTATACTTTTCCTCAGAACTCAACTCAGAAAGCTCGAGAAAAGTGACACCCAATTTCTTTTCCTAAGACCGCCACTTCACAATGACTGCAATACATTACGCTACTACAAGGCACGCTTAGCAGCGCTATAAATTGCTGCTCTAAAAATCGGCAACAAATTTAAATATTCGCCTTCCATCAAAGCTGGTTGCTATATAACATCATTCTCGTGTGCAACCAACCGGCAGTATTGCAACACCCATTGAGTAGTTAAAACGCATTAAACGTGGATGTAATTTGCAACATAATGGAAACTCACCCATGCAGTTAGCAAGAAGTACCGTCGTACACGCCCCGAATTTAAATATACAACCAGGAAATCCTCTCGTAGTAATTGATAACAATAGGTTTACTAGACTGAATTAATAGCGCTCCTAAACGGACAATTTATGTCATGTGTAACACTACTCGACTATTCCTGCACCTTCACCTCAAAATCACGTATGCAAACACTTACTCTCTTGACCCCAGACCTCTACCTCACAAAGACTGAAATATGTTATCAATGATGTTGGGTCGTCCTTGAGTATGTAGACAAACTGTCCATAGAAGTTCGTATCACATTCTCGCATTATCCATTCCCCGTCCTGCGTCTGGGCTTCAGTATTTGTGATTTTGGTACCGCACATTTTATTAGCTTTGATATCAGATAAAGTAGTTCCGTACAATTGGTAGGATGGGAGGCCAGTAAATCCATTACAGGATCCTATGCGAACCTCGGCGGCTTCCAGTTCATCCTCTGAAAAAAATAAAGTTGATAATAGTTTACCCATCAACATATGCCATAACTATTGTTAAAGCTCAGCTCAGCCAACCAGCTCAAATTGCGGTAATATTAAATAATCCCAGACCAGTAAGCTATACACTAGCACCATCAAAATCACAAGTAGGCGGAATTGAAGAAGCGTGGGTAACATTTTTCTGCGAGTTATATTTGTAGCTTATTATATGTGAGTTTCACGCTGAGGTTATGCCATGACATACCGCATCCAGACATCGCTGTTTAAAGATATACTTGCATAATCTCATGTCAGGATACTTGTACCGTAACACACTCGGTATCGATATCACATATATCTGGTTTAATGAATAATGTGCGGCATGTTACCTATTGATAGTATGTGACATATTATGTGAAAGATTAAAGATTGATATCTTGGCTTCCTACGAAGTCAGTACTCTAGGCATTACTGTAAAGGCAAAAAGTAAAAGATAAAGATAGGTATCTCAAAAAGACGGACTTGTCCCACCCCGGGCAGGTTCGCCCTATGCTCAGAATTAAGCTATCTAATGCATATAGATATTTATCATGCGTCGTTATTTTATTCCAAAATAAAATATATTTGTAATATGGATTTGGGCCTTTTTATGGAACATATTTGTTCATAAATTAAAACTAAGAAGAAATACCACATTCAAAAATATTCTTCTCTAATATTAGTGTTACTCCATTCCAGATAAGTATTTTTATAATTTTAATTATGCTGTAAGAGGAGAATTACAATTTCGAAATTATGCAAAATCATAACTACCTGTATATAAATCCCTATGGGTGAACCTGCCCCATCATCATAGGGCGAACGTGCCCCATTTAACACAATAAGTGAATTGACCTATACCACGGATGTCTCACATATATTGACGGGTTGTTTACAACATCAACTCCAAAATCAATCCCAAACCTACCTAATGATTATTTATTATAACAGTTTCTCTCTACGAGTATATTTTGGAAAAATTCAATATGAAAAATGTAAGAAACTTATTTTTTGTGAGATAAAACTGGTTTTTGTATGATAATTTAACAATTAATATGTTAAGCTGGTCTGCCAAGTTACGGTGGAAGCTTGCAACATACTATTGTATCTATTGCGTGGCAACAATGTTGATAATCACCCCCCGGCATGCATATTCATACGGTTATGACTAATGTGCGTATTCACCAAATGTTGGCGTGTGATTGGAACGAACCCGGCATGCATATATTCATAAGGTAATGCACACTTCCCTGTGATAGTATGGGTGCCAACTGTTGATGTTACTATTAATCCCTCTCTCTTTTCTTCTTCCTCTCCCAATCATAGAGTAAGAATAGGTGTTGCGTTTAAGGTGTGGGTACCCTTCACGAGGAAGGATCTGGGCGCCACCCTCTTTGTATGTATTTCCATCAGTACACACCAATAGACACCTTAAAGATAACCTATGATGACGAAACTTAGTAATGGGGCAGCCACCAGCCTATTGTTACTCCTTTGCTGAAAATCGTTATTTGTGGCGTAGTTTCTGTAATGTCACGAGCTGTCAGTTACGACAGGACCGAACCAACCAACCAATGCATAATTCGCGTATTCACCAAATGTTGGCGTGTGATTGGAACGCTTCCGGCATGCATATTCATAAGGTTATGACCAATGTGCGTATTCACCAAATGTCGGCGTGTGATTGGAACGCACCCGGCTTACATATTGATATGGTAAAACAACTTACCGATACTCCCGTCAACACCATTTAATATCAAGACAGCTTTGATGTCGTACATGTCACCCAAATCAAGAGCCCAGATTCCTCTTTCATCACCAATAGCTGGGGAAGCTACATAAATAAAGAGTGAATAAAGAAAAGGAATTGTGCGTGTGAGAAAAGAATGCTTTAAACGTGATGAAAGAAAAGTGGTAAACAAATTAGTTGCATCATAATTACCCAGATAAACATCTGTACAATATGAAATCAAATGTCGTTTGCCATTGTCTTTCATGTAGTGATTTTTAAAGGAATTATTTATATATATTAAATGTTGGTTTGTATGATTCGCGCCGGGTGAACAGATGACGTTTCAGAAAATGTGTTGTTTTTTGATCTAGTTGCCATGGTTACCATGCCAGGCCTCTGATTGGCTAAACACGGGAACAAACGTAACTAGAAAAACTAAATGTTGCATATACACCATAGTTAGGTAGATGATGTATCGATAATAGTGCGCATGAAACCATGGATCCGGATTTTGTATACGGTTGCCACCGTGAACCGACTAATCAGATAATTTTGAATCGTAATTCAAATTTGAAAACAGATAGTATAAATCGGGGTCCATGGTTTTATAGCCCCTTGTGTGCTTTTAAGCACCATATGACATCACCATAAATATGACATCACCATAAATATGACATTTCGTTGTTGAGTTACGTTTGGTCCCGTGTTTAGCCAATCAGAGGCTTTGCATAGTAACCATGGCAACCAGATAAAAAATAACACACATTTTCTGAAACGTCTTGACCTAAGCTTTAATATGATATATCACACCAAGCGGTAGGTCTATGGTAACATTGAGAAAATGTGTTTCCAAAGTTGTTGCAAATCAACCTAGACCCCCCCCCCCCTTAAATATGATATGTTGTCGTTATGTAGTACCCGCGCACTCGCTTGTAAATGCTGTGTTCATCACTAGAACACGCTCTGACGTTACTGCACAGAGTTTAGATAAACGTAAATTCGTATACAGCACTTACCCCAAGTGTCTTCTAGTAGCGTACATTGATCCATATCCGCAAGATCACTATACTCCCCATCTATAGCGTGAATGGATCCGCATTGGGTTGGATTATACAGCACTTACCCCAAGTGTCTTCTAGTAGCGTACACTGATCCATATCCGCAAGATCACTATACTCCCCGTCTATAGCGTGAATGGATCCGCATTGGGTTGGGTTGTCATGGCAAATGGGACCATTTGTTTCCTGTTAAATAAGGAAAGTCTACAATTAGGCCCCAAACCGTATCATCATGGTGCTTTCATACTATTTATGTGCTGATGAATTATTTTAAATGATATCTTATCCACCTATATAGCAGTGGTTGAACATTTGCACTTTTCACTTAGATAATATGCAAAAAAACCTAACACACTTGACTTTTATAGATATGTATAAAAGGCCCTAAAAATTGTTTATAAACATTATTAACACTTGTCTGTACAAATGTATTCAGATCCTTTCCAAACGTTTTGAAAACAAACAATCACAATAACAAACTAGTGTTCTTTCTGTTTATAACGGTGGTAATCTGCGACTAATTGTAAGTGTCAATGTTTGTACAGGATGCGTCAGAATGATTTGGATCCACGTTTTCCAAAAACAATTTCTGGCAGTTAAGGGGGCTGTGCACCCTCGGTACAGCCTCCGTAAAACTGCCGTAACTTCTTCATTATTCATTTAATCTAGATAAAAGTATACATTTTTTTGCAGGAAAGGGTTCAATGAATCCAACTATGATCATGAAATTGACTATTTTGGAGAAAATTATAAAAAACACGTTTTGTGCCCCCTTTAGGTTTGGAAAAGAGAACTCGAAATATATTTTGTCAAATTTTGTCATACTAGTTTTATTATATTCCTCATACATACAATTCCCTAGGAATCGGTGGGTTTTTTGATCGTTTTTATTATTTTTTGAATTAGAGACCAAAAAGTGCTAAAAAACGTGATTTTTTACCTCCAAAATCGTGAAAATCACCATTTTTGGTACAAAATCACATTTTTGGCACTTTTTGGTCTCTAATTCAAAAAATAATAAATATTTTAAACAACAAAAAAACTATTTCTAGGGAATTTTATGAGGAATATATTAAAACTAGTATGACAAAATTTGACAAAATATATTTTTTAGTATATGTATCAGAGACATGCACGATTTTATGTACCGTTTAACATGGCTGCAATTACAGGCACTGGTCTGGTAGCAAGTAAAGTCAGTTCACCTAGTTACATTTACATATACATACTGTTATAATACTGTACACAGCTGGGCATTACTGGGCAATAACGGTACAGTACCCCTAAACCCTAGGGACATGAATTGTGTGTACACTAGGTAACAGACCCGGGATGATGCCCTACTCTTTACAATGGGGTCTGCAACAACTTTTAACGTGTTCAGGTTGAAGCGTCTGAATACACGGGATTAACGGCTTAACATGACTCCGAATCACGGCGAACTGACACTCACTGTATAGACTTGCACGTGGTGCACAGTGAATGGGGTTAAGGGGAAATTCTACAATTAATTTCATGATTTGATTACTGTGATGGTTAATGTGATGCGGTGACGTGAGTGTCAGGCGCACAGAGCGAGAGCACAAAGAGCTCGTGTTAAGTGCCCATGTACACCATCATCGCTCAATAACATTCCTCAAAATATGCCCCTTCTAAATATAGAACCATTGGAGTTATGCAACTCAAACTTTGGAATGCAACAATTTTAAGGATGACCTTTCATGTAAAATAGAAAACATCAAGTTGAAAATCGGGTCATCTACCTTTAAGTGCAACTTAAATGAATATAAACAATATTGATCATTCAGGGAATAATCAAGAGAAGTTTATCTGAGCCAATGCACATTTCCCATTGATGAAATATATATCAGCAATAACACGAGCGCTTATGGAAGCATAAGTGTGTCATTCCGCCTTAACCCCAGATAAGGGACGTAAACCCCAGATAAGGCGTTCTTTATCTTACACTTCCTAGTTAAGTGTCAACCCTATCATTTTGATGATCAACTTTTGCTTCTAAGTGTGAGAATATTGAATAAAAGTATATAAAAGTATACATCTTTAGAAAGGAAATTTGATAAGGAATCCGATGGTGATAGCAATGTGATACCAAATAAGCTAAATTTTGAGAAATGAACCAAAAATGAACCAAAAATATTTCAGACAGCATAACTATAAAATAAAAAATGGTAATTTGTTCTAATATACATTTTTGTAAACAAGACAATTTTGTCTAGGAAGCAATTGGTTTTTTTTCCAAAATAAAGCTTGGTTTTGGAAATATTGCTAAAAACATCGGAAAAGTGTAAAAGTCGTGTTTTTTTGCATACATTTCGCTAGAAATGGATGCATATCTCGAGTTTAAAATCCATAATCGAAAAAAATTAAAAAAATACCTCCTAGCGCTGAAAGTCCTCTATACAATGGTAGTAAAAGCTTACCTGATAGTTTGATATATTTTTAGTTATGTTGTCTGAAAATTCGTAAAATTCCTTCAAATTTGAACTTCTAGAAAACATCGATTTAGTAAAAATGTTGACATTTTCCACCATTTAAAGCTAAATGTTCACGGAATACAGACAGGGGCGTGTGACCTAAAATGCGAGTATACTATTATGAACAATCATAATAAACTATCAGATTCAATTTATATTGTCACAATGTGAAGAAATTGGAAAAAAACTGAAATTTAAATGATCGTAAGATTGGCCTTTGTTTACATTTTTAGACATTGTTTTGCGCTCTTTTGTTTTTCGCGTCTACGTCGCGGATATCAAGCGGCGCGTCTAGTATAACGCGCGGGAAGTTTCAGCGCGAGACGCAATGATCGAACAGCTGTCGTAGCATTTAAAAAGCGCGGAACTCCGCTTAAATTCCCGTCAAATAACCATGCGCCTTTTCCTGACTCAAACTTACCAAAACAACAATTTAAAATCACCCAAAAGAACGGGAAATAATCGCTTCCTATTAGTAACTTATGATGGTAATGATAGAATACATATAAAAGCATTAAATAATAGAGAAATATGAAATTCAATTTTTGAAACAAGTGCTGGGTTGACACTGCCCTTAACGCTCCTTATCTGGGGTTAGGCGCGGTAACCCCAGATAAGGCCCTAAACCCCAAATAACGCGCCTTATATATGGATAAGGCGCGTTATCCCTAGTTAACGCTCCTTATCTGGGGTTAAGGTGCATATAACGCAGATAAGGGACGTAAACCCCGAATAATGCGCCTTATCCATGACTAAGGGGTATTATCCCTAGTCAATGCTCCTTATCTGTAGATAAGGTTTGCAGCAATGACACACTTATGCTTCCATAAGCGCTGATGGATCGACCCTATGCATCAGCGAAAACCCGGAAGTTTCATAGCTGTGCACATTTGACTACGTAGTATTTGTACGTGTGTTCCTGGAGCTGAGAAGTACTACATAGTTTTGTTTTATTTATTATAACAAACACAAATAACCAACAACGACCCTTTGAACATGAGGAAAACACATTTATTTATAATGTTTGGAGTATATCTCACCGTAAAGCTGTGTATCGTGTCTATGGTAGCAGGCTTGGAGTCATAATTATAACTGAGTAGTGTTATAGCTGTAAAGGAGTGTTATACAATAATGATTGTTATAAAATGGTTACGGTAATATTTATGTTGATACGCAGTTATTATCCTCTAATCAAAACATTGTCATGACATTATATGATATGATATGAAGTGATTATGATATACATGGAACGACATGCCATGACCTTGCATGTCATGAAATGATGACATGACATGACACGAAATAAAATATGATTTGACATGTCATTGTTATTTCCTGACATGAAATAGCATGAAGGATTTGACGTGAAAAGGATTGCAGAAGGGAGGGTGTGGTCGGACCCGAGAGAAATGTTTAGGTCCCAAAGTAAAATGTGTATATTCTTCAGTAACCGACAAAACATCTGATCAAAGTTCTGATTCAAACCCGTCAATATCGCCATCTAATGATACGATACGATATGATATTAATTACACTTTACGGAATTCTAATTAACACAATAACGAGTTACATGTCGCGTAACTATTGCGTTGTGCAAATATGTCGAGCGTTTGTGGCATTACGTGAGTGTGTTTTCTCCATCAACTTTTGATAAGGCATTTAATACGCGATGTGTTGGTTCTCACATAGACAAACTACCTGGAGACTGCTCATTACGCATATCAATACACGCAATTCGTTGAAGCTAAAAAAAAGTATCGTCACCATGGCGATATTGTCGAATTGACGGGGCGTACCATGGGTGCAGTAGATTTCTAGGAGGGGGGGGGGGGGGGGGGGGGGGGGGGGGGGGGGGGGGTTGGCGTCTCCGTCATGACTGACAGCTCGTGACTTTAGTAATGACACGCCATTTCCGTCGGTCTGCAGCCAGTTGGTAGATGATAGAAGTAGGGTAAATCCAACCATCTTTATTTTGAACGGGCTGGTCTACGTGTACTCTCTACGTGCAATCTTGTTCTTGTTTATATAACCGTCACCAAGCAGAAGAGCAACTTCTTTAAGATGGCATCTTTCATCTGCAATATCCACTACCTCTTGAGACAGCCACAGAGATGTTCTTCCTTTCTGATTCATGGTAACATGTTTGTTGAGTTGAGTCATTGATGCCTAGCCATTGTTCATCAGGT